>CM056494.1:55661056-55773556 GCA_029783415.1 Anisodus acutangulus
GCACGACAGAGCAGTCGCAGCATGGGATGATACTTGGGTAGATCCACACGTTCTCGTCTTCCGAGTAGATTCTAGGGTTCCGGCGAGACAGAGTAGGGTCGCTGGAAAGACCACCGTCGGAAGCAAAAACAGAAAAGAGAGCAGAAAACAAAAAAAGTAGAAGTAACAAAAAAATATTTCGAAGCCCACAATTTTCTTGCATGTTCTTAAGAAATTTAACACCCTCATTGTTACCCATTATTACCCAAGATTTAGGATTAATCCTCCCGGAATTGAAGGAATAAGTTATTCTATAATAGCGGCACTTGATTGCAACTTTTTCTGGTGTCTTTTTGGGAAACACCACTTCATTTTCCATTCACATAACATAAAACCCAACAGCTCGTATAACTCATGTAAACTTCATGCGTCGAGGGTATGTCTGTACCTTTTTTTAGTGGTCATTTTGCTATATGTCGTACGTGCAAAAAACAAAAAAGAAAGGCTTTTCATCATATATAAAATCATGTGTAATTACTTTGTTTAATAATCGTCTTCACATATATATATCAATGAAGTTTCCTTCAACAATGATCGATCATCTAGATATCCCAAATGATTTATAAATTAAAAAGAAAAATATCCACCATGAATTAATAACACATTAATTTATCTGTTTTATAATGTTAATATCTCACGTGCTATTTTGAACCAAACACAAGAAAGGAAATAAGTCGTGTTTCTAGCCTCTCATTACCTCATATACTTTTGTTGTTATATGGGAAAAAACATATATTTTTTTGGTAAAAAAAACATATATTAACTTATCAATTTCTTCACCTAGCAAACCGATAAATTCAAAAAGAGACAATCATTTAGTGGTTGAATTTTAAATATATATGTAAATGGGAAACGTGACAGAATAAGAATTTATTTAATTTCTATTTCCTGTTTCCCTTGTTGTTTTCTTTCCTTGTTTTGTCTGGTTAGCTGTTAAATTGATAAAGAAAGATTAATGTCAAGTCAATATCCCTAATCCCAATTATTAAAAATAAAAGATAAAGGGTTATTGGTGATTATATACAGCAGCAGCACTACATCTCTGACCCTAATGGGTCTACCCAAACCAACTAAATATAATAATCTATGGGCGTGTTTGGTAGGAAAGAAATTATTTTTCAAAAAATATTTTTCGATTTTTTCATATTTTAGTGGTCAAAACTTTTGGATAACGTTTTCTCTAGAAAATAAATTTCTTTAAAATAAGAAAAAACTTCTCTAATGAAAAAAGAAAAAAAAGTTTCATAAATGACATTCTACATTAATTGTCTCCTCTCCATCCTTCAACATATCTCAACCCATCCCACAATCCCATGGGCAAATGTAGCATAAAAGCTATGGATTCACGTGAACCCAGTAACTTTTGTTTATACCTTGTATATGTATTAAGAATTATTCAATATTTTTAAATATTTAATTATGAATCTAATTATTAAATTATATATTAATTTTAAGTCGCTATAGGAATCCTTAAACTTCAAATCTTGAATTCGCCTCTGACGAACATACGCCTCTACCCTCCACCCCCACCCTCCCCCCATAGTGTTTACTTTTGGACAACATCTATTGTTTATTCACCAAACATCAGAAATAAATAAGAAACTCACTTATTTTCGAAAAAAATATCTCCTTTGTACCAAACACACCCTAAATATCATTTCCATTTTCTTGTGGTTAATCACCAAAAGACAAAAAATATTACGACAAATTATTATGTCTTTTAAGTGATTCAAATCATGACTTTCCTTCCTCTTTCCAACTTCCACTCCTTGCATCTCTCTCTATTTTTCTACTCCTATATATCATCACTCTCTCTTGTCCACTTTTCTAAAACTAATTTCCCGTTCTTCTCACCAAAGCAAAAAGAGCCCACAATTTCATATACAGAAATTAAATGAAGAAGGAAATGATAGATTTCAACTTCGACAGTGCTTGTACTACTCCTTATATAAGTGCTCCTTCAAGTCCTCAAAATTTTGGGACAACGTTCTTTTTTAGTGCCCCTACTAGCCCTACTCGTATCTCCACCCTTTACGGAGAAACTAACGATACCCGTGACGACGATATTGATGATGAATTCGATTTTGAATTTACCGGACATGAATTGGAGAAGAACTCAATAATACCAGGAGCTGACGAGCTATTTGATGGAGGTAAAATAAAGCCTTTAATAAATTCACCTTTTGAGTCCCCGAAATTATCACCAAAGTGGAAGGACGCAATTGAAACGATTGCTGAAGTCAAGGAAAGAAGTCGAAATTCTTCGGGTTCCAGTAAGCACAAAGCAACAAGATCATTATCTCCTTTGAGAGTTTCGGATTTGTTGTTAATTGATGAGGATGATGAAAATATTGATCAAGAAAAAACAGAGTCCTCTGTTTCGTCGTTGATATCGCTATGGAACAGAACATGGAAGTTGAAAGACTTATTGCTGTTCAGAAGTGCTTCCGAGAGTCGAGCAGGTAGCAGTACAGAAGATTTAAACAAGTACGCGTTGGTTAAGAAAGTCTGTCAAGAAGATGTGAGGAATTTATCTGTATCGAGCTCGAGGATGAAGACGAGGAGGGCGGGACCGATTTCGGCTCATGAGTTGCATTACAAGATGAAGAAGGAGATGTTAAAAGAGATGAAGAAGAAAACTTTCCTGCCATACAAGCAAGGTCTACTTGGTTGTTCTAGCCTGGATGATATTATTTCACTAAGCTTGCCTCGTCGTCAATAGGTATCGATGAATTCAATCTCTAAGGTTCACAACATTGAACCTATTTACTGGGTTCAAAATTTATTTGTACATAGACTCATCATAATAGATCTATTGTCTCCATATGTAACTACTATTTGTTTGATATACAAGGATAAATGGATTGATCACACATTTTTTTAGAGTGAAATTCTCTATATCCTACATTTGAAAAAGGAATGATCCATTTAGTTGAAAATTGCTATCTCATTATGAAATAGATTGTATCAATACCAATGGAAAAGCGCATCTATTCCCATTTCATACAATCGTGAAAGTCCACTCTATACTTATGGTTTGGATTGAGACCAGAGAAGCTCGGGATTGTTTTGAACAAGTTGGAATTCTAAACTCAAAATAGCTGCTAAAATTTCCGGTATCAGTTCTGGTGCGCACAATCGAGATTGCTGCGAATCGCGAACAAGAAAGTGGTTGGGGGCTGGCAGGCCGATAAGCCTTCGCAGTCGCGTGAGACCTGTCACGAATGCGGAGGGTTGACCTTCATGAATGCGAGCCGTGGTCTTGTAATTACGGAAAAAGAAAAATCTGGACTTGGAGTTGACCTTCGCAATGGTGTGGTGTCTTTCACGATTGCGATGAAGACAACTTGGGTATAGAAGTTCATTGATGAATTTCGGACCTCATTCTTCGCCATTTTTGGAATATGGTGAGCCTAGATCCAGTGAGATCATTGACTCGATCTTCCATCTTACCCCTCAAAGCAAGTCTTCCAATTAATGCATGAAATAAACAACAAAGAATATATATAATACCCCCGAATGCCAGAGGCGTCCTTGGAGTGATCCCATAGTTCCTACCCGGTGGAGATGATGGAGTCACTCCGTAAATTTTTCTTCCTTTTTGTTTGCCGCATTTCGCCTCAGAAAGGTTGAAGGAAGATAGTGCATCAAGGTGTACGCAAAGGCTAACTTGATCCTCTTCACAAGAGATCACAAATGAGGGAATCATGGAGAGTCACCGACTTCAATTACCGTCCATGAATGATCCATACTAGATCTGACCAGTTGTCCATCCTACCTTCTCTACGTTCTTGATAGCCCATCTTTGTTATATGGTAACGAAACAACAAGTAAGACATGTAGCAAGTAGGTACAAGTCAAACCACATCATAATTCAACTATGGGCCTTTTTGGGTTAGAATCAATAGACTGGTTAATCCAATCCATGGGCCCTTGTAATCTACTAGATCGAAATCATACGACCCTTACGAATATTCGAAACTCGTTAGATCCAAATCCATGGGCCCTTATAAATATTGGAGATTCAGTAGACCGAACAGTCTGATTATATATCAACTCAAATAACTGAATATATAACACATAATACAAGAATCACATTAACAAATATAGTCATAAGACCAGCTAAAGCAATGCATAACAATGCTAAATTCTCCTAACATGATTCAATAGTGAAACCTTACGATGTCATGTTCAGTTTGTAGAAAACAGTTCTAATCATACTCTAAATCTCAACAGAGTCATGTTGTAGTTATAAGAGAGTATAACATACTAAAAGTAGCACAAAATAGCATATATGATTTAGCACGCACTTGCATCACAATGTTAAGTATTTAGAAAGCATTATTGCACATTGCAAGTCACGCTTTTGGAAAGCAATCAATCTAAAAGTTAAAGTCTCACTCACCTCAAAAGGTTTTTCCCCAACCTAGCACTGTCCAGTTCTCCTTTTGAACAACCTCCTATCACCTCAATTTATGCAAAACATCAAACGACATGTCAAATTAGGTTAGGTGATCTATTTTTACTATTTTAAAAAAAAAGTCAAAGTCAACCTCTTCCAAAGCCAACCCTTTGTCAACCCGAACAAATTTCAAAATATATTGCGTGGACGGATTACCCATAAGCTCATGCATTCAAATCCTATAATCAAATTACGATTTTGACTTAATTAGCAAGGTCAAATCACAAATTTTTAATTGGAAAATTAGGGCAAAAATCTCTCATTAGAGTCTCTTGATTCCAATGATTTTATGAATAAAATCCAAGAAAAAATAAAGTATCATAATCAAAGAGTGTTAAGAAAATCATTACCTCAATGAATTGGGTCCAAACAAATCCAACAAAGAATCTAAAAAGGATAATAATTAAGTCCGAAATTCAAAACTATCCAATTTATACTCTCATGTTTGTTCACATTTGATAGAAATTTCCGCATTTGCGGCCTCAGCTTCGCCTTTGCGGAGCTCGAGGACTCTGACCTTCACATTTGCGAACATTGCTCCGCTTTTACAAGCATCACATTTGCCACCACATGTTCGCATTTGATGAGCTCAGTAAAATGACATATTTTTTGCATTTGCGATATATGTGTAGCATATACGGCTCCATCAAATATCAAATTTTAAGCAACAGGCTTTTAAGTTTTAACTTATCTGAAACTATCTCGAGCCCTTGAGTATCATTTCTAGCCATTCCCGTAAGTCGCATATATTATTATTAACTACATACATGCTCAAACTCATGACTCACGATGCTGTTACTCAAAATTGAGGGTCATGTTATTGAGAATATATACATTGTGACCCTATTCTACTCTAATTATAATATTTTTAGTCTATTTATGGTAGAATTGTAATTAAGGTAAAATAGGTTTTTGAGTCCTATTATAGCAGGGTTACCTTATTATACTTAGTTAAGGAAGTGGCTTACTTGTGAATAAGGAGGTCATTATGATGAATGAAAAGAAAAAAAAATCTTCCAATATTCCTGTCTTCTAAAAATTCTCATATCTGCCTATATTTTAATATGGTATCAGAGCCACATTAGAAAAGGCACAAAACCCTGAAACAGAAAGAAGACACCGACGATAAAAGTAAAGGAATCGCCGGTAAAGAAAACAAAACCCAGAGAAAAATAATCTCTCCGTATGGCATTACGTCGAATGATAACCCGTGAATTGTGGTAACACAAGTCCAATTAAAGGGTGGGAATTATGAAGAATGTGATAGATCCATAAGGACAACCCTAAGAGCAACAAAAAATTTTGGTTTCTTCGATGAAATGATCAAGAAGCCGGATTAAGTATCACTGGACTTAGAAGATTGGTGGACTATAAACTCACTTTTGGTATCGTGAATTCGGAACACCATAGAACTAATGCGTCGCCTAACACTTTCACATAAAGAGGAAGCGAAAGAATTATGAACGAGTATCCGATAGTGGTTTGTGATTGTGAGAGGTCCTCGGATGCAACAACTAAAGGTGGAACTTGCGGAGTACAAGCAAAAGGAAAAACCATAGTGGAGAAAAGCGCACGTGCAATCTAGGAACGGTACTAGAGGTAAAAAAAAAAGAATAAGAAAAAACTGTATATTTTCCTTATGAGATTGGATGAGGCAATATATGGAACGGTGAGGCCAAACATACTGGCCCAGGAACCTTTGCCATCATTGAACAAAGTCTATTCCAAGCTGGTGCAAGAGAATCGTGTGAGAGGAATCGAACGTAAAACAGAGAAACGGAGTGAAACCATGGCTTTTGCTGTGCAAGAGAGAAACCCTTATCATGACCAAGGTGAAGGAAAAAAATGGTGTATTCTGCACACGTTGCAAGAGATCTGGACACATCATGGATGGGTGTTTTGACTCATTGGTTATATGGATTGGTAGAGAGAAAATAAAAAATGAGTCGCAAATATCGGAGAAAGAGGACGAGGACAGCAACAATAACAAAGGGGTGGACCGAGATTCGGTCATGGAAGAGACAGGGCTAACGTTGTGGTTGTCAAAGAAAGAACTTAGGCAGAGATAATACCAACGAACGCATGCGGGACAGGACCTCACAATTTGAGCAATGAGATCTGGAAGACTGTGTATCACGTGTTGAGTTCCCAAGGAATAAATCCTAATGAGAAGGTGGATAGTAAGACCAAAAATTCATCTTGGATTATAGCCTCCAATCCGGAGCTACCAATTATATGAAAGGTAATCCGAAGGATTGAGCAATATGCGAGACATTCCTAAGTATTCCATTGCTCTTCAGGATGGAAGTAGCTCGATGGCTAATAAAAAGGAACAACCAGGCTGAATGATATGATATGATTGAAGAATGTCCTTTATGTTCTAGATTTGACATGCAATTTAAATTCCATAGCACAACTAGTTGATTATTTAGATTGTGATGTGACATTTAAAAAAATTATGTATGCTATATTGAACCCCACCATGAGAAAGCTAATTGGAAATGGTGAGCGTCGAAGTGGACTTTACTATTTCCGAAATGTGCTGCTAATATGGGCTATGAAGGCAGAGGTAGTTGATCAGTTTGATCTTTGGCAAAAACGATTAGGTCATCATTCCACACAAGTAACAAAGTCTATTACGGTATTAGGCTTAAAGGAGAGAGCTAATAAATTAGATACATAATGTGATGTATCCCAACAAGCAAAGCAAATGAGAAGTAATACAGCTTCGGAGACTTTTGAGATGATTCATTGTGATTTATAGGGACCATATAAAACCCTTTCTTCTTGTGGTTCTTCATATATTTTGACTATTGTGGATGACCGTTCACGAGCCATGTTGATTTTTCTCTTATTTAATTCTCAAACCTTAAAGACTTTGTTGACTTTAGTGGAGAGGCAGTTTAGACAAACGGTGAAGTTAGATAGAAGTGTTAATGGAACTGAGTTCACATGTATGAAGACTTACTTCTTCGAATATGCAATTATGTTTCAAACATCTTGCACAGGGACACCTCAATAAAATGGAAGAGTCAAAAGAACACACCGTCACATTCTTAATGTGGCGTGAGCATTGAGATTTCAAGGTCATCTTTCGATTAAATTCTGGAGGGAATGTGTTTGACAACAGGGTATTTAATCAATAGAACGTCGTCTTCAATTTTGAATGAAAAAACCTCCTTATGAAATTTTGTATGTGAGGCGCCTTGGTATGATCACTTAAGGGTGAAAGGTCCATTATGCTACGCACACACAAAAGGAACGAGGGATGAGTTTGAGAAACGGAGTCGTAGGTGTGTCTTCTTGGGATAATCCTACGGAAAGAAGGGTTGGAGATTGTATGACTCAGAGAACGATGAATATTTGGTCTCAAGAGATGTGAATTTCTACGAGACTAAGTTTCCTTTCGCTGTAAGATTGGATAATTTGACCGACAACATAGAAGTGATACCAGACGGAGGAGAATCTCTGAAACAAAACTGCATTAACATAGACGAAATGGAGGGAGAAAGAAACCACAATAACTTCAAAAAAGAAAGGACAAATAATATAGGTACGAACGAAACTCATATGAACGGAGTACGGACACCGTATACCGAATCTATGAATCAACTAAATTTAGATTGGACAAACGCCGGTCTGGATAGAGAAAACACGGAGGAAGTACTGTCAGAAGGTATCCGGACCAATAAAATATACTCGGACGAACAACTGGGTCGAGGGAAATGGCAAAAGCATGAAGTGATATGGTTATGCGACTACGTCGCTGAACCATTCGGAAATAAAATCTATCAACTGGTCCACCCGATCCTTAGCAATCCTCAGGTGTCCCTTATCCTTTAGCTAACTATATATCATGTGATATTTTTTCCTCACAACACCATAGCTTCCTTGTAGCTATCACCACAGGAACCGAGCCAAAAACTTTCTTAGAGGCAATGAAAAAGGAACATTAGAGAATAGTCATGCAACAAGAGATCCAATTTTAGAGGATAATGGAACATGAACACTAGAAATTTTGCCACTTGAGAAGAAAGCACTAGGATGCAGATGGGTGTACAAAATCAAGTACAACTCTGACGGCACAATCGAGTGATATATAGCTCATTTGGTCATCTTCGGAAATAAACAGGAGGAAAAAAATTGACTATAACAAAACTTTTTACTTTTGTTGCTAAGGTAGTAATTGTTCGAACCTTCATGGCTGTTGCGACTGCGCGAGATTGGGAGTTGTATCAGATGAATATGCATAATGTTATCTTACACGACGATCTTACAGAAGAAGTTTATATGAAATTGCCACCGGGATTCTGTGTTCCTAATTCGAGGCAAGTATGTCGACTCCAAAAATATTTGTATGGTTTGAAGCAAGCTCAAATGTATTGTTTTGCGAAATTGTCAAGTGCTTTAATGAATTATGAGTTCAAAAAGTAGCATTCATATTATTCTCTCTTGACTATGCACCGAGGAGGTATGCAACTTAACGTCTTAGTCCATGTGGATGACTTAATTATCTCTGAAAATGATCATAGTGCAATTGAATGATTCAAAGACTACTCCGCACCTATTTTCACATAAAGGATTTGGGCCCTCTGAAGTATTTTCTGGGAGTTGAAGTTGCACGCGAACCAATTAGGTGATTTCTCTGTCAATGAAAGTATGCCCTGGATATAATCTTCGGGTCTGGTTTATTGGGAGCTAAGCCAATCAATACTCCCATGGAACAGAATTATGGTTTGACCTTGGCCGGAGGAGTCAATTTGGATGATTTAGAACCATACCAGCGTTTGATCGGCCAATTGATATACCTTAGTTTTACACGACCCGTGTTGTCATATTGCATACATATTCTGTCCCAATTCATGCAACAAGTGAAGGAAGTACACTGGAATGCAGCTCTCCATGTGGTACGTTACTTGAAGAAGAACTCAAGACAAAACATAGTGATGAGAAAATACTGTGATCTCCAGTTGTATGGATGGTGTGATTCAGACTATGCCGGATGTCCGTTTACTCAGAAATCACTTACCGATTGGTTTATCTTCCTCAGGAATTCACCCTTGTCATGGAATCAAGAAGCAACATATTGTATCCCGCTCATCAGCGGAGGTTGAATACCGATCGATGGTAATGACTGTCTGTGAATTGAAATGATTAAAGAGAATTTTGCATAGTTTGAGCGTTGAAACACAAGTCTCCAGTAAAAAATTTACTTTGATAGTCAAGCAGCTTTGTGCATTGCACGAAATTCGGTGTTTTGTGAACGGACTAAACACATAGAAGTGGATTGTCACTATATCTAGGATGCACTCAAATCTGGTATAATACTCTCCAGTCATGTGTCAACCAGCGAATAATTGGCATATGTGTTTACAAAAACTTTGGAAAAATCGCAGCACTAACATTTACTTGTCAAGTTGGACATTCAAGACCCTCATGCTCCAACATGAGGGGAGGGGGGTATTGAGATTTATATATATATATATATATATATATATATAATTGTTGTAGTTTTAGTCTATTTATGATACAATTGTAATCAAGGTAAAATAGGATCTGGAGTCCTATTAGAATAAAGTTACCTTATTAGACATGATTAAGGAGGTGACCTACTTGTATATAAGGATGTCATTATGATGAAGGAAAATCAAAAAAAATTCTCTCATTATTCTTGTCTCCTACAAATTCTCGTACTTGTCTATATTTTAACACATGATGTAACAAATATGCACGAGTGCTGCTAGATTAAATTGTTGTTCAGGACAAAATTGATCTTATATATTTCAACCTGATGTAATTACCTATAACATAAAATGACTAATAACTTGCGATGACTAGTTAGTTATATCAATAATATAAAAATTCTTTATATATACTAACTTAATTTCCATATGCATGCTCATCTAACTCGCACAACCTCTCCCATTACACGTTCCTAAATAAGTAGTATAATGAAATCTCTCAAAAGGAGTTTTGTCTTGTTCTCCTGGAAAGGAAATAATTGAGTGATAATTATAACTTTGAGATTTTAAGATAATGATGATTACCTTTATAACTTTATTTACATTTTACAACGATATGGCCCTAAAAGTCAGCAAAGAAAGAAAGACAATTGTGAGGCAGCCCCGACCCTTGCTGTCAAATGTCAACTAGTCAGGTACCTACGGCTATACTTGCCCACGTCTAAGCAACTTATTCAAGAAAATGACATCCCCATTGCACACCACAACTCAGCTTTAATTAACTCTCAGATAAGATAAAAAGTACATTCATATAAATTTAGTATTTTGACTATTTTCTCAGTCCCATAATAAATGTTACTTTAATAAAAAAATACATATATTAAAAAATTAAGAATATAATATGAAGTTTATTAAATTACCCCTATATAATAAAAATAAATTATTTTTTCCTCTTGATTAGAGCATGCACAAGTAGTAAACATTTTGATGTTGGAAATCCAACAATAACAAATTACTATGTGATTTTTTCAATCATCATTTAGATGTTAGTTCAACGTGTCAGTTTTGTCAAGGGTAAAATAGAAAAAAACTAGTCAATTTATATCTTGATTTTAGGGATGGCAATTGGGCGGGGCGGGTGCGGTTACCCCCTCCCCCGCACTTGTACCCGCCAGCAAATTTTATACCCGTCACCTACCCGCCACGGGTGGCGGGTACATTTTAAACATCCATACCCGCCTAGGCGGGTATATTCCTAAATCCACACCCGCTCCACCACCCAAGTGGATATCCTCAAAATTCATTATTATTGGGCTTCTAAAATTATGTGTACCAAATTATTTGGGTTTTAGATAATTATAAAGTTGTACAAATAAAATTATAGTTGGCGGGTACAAGGCGGGCGAGTGACTTTCGGGAGGCCGGTTGGATGCGGGGCGGGGCAGGCTGGTATGAGGCGGATATAACTCCACCACCTACCCATATCCGCCTACTACCTGTCAAATTTATACACATACCCGCCTACTACCTACCAAAGTTATACTCATACCCGCCCCAACTGAGACGGGTGCGGTGCGAAATCCACAAAATTGTACCCACATGCCATCCCTATTTGGTTTCCTAAGGTAACACTTATTATGGTTTAATTTTTTTTAAGCTAAGGTAACACTTATTATGGGACGGAGAAAGTATTGTTATAGAGTGAATCTTGAAAAACCAGACCATATACTTCCTCCATCTCATTTTAACTATTGTTTAAGCAAAAAAAAATTATCTCAAAAAAATTATCGTGTTAAGAATTCAAGACAAAAACTAGTACTATTACTTTCAACTATACCCTTATATTAAAAAACTACTTCTTCTTAGTAATATTCAATTCTCAAGAAACATCTACTCTAATAAATAGTATTAATTTAATAAATTATACCTTGTATTTATTATTTTTTTGAAGGGCGTAAAACTAAAGTGACTATTAAAATGGGACAGAGGAAATATTTTCTTTGTATGTAATTACCATACCTTGAATTTCCGTAAGAGGCTCCTATATAACATTGGGTTGAAACTCCAACTGTATATACATTACAAAATACATAACAAAATTTTCTATAACAATCATCTTCTATAATAATATTTTATTATAATACCCAAGTTTTTTTAAAAAAATCAATTTATGTGTTATATTATACAATATGTCTTTATAACGGTATTTTGTTAGAGTTGTCAAAACATATCCAAACAAATAACACCGTTATAAAGAGGTTCGTGTATTCAACTATGATCTATGCATATGCACGGGCGTATACGTATTAATAAATGCTGACATCTATCTATCTTTTCTGTATTCCATGAAGGCAATTGTTTTTCTTTTCGTAATTTTCTTAGCAACTCCAAAAGCATTTTCCTCTTTAATTCCAAAAGCAAAGCTTCTTTTTCAAATAACCTTTTACTTTAATTCTTAACTCCAAAAACGTATGTCATGCTTAAATATTGGCTATTTCCATATACTTTTGGAAAGTTGAAGATAATTATTTGATTCTTAATGAAGTCAAAGAACTGCAGCTCCTTTATTAAAAGTAAAACTTTAATATAACTATCATAAAAGATGATCAGCTAGGCTTCAATTAATGTAACTTGTAAAGCGTTCTTTTCTTTGTAGTCACTAGCTAGTAGAAATAGTGATAAAAAGCAAATAAAGAGAAGCTCGCGATAAGGTATCACAATCCAAATCCTAAGACTAAATGACCGGGACCCAATTATCTCTGATCGAGCGTAACCTTTATCAAGATAACTTAGCATGCATATTAAATATGACTAAACTCTCAAGTGAAGTGTTAGGGTTTTTTGTCCTCATTTTCTTATTGTATATTAATTTTACTTTTCCTTTTAAGGAAAGACAATATTATCATTATTAGTATATTTTTTCCAAAAGAAAATAAAAAATCTTCCATATTTGGCTAACGTCTTTCTTGGACGAAAAGATTTTAGACCTCTATAAATTGAAGACTCCCTTTCATACAACAAAACACAATAGCATTCACAATAATATAGTCTCTAAAGGAGTTGTTTAGGGGAAGAGTTTCTCGGTCGGGGACGGCGAGGGTTAGGGAGGTTAAGTGAGGTTAAGTGAGGTAAGGGAGATGCTAGGCTGAGAATAGGGTCTTGAAACATTGGGACTTTAACGGAAAAGTCCATAGAGCTAGTTAAGATTCTTAAGAAGAGAAGGATTATTATAGCATGTGTCCAGGAGCCCAAGTGGGTAGGACCTAAGGCTAAGGATGTGGACGGGTATAAGTTATGGTTCTCGGGTAGGTCGAGGTATAGGAATGAGGAAGGCATTTTAGTAGACAACGAGCTAAGAGATCAGGTGGTAGAGATTAGGATGGTCAATGACATGATAATGGCGATTAAGTTGGTAGTTGGAGGTTTCACTATGAACATTATTAGTTCTTACGCACCGCAGGTGGGCTTGGACGAGGAGAAGAAAAGATGTTTTTGGGAGGATTTGGATGAGGTGGTGGGAGGTATACCACCCACTGAGAAATTATTTGTAGGAAGGGATTTTAATGGACATATCATATCACTTCCGGAGGGTTATGACGATGTGTATGAAGGCTTTGTCCTCAGGGACAAGAATGAGAGAGACGTCTCATTGTTGGAGTTGTCTAGAGCTTTTGTGATAATGATAGCCAATTCGAGGTTCCTGAAGAAGGAGGAACATTTGGTGACTTTCCGTAGTTCGGTGGCTAAGACTCATATAGACTTTTTGCTCCTTAGAAAGGTTGACAACGTTCTTTGTAAAGACTGCAAGGTTATTTCGATGGAGTATCTTACAACTCGACATAAGCTTTTGGTGATGGATTTGGAGATCAAGATGGAGAGGAAGAAGAGAGTTGCGGATGACAGGATAAGAATCAAATGGGGGAGTTTGACCATGGCTAGTGCAAAGGAGATGGGGGAGAGGTTGAGGACCACAGGGGATTGTGGGAGTAGTAGGGATGCAACCGGTATGTGGAAAAGGACAGCCAATTGCATTCGAGAGGTAGCTAGAGAAGTGCTTGGGGTTTCGAGGGGTAGCTGGGGTGGGCATCGAGGGGACTAGTAAAGTTCAAGAGAAGGTGGAAGCGAAGAAAGTGGCGTATGCAAAATTGGTGGAAAGCAACAATGAGGTGGAGAGGTGGACGAATAGAGAATTGCATAAGATGGCGAGGAATGAGGCAAAACTTGCGGTTACGGTGGCGAAAATGGCGGCTTTCGAACACCTGTATGTGGAATTAGATGAGAAATATGAGGATAGGAAGTTGTACAGACTAGCCAAGGCGAGGGAGGAGAGGGCCCGTGACTTGGATCACGTGAGGTGCATCAATGATGAGGACGGTAAAGTACTGGTGGAGGACGCGCATATTAGGCGGAGGTGGCAGTCTTACTTCCATAAACTCTTGAATGAAAAAAGAGATAGAGACATTGTGCTGGGAGATCTAGAGCAATCTGATAGGTTCTGGGATTTTAGGTATTGTAGAAACATTAAGGTTGAGGAGGTTAAGGGTGATGTCCACAGGATGCGAATGGGACGAGCGACTGGGTCTGATGAGATCCCAATGGAATTTGGAAGAGCACAGACAGGGCAAGTTTGGAGTGGTTGACTGAGTTGTTTAACGTCATTTTTAAGACGACGAATCGGCTATAATGCCCGAAGAATGGAGGTAGAGTACAATGATCCCTTTGTACAAGAACAAAGGTGATATCCAGAGTTGCAACAACTATAGGGGTATCAAGCTGCTAAGCCACACAATGAAAGTGTGGGAAAGGGTCGTGAAGATAAGGTGAGAAGATGCGTGTCTATTTCCAAGAACCAGTTTGGTTTCATTCCGGAGCGTTCGACCATAGAAGCCATCCATCTTATTAAGAGGTTGGTGGATCAGTATACGGAGAGGAAGAGAGACTTACATATAGTTTTCATCGACCTCAAGAAGGCATACGACAATGTTCTTAGGGAGGTTATATGGAGATGTTTGGAGATTAGAGGCGTACATGTGGCATACACAAGGACGATCAAGGATATGTATGATGGAGCCAAGACCAGGGAATGGACAGTAGGAAAAGACTTGGAGCACTTTCCAGTGACGATGGGGTTGCACCAGGGGTCAGCCCTTTCTTATTTACCCTGGTGATGGATGGACTGACGCGACAAATCCAATGGGAGGCGTCATGGTGTATGTTATTCACAAATGACATAGTCTTGATTGATGAGACTTACAGTGGAGTGAACGCTAAGCTGGAGGTTTGGAGACATACTCTGGAATCTATAGAGTTCAGGCTGAGTAGGACCAAGACCGAACACTTAGAGTGCAAGTTCAGTAACGGAGGGACCTTGAGACATGTGTGGAGGTGAGGCTTGGGTCACAAGTTATTCCAAAGAAAGGAAGCTTCAAATACCTCGGGTCTATTATCCAAGGGGATGGAGAGATCGATGACGACGTCACACACCATATTATGGCAGGATGGATGAAATAGAGGCTCGCATCTGGAGTCTTATGCGATAAAAATATGCCACTAAAACTCAAAGGCAAATTCTATAGGCGGTGGTTAGACCGACTATATTGTATGGGGCGGAGTGTTGGCCAGTCAAGACTTCAAATATTCAAAAGATGAATTTGCGGAAATGGGGATGCTGAGATGTATGTGCGGGCATACAAGGAGAGATAGAATTAGAAATGATGATATCCGAGATAGAGTGGAAGTGGCCTCGGTGGAGGATAAGATACGGGAAGTAAGGTTAAGATGGTTTGGGCATGTGCAGATGAGAGACACAGATGCCCAGTGTGGAGGTGTGTGAGGTTGGCTATGGACGGGTTTAGAAGGGTAGAGGTAGGCCGAAGAAGTATTGAGGAGCGGTGATTAGATGAGATATTGCGCAGGTGCAACTTACTGAGGACATGACCTTAGATAGGGGGTTGTGAAGGCACGTATTAAGGTAGAAGGGTAGTAGGTAGTCGAGCGTAGTCCTACTCACGCTTGCAAACTGGTAGTTGTAGTGCTATTATTGTAGGCCCGCTTAGCCTATCATACTGGTAGGTGTAGTATTCCATTATAGTACCTTGTAGTTTGATTCCTACTGTTAGGTGTCCTTTAGTGTACTTTGTTTAGCTTATTTACCTACGCTAGTTACTGCTTACTTTTCCATTTCTCTTGCTTTGATATGGATGTGTTTTTGCATTTGCTTATCCTCTATCTTGAGCCGAGGGTCTCCCAGAAATAGTCGTTCTACCTGCCAAGGTAGAGGTAAGGTCTGCGTAAACTCTACCCTCCCCAGACCTCACGTTGTGGGATTTCACTGGGTCTGGTCTGAATATGAATGGCCGAAATCAGCGCTGAGCTTGGAATTGGTGTTTATATGTGTGTGGGATGGTTTGTAAGATGTCATGCCTGCACGGTCAAGGATCTCTTCGGCGTACTTCTTTTGACATAGAAATAGGCCGCCAGAATATCGAGTGACATTTATGCCCAAGAAATAACTCATAGGGCCCAGATCTTTCATAGCAAACTCAGAGGAAATGAGAGACATAATGGACTGGCGGAGAGCATCATATGATGTGGTGAGGATATATTCATTAACATATAATAATAGGTAAGCCATATTTGTACCCTTGTTATAGATGAATAGGGAATGATCGGATCTGCTGTGTGAAAAATTGATAGAGGAAACATACTCGATGAGCCACTGATACCATGCTCGAGGAGCCTATTTTAGTCCATAGAGCAATTTCAGCAACAGACACACATAATCCTGATGAATAGGATCCCTGAAACCCATAGGCTGATACATATATACCATTCCATGAAGATCTCATGTAAGAAGGCATTCTTGACATCAAGATGATGAATGGGCCAAGACTTGGATATGGCAATGCTGAGGACGGTCCGGATGGTTGCAGGTTTTACGATCGGGTTGAACGTTTTATCACAGTCCACTCCCACATGTTGAGACATGTCATCACCTACAAGATGAGTCTTGTACCTCTCAAAAGAACCATCAGATTTCTTTTTATGTCTAAAAATTCACATAGAACGGATAATATTAGCATCATGTGGATGGGGTACTAAGTCCCACGTCTTATTATAAATAAGAGCATTATATTTGTCAATCATTGCGGCTTTTTCAATTAGGGTCGGACGAGGCATCATTCGGATTTCGAGGGACAGAGGAAGAGAACACTGAAATGTATAAGTTAAATAGCCGTTTAGGTTTATGAATTTCGTGCATGTCACGGGTTTCCATGGTCTGAGAGCGTGTCTTGGGACACGAGATGGAAGAGGGTGTGCCGCGGGACTGACGGGAAGAGGATGAAGGGTAGGGGTGGCGGGACCGGCTGGCCGATGCTTAGTTTATCGAGAGGTGGTTGTGGAATGACCATGAGGCAGACTGTTCTGGGCCACCGTCGGCAGAACCAGTTGGCAGTGTGTCCCGGACTGTCCGAGGTGGGGATGGTTGCCGGGGTCTGGGACGATGGACTATGTAAATGATGAATTAGAATAGGGTTCAAGCCATCATCTAGGAAGTCGTAGGAATGCCGAGGTGGCGAGTTTAGGGAGGCAAAAGGGAATTGAGACTCATCAAATAGGAAATGACGTGAAATAATAATTTTACGACTTGACAAGTCATAGCACACCACGATGATTGGCGGGGTAACCCAGAAACACACACGGGGAAGACCGGGGTTGGAGTTTGTGAGTGGTCGGATGGAGAGGATCACATAGACATTCAAAGATACACAAGTATTAGTAGGAGGGTTTCTATGAAACAGAACTTGAGTGTGCGACCATTGAGCTATAGAATTATTTTGGATTATGTTTAGGAGATATGTGATCATGGAGAGTGCGTAATGCCAGAATTGAGGGGGGAATTGAGGCGTTAGCAACTAGGCACGAATTAGGTTGTTTATGATTCAAATTTTCCGTTCGGCCTTACTATTTTGGGAGGAGGTGTGAGGGCAGAAAAAATGAAAGGTAAGACCGTTATTGGAGCAAAACTGTTTAAATTGATTATTATTGAATTCTCTGTCATTGTCACATTGAAAATATTTAATGCTCTTTTTAATTTGTATTTTTACGAGAGCACTAAATGGGGGAAAATGAGGTAGACCTGGGATTTATTGCTAATTGGAAAAGTCCATAGAAATTTGGAATAATCGTTCAAAAATAACATATAATATCGATGGCTAGTCATACTTAAAATAGGGGACGTCCACAAATCACTATGTATGATGTCGAAAGGTAGTAAAGTACAATTTGTGGATGCAGAAAATGATAATTTAACATATTTTCCAAAAATGCAGGATTCACATATAGCAGTCCTAGAAATACGGTTGCAATTAATAAAATTATTTTTTCTAAGGGTGCGTAAAACAGAATCTCCCGGATGTCCTAATCTAGAGTGTCATAAGGAAGACGAAAGAGTAGCAAAGGTTGATGGAACTGAGGCTGGATTGTTTACGGCGTTTGCAATAGGGTAGAGATCTCCGGTGTTGTCACATATCATTATTCGTCTCTCTGTCGTAAAATCCTTCACAGAAAAACTGTAACATCCCGTACTTTTGGGTCACGGTTTAAATCGCTAGGCGTATGTAAAATCGCTAAGCGTTTGTAAATAGACCCGAGCGTTGAGAAAATTCATGTTATTTACGTATGCTAATAAAGAGATCAGTATATAAAAGGATTAAACCCCGAAATAATTTTGGACACAATAAGTGTGACAACGGGGATCGAAAATAAATTTGGTGTGTGCACAAAGAGGTTATGGATTAGTGGCATATTAGGAAATTAGAACATTGGGTATACGAAGGTCTTATGAGTTTTTAGAATTTAAATGAAGTGTGATCTATAATTAATTAATTTGGGATAATTAATATTTTAGTGGGGACAAGTTTAGGTAGAGTTGTGGACGTGTAAGCCTTAAAAGAGGTTCCTAAATGACATGATTAAGTTATGTGGAAGACATAATGATGGGCAATCATTATGAACATTTAATGTTAGCCTAAGGAATATTTTAAGGGAATTTATATTCTTGCTTGAGAAATTCATTTTTGTAGACTAAAGTTAGAACGTCCAACAAACTCCTTAGACTCCACCCATTTTGTACATTTTGGAAATCACATGGGTACAATACCCTTTTTGCTAAGTTTTAAGTCCAAACTTAAAGAAATAGATAGAAGCAGTTCGTAGATAGCATAGGCAATGAAGGTTAGCAAAGTGTGGGCAGAAAATTGGTGACTTTCACGGAAAATTTAGGCAATGTTCCAGCCAGCGAATATTAAAAAGGACTGGTTCCTTGTTATCAAGGTATGTTAAGACAAATTATTTCTTTCTTTTGGCATATTTCATGTAATAAAATAACCGTAATATTGCTCCATAATTTATTCTGCTCCTAGTAGTTAAAAATATTCGTGTTATTGATTCCTATGCTAAAATTATGTCTAAATATGTTTCTAAGTCCTTACTGAGACGCAAAAAATGTTGATTTTCCAATGTTAGCCGAAGGTATAAAGGTATTATGTCATCCGTTGAGATTGGAATATTGTGTTATCATTCATGCATTTTTATTTGCATTCATATATTACCCTGGACCACTTGTGTTATGCACACTACTATATGGTAAATATTATATATATATATATGTATGGGGAATGGAAAAAGGGAAAAGCGTTATATACACACACCACTTGCAGCTGGTACAGACCATCACGAAAGAGCCCGAAGAGGCCAATATGATGTGATGATGTGATGCCCTTGTGTGGCGATATAACCTGATGCCCATAGAGGCGGTTATGAGAGGATTCATGTGTGGACATTAGTATACCGCATTTGCATTATGCATACATTCATTAACCGTTATATGGCATGATGCCCACAGAGGCTGTTATGGTAAGGAAGATGTCCGATGAGGCTGATGTATATGGAAACTGCATTGTGCATAACATTTGTGCATATGTATTAGGGCTCTCAGAGGCATTTACTGCTAGTCAGTTGTTTCTGTTTCAGTTGTTGCTATATCCCGATTATACTATTATTCATACCTGACATACTCAGTACATCAGTCGTACTGATGTCCATTTTGTCGAGGGACGATGCGTTTCATGCCCGCAGGTTCACATAGGCATGGTGACGGTTCACGTTAGTTGATTGCGGATCCAACAAATTTTTGGAGCACTCCCCTTGTTCGGAGTGTTGGTCTAATTTTGGTACGGTACAATTTTGCTTATATATATGGGTATAGCGGGGCCCTGTCCCGACCTTTGATGTTGTTACTCCTAGAGACTTGTAGACAGGTGTCTTGTGATTAGTTGTCATGTTTGGCCTTGTCGGCCTTGGTATGAGTATGTGTATGTATAATATGGTTACCTGATTTGTATAATTTTCTTTCGGCTTAGTCCGTAATTAATTACGATTGGATGTTAAATATACAAAATGCGGTACCCGGCGAGTGGGATCCGGGTGTCCGTCACGGCCCTCCAGTTTGGGTCGTGACAAAAACCAAAAGGATCAAAGTCAAGTAAAACATTACTATCAGTTGTGAAACGTCGCACAAAGATTAAATTCTTAATGAGTTTAGGGGCATGTAGGACATTTTTAATATTAGTGGTGAATGTGGTGGGGATAAGGATGAATGACCAAAACCGCGAATGAGAATGTCTTGTCCACTACTAACGATAATTTCCGATTTAAACTACTCAAATTGGAATAAGATGAGAGAGTACCTTGTGGTGTCGTCATGTGAGATGTGGCGCATGTGTCCATATACCAATATTCGTCTGGAGCGTTGAGTGACATTGTGTTCATAGCTGCCTCAATGTTAGTCGGTGTATAAGTTAAGGGCGGGGGGGCTGTGCTGTGTAGACCTATTGGGGATGTGGGCCGATTATGCCAGGGTAGGCCTGTTGGTTCTGAGGTGGAGTCCACAAGGATGTCGGATACGGGCTAGAGGGAGAGGCCCATGACGGTGGGGCCCACGCGGCCCACGACGGAGGCTGCTGCCATTGCCGCGATCGCTGCTGGTTGTTTTCTGCCGGCGGAGACTGCCCCTTCCCGCGGTCGTTCTTGCCAGAATTCCATCCGTCGCAGCCCTTGTCGGACTGCCTGCTCCGGTGGTTATTTCGGGTGGATGCGAGCTGCGGCGGGTCCTCGGGCCGGTGGTTCTGGTTGCCATAGTTGCAAGACCTGTTGTCGGCGGAGGGCCCAACGGTGATGGTGATGGTGGCGTCAGAAATGCTGGCTTGAGTGGTGTTGCACTTGATTTTCCGGGTTTCCTCAAGAATAAACTTCGAACATGCCTCATAAAATGAAGGTAACGACGTGCATTGCTGAAGGATGGTGGCAACACCGTCATAGGATTCGTTCAAGTGACTGGTGCGCCCACGTTAATTAGTGACTAGTGCGCCCACGTTGGAGAGTTAGTCGGCAAACATCTTGAGTTCTTGACAATATGCAGACACGTTTGGAAAATCGTCCTAATAAACATCCTTGAACTGATTTGCAAGGTATAACGCTCGTTGAGTTTTGTTGTCATGGAAAATACTTTCCAAACGTTCCCACGTTTGGCGGGCAGTGGCATCGGTCTCAATGATGGTGTGCAACAGATCATTAGAGATTGTGTCGTATATCCACTGGAGGACGACTGCGTCCAAATGAGACCAGAGTGCATCATCAGAAGTCGAAGCCGAGGGTAGGTCTGTGGACTTCGGTGTAGGAGGGATGATGTGGTCGATAACTTCGTAAACACGACAATGAATCTTAAAAAGCTCCGCCCACGAGGAGTATTGACCATTTTCCATCTCAAGGGGGATAGAAATGAAGTTTTTGATGTTGTTTACTGCAAGTGCAGGATGAAATTTGATTTTGCCAGCCATGGAAGATGAAATTTAGGAGGAGAAGGGAGGGAGAATGACTGGAAAAAAAACACTAAAGTTCCGTGGGGGTGGCGGTCGAGAGCTATGGTCGACGGCGGTGGAGGTATTTTTAGGCTATTGATACCATAAAAGAATATGTTCCTTGATTGTATTCATCAATAATGTACAATATATATTTAGTAGTATAAGAATATTTAAACTAGGTAACTAATCAACCTAATTACAATAGGAAATATAATTTCACCTAAAATAAGAAACATAATTACAATAGGAAATATAATTCACCTAAAATAAGAAACATAATTATAATAGAAATACAATTCTACCTAATAAGAGATGTATAATTAATGAAAAAATATTCGAAAAATATTCTATTAAAAATGATTAATAGCACATACATACTTATGATTTATTACTTCTCTTTAAAAATTTATGCCAATTAAAATACATCACATAAAATATAGTATAGTATTGCAAGTTGTAAATCAACGACTATGGCGTACCACCAACTTGTACAAAAGTATACTCCTGTCCAACGGTGACTCTTTAAATTTTAGTCACTCTCAAAAAATAACAAAATTATTATAATCACACAAATATTTTAAAAAAACATGATCATGCTATCTTTATTAGTAAGTTTTTATTGAATCGAGTTTTATATCCTCTAATATGTTAAATTTAAATATGAGGATTGGACAAAACAGAGCATAGAAGTAACTTGTATATCTTCTAACTTGCTAGAGAGAAATTCAAGAAGTATAAGATACATCCAAATCTGGAAATGTATCATAGAACAAACTATAAGCCTAATTCTTAGCAGAGTATACATTCCCCTGTATACATTTTCTGTGTGCGCACAATATAAAGCTTTTTCTAGGCGACTTGCATCCAGATACGTTAATTTGGCTTTTGTAATTGTCCCCCTAAAGAATGAATGCCCTCGGCCACCAAGCTCTCCTTCCTCTTCTTCGAATCCAGTATCACAACTCGGTAGACAGCGCAAAGAAATCCAAATCCAAATTATCTGTATATATACAGATTACTGCCTGAACCCTAGATTTAGTGTCGGGTTCGGACACTGGATTCCAAATTGGTCGACACTGTTCGTATAGGTTTGAGAAACTCCATTTAGACTCTGTTGGAAGTAACCCGATTTAAAGACCTGTTGATTTCTGATCCCGCTTTCAACTTCTTCATCCAAATTAATACTTTTAACCTTTGTGTTACCTCGGACATTCGTAGGATGAGCATAAATATCGCTCAGAAAAGTCATGTTGTTGTTGTTGTGGATGGGGTTGTTGACGTTCCCCTGAGCCTGAACGCCTGGAGCTTGATTTGCAGCGCCCAGTTCTGGCATCGGTTTGAGCCCCGCGAGAATCGCCCAATCAAAATTGGCTGAATCAAGGCGTTCGAGGTTCAACTTTTCTGTCTTGAGTGAGTTCAATCTCGGCAAGTTAGAAAACCGCTCATCCATTTCCGGTAACGATTCGAGCATATCATCAAACTGGGATGACGAAGAAGCCGAATCACCATGGCTGTATTCATTGCTTTGTAAACCAGGCATTTGGGGTTTTGGACCACTTGAATTCTTCTTGTAAATTCGACAGAGCACCCATTCATCTAGCTGAAATGTACAAAAACCAGATACACATTAAGAATTGCAAATTGACAATTGAAAATGGGGAATAATTGCAATTTTGCTCCTTCAATTATTGAGAATTTTGACTTTAGCCTTATTATTATTTGACTAAGCACATTTAACCTCCAACCAATTAAAATAAAGTATATTCTTTGTCCCTCTATGTACAAAATATGTTGTATTTAGCCTCTTTTTTTTTCAAATTAACCAAGTTACCTTCAAAATATGGAGGTACCCGGTACTAATTCATCATATAGTAATACATAATAATTCATCATATAGTAACAATAAGTACTCCATCTATTCCAATTTATATAACATCTTTTAAATTTCGAGAGCCGAACCAGTTTTTCTTTTGATCATAATATTTTTGTCTTTTATATATTTAATTATTTTAATATTGTGACTTATAAGCTGAGGTGGTTCGGGCATGTTAAGAGGAAGGGTGGGAATGCACCAGTAAGGAGGTGCGATAGGTTGGTTGTAACAGGAGCTAGAAGAGGTAGGCCGAAAAAAAAAACAGGAGGTGATTAGACAAGATATGACACAACTTCAGTTGACTAAGGATATGACCTTAGATAGAAAGATAGAAGTCTAAGATCAGTGTAGAAGACTAGTAGTAGGTAGCTAAGTGAGGGGAGTGAGGGGCAAGTCTTCCTCCTCTCCGCTTTTCCTTTTAGCGGTAGTTGTCAGATATTTTTTGTTGGGCATTACTATATATTTTCATATTTATTTTATATCTTGCTATTTGTTGTCTTCTTTCATACATGCATTTCTACGACATGTACTTTTCTTCTGAGCCGAGGGTCTACCGAAAACGAAAACAGTCTCTCTACTCATAAAAGTAAAAGTAAGATTTGTGTACATTGTACCGTCCTCAAACCTCACCTTTTGAGACCACACTTGTTTGTTGTTGTTGTATAGTATTTAGTTCCCAAATATATAAATTTTATTATAAGAAACTTAAAAATTGCGAATTCATGGTGTAAATTTAAAAAGATTCAAAATTAAATGTGCACATTTTAATTGTAACTAGTTAAAGATTGTGCTTAATAGACAAAGATCAAAATTAATTTGTGAATATTTAAGGGACTAAAAATGCAAATTTTCATCTAAAAAAATAAAGAAAAGAGTAATGTGCAAATTACCTTTGAACTTCCATTTTTCCTTGAAGGTTCAAAGAGTCTATATTCATGCATAATCCAATTAGTCTTGGTTCCTTTTGGTGCTTTACCAATATAAAACACAAGTGCTTTCTTAATTCCAACTTTTCTCCCTTGTGATGTTATGACCTTATCAGTACCCGTTGCTTTCCAGTAACCCGACCCGGCAACTCTATTTGGTCGAGATCCATTTGGATACTTCCTATCTCTTGGACTAAAAAAATACCATTCTTTTTCTCCAAATATTGCCTTACCTATACAAATCACACACAAAATCATCAATTAACAATTTCAAAGAATAGTACAAAAATAATTTTACACTATTTTCTTATTGATTTATTTTTTAAAAAAGTGGCTATCATCCAATAATTTAACTTTAAATTTCTCTCACCCTTAATGGCATACTTCTAAACCTATCTCGATACGTTTAAGACTATAATTTTTTTTAAGAGAAAAATTAAACAAAGTTTCGTGTTCAATCAAATTAACAACAAATAAGTTTACAAAATCTATCCCTTTTGTCCCAACTTAATGATAACTTTTCCCTTATTTGTCTGGTGTCTAAAAAAGAATGATAGATATATTTTTATATTTAATAACAATTTAACTCTAAATTTTTGCTTTACCTTTAATAAAATAATTTGTAGACACAAAATTCTTTCTCATTTTAAACCACAACTTTCAAAATAAAAATGGATCTCAACTTAAACTGAGCAAGAAACTTACTAGGTAGAACCCAAGGGTCAAATTTGTACAAATCAATTTCTCCAATGATTTGGAACGGAAAATCATGGCCTGCAACTTTCTTGCACAAATATTGAACTAAAAGCTCCTCATCAGTTGGATAAAATCGAAACCCTGGTGGTAAACTCAATTGCAATAGAGGATCTTTTTCTTGAACACCCATCTTATTTAGCCTTCAATAAAAGAAATAAATTAAGAACCTAAAGTTTGAGAATAATAATAATTCTCAAATTCCCTAAAGTTTTTTTTTTCTTTTGGAAATGGGAGGGGATAGTGGGGGGATTTATATATGACGAAAGTAGAAAAAAGACATTTCAAGTGTTTGATGGTTAAAAAATGTGACACGTATAAAAAAGTTAGGCATCAGCCGACCTTATCAAGGAGTAAAGACTAAAGACTTGGAGCAAATGCATGAACCTAAGCTAAAGAAATGAAAAAAAGTCATTGAGGTCCCCTACTACGTGGCACTCTCTCACGTACAATTTATAGAACAAATGAATCTTTGTTTTTCCGCGTCTACTTTTCACCTGAGATTAAAAGACACGTTTGAAATTATTTATCATGATTTTTAAAAATTATTATTATTTTAAAAGTTTAAAATAATTAATTATATTTTTATTTTATTTTTAATAGTTATAGTTTTTGAAGATTATAAATATCTTATTTGATGTTATGATTGAAATTCTGTATAAAATAGTTAAAATTTTCAATTACGATTAATATTTTTCAAGAGAAGTGTAAAAAAAATCATGATAGATACTTTGAAACGAAGTGACTACTTGCTAGTTGCTACTTCGAAGAAGCCGAGGAAGGGAGAGAGAGGGAGGGGGGCAGGGGCTGCTTGAATTTTGATTTTGGAGTTTTATTACATTATCACGAAATTTTTTAACCTATGACAGGAAATTAACTGATTCATTCGTCCAATTTTATAGTAATATTAATATAGATAAGAAATTCAATTTCATACTGCCATTGAGTCCTCTGACTTATTGCCAAATAATTTGTGAAAAGTTTTGTGCGTTAATATTCAATCGAATTCTACTTTCATCTTCCTAGTATATGGAGCATTTCAATAATTATTATTGGGGATTAAATAAATTTTTATTATAAAATTTTCAAAGTTTTCTAAACATTTATAATAGTAATATTCCGTACTTTCAGGTCATGGTTTGAATTGATAGACGTATGTAAAATCGCTAGGCGTGTGTAAATAGATTCGAGTGTTGAGAAAATTTATGTTATATTTACGTATGCTAATAAAGAGATTAGTATATAAAAGGATAAAATCCCAAAATAATTTTGGACGTAGCAAGTGTGACGACGGGAAATCAGAAATAATTTGATACGTGCACAAAGAGGTTATGGACTAGTGTCATATCACAAAATTATGACATTGAGTATATAAAGATCTTATAAATTATTAAAATTTAAGTGAATTGAGATCACGAAATTAATTATGTGTGTGATTGATAAATTACGGGTCATTTAATTAATGAAGGGGAGTGCATGTTAATGTGCATGTGGCGTGAAAGAGGGTCCCACCACCAAAGAATTGGCTGAGTGGGAGACCATATCATAAAGCTTATTTAATGCTAATCTAGCATTCATTGCTTTAGTAAGACAAAGACCAAAACAACAATAACTCATTTCGTGCTCACTGTGGAAATTCATACATTGGTTTGAGAATTCGTGAAGACAAAAAAAGAACGATTTAACAACCTGCACTTCATTTCTGATTTGGGAAAAAACACACGAAGTAGTATGGTCCTTTTCAAACCAAATTTCTTAAATTTCAGTTAGAACAAATCATTCTGCAATATTGTTGCAAAGCAACGTTTCGGCAGGATTAAAAGGGTTGGTTCAAGGTATGTTAAGACAAATTATTTTTTTCTTTTGATATGTTTCATGTAACGAAATATAACCGTGATATTGCTCCATAATTTATTCTACTCCTAGTAGTTAATAATATTATGTTATTGATTCCTATGCTAAAAGCATGTCTAAATATGTTCCTAAATCTTTATTGAGGTATATAGGAGAAATGTTGAACATTCCCAATGTTAGCCAAAGACTATGATAAGAGCATGTCTAAATATGTTTTCAAGACCTTATTGAGGCATATGGAAAAGATATTGATATTCACAGTGTTAGCCAAAGATACAAGGATATTGTGTCACCCAGGATGTGCTATTGTCATTCATGCATTTTCATTTGCATTATATTCATATGTTACCCTGGACCCACATGTGCTATGCACAATACTATATGGTAAATATTGTATATATATGGGATATGAGGAAAGGGATAGGCGTTATATACGCACACCACCTGCATCTGGTGCAGACTATCACAAAAGAGCCCGAAGAGGCCAATATGGTGTGATGCCCTTGTGCGGACGATATAACATGATGCCCATAGAGGCGGTTATGGGAAGGAAGATGCCCTTGTGTGGGTAATATATATATATATATATATATATATATATATATATATATATATATATATGTGTGTGTGTGTGTGTGTGTGTGTGTGTGTGTGTGTGTGTGTGTACCGCATTTACATCATGCATACATTCATTAATCATTATATGGTATGATGTCCACATATGTTGTTATGACAAGGAAGATGCTCGATGAAGCTGATGTATATGTATACTGCATTGTGCATAACATTTAGGAATATGTATTAGGGCCCTCAGAGGCATTTACTGCTGGTCGACTGTTTCTGTTTCAGTTATTGTTACATCCCTATTATGCTATTATTCATGTCCCGTCCTTGTGATGTCATGTATTCCTTAGAGGCTTATAGACATGTGTCATGTGTGTAGTAGACTTGTATGACCTTGTCTGCCTTGGTATGTGCATGTATATATATAAGTTGGTTTTCTGGATACATATTTCACATACTGGTCTTTCGACTTAGTCCGTATTTAATTATGATTATGTGTTGGATGTACGTTTGGTGGTACTTGGTGGGTGGGATCCGGGTGCCCATCACGGCCCTACGGTTTGGATAGTGACAATAATATTGACTATGTTAATTTACATGTGTTTTAATATAATATTTGGATATATAAATTTTACTAGTTTAAATAATAATAATACTAGCATATTCAATGTGATTCAATAAGTGGATTGTGATGAGGTGGCGTGCGCAACCTTTCCTTTTTCTTGCAAAGATTGAAAAGTTGTTTTCTATACACCTCGACTCAAGTAAAATATATCAAAATTAAGTTTGAAAAAGAATACGTAGTGAAGAAGTCATGCAATAAATAAATTTTATTTAAAGAATTTATTCCAAATTCACAAAATATAAATGTTTTTATCTTTGTACTTGGACCTCATTCACGAAAATTGAATAAAAAAAGGAAATATTTTCTTATCAGGTTAAATGTTGTAGTACTTATTAATCAAATTTGTTTTTAATACTTTGTAAATAAGTTGATCAATTTTTTTATTTTTTTTTTGGAGTTTGTGGGCATAGAGGGATGATTCATGGAGTATGGGACACGTGCAAATACGTGGACAAGAAAAAAGGGACTAGCATTTTTTGGAGTTGGATGGTATCTTTTTCTTTATTATAATTGGGATGCGAAAGAGAGTGCACAAGAAAAATCTTGTAAAGATGTCATCTATGCGCTACACGTTTGCATTTTTCTATAAAGCACTTTGGTCCTTCTATATTTTTTTACATTTTTCTTCGTGTATCTCTTTTTCTTCTTCCTTGTCTTTTGTGAATTTTGTCTTAAGCATTTCAAATTTCTTTTTTTTTATTTCCAATTTATTAATGAAAATGCATTTGTATTTTATAAGAATTAACGAATACTTTCTTCCTCTCAAGATATATAATATATTTTTATTTTTTGATATTCAAATATTATGAATTTTGATAAAAAAAAATAATGATCACATTAATATGAGAAAAAATATTACCTATAATAATTTCTTAAAAAGTTATCGTATTTAAAAAACTGATCAAATCCAATTAACTTCAATGAATAATTAAGTTAACTCTCAATAATCGAAAAGTATCATATGGAACAAAAAGGGGTAGTAATACGTATTAAGTGATCTATTGCTTATTGAAAGAAATAATCTTTTGATTATTATCATTAATTGAAAGAGTATATATACAATTTACATATTTTCATAATAGAAAAATCCTATTTCTATTCTACTCCCAAAATTCTATTATAGTAGTACAAAACTCCTATAATAATGATAAATGTATAATGCTAAATAATACAAATATTCTACACTAATTATGCTAAAATCGATACACTAATTACACTACTAAAAGGATTAAAGTCTCGTGATATACACTATGTATGACAAGTGTATATCACGAAAATATACACTGTCTATCACTTATCATTGTAATTTTAAATATTGCTTGATTGAATTAAATGCCAAGTGGATGTAAAGATTACTCTTTGGTTCAGTCCTTGTTTGCCACATTTTATTTCTTTGTTCTATTTTGTTAAAATACAAAATCAACCACTTTTTGGTTGATTAAGAAAAAACAATGAATTTTGATTAGATGTTTTTTTTTATATATATTCTTCTATCCCAATAATTTAGGCACACCACCACCCCAAGAAAAGTAAGGTCAAAGTCTTTGATTAGATACCTTTTGAAATCTAGTTCACGTGGCACAAATTGAATTAAATGGAAGAGCATATGTTTGTGCTATATTTTTGGATTAAGATGACAAGTTAGCAATATTTTGGTAGGTTTATAGGCACACGTCGATTGCTTTTTCATGATTATTTGATGACGTTGAATTTTGCTGAGTTTTCTAACTTCTCACTTTGCCACATGCCTTTAGTTATACTTTCTGTTATCCACATAAAGTCAAGCTACTTTTTTCAGTAATATTTAAATTTTCATCTTTATTTCATCAAATAAAAAGGAATTCTTTTTCTTACAATATAGATGCTTTGATGCGAAATTTTAATAGGGTTTATAGGGGTAGTATTAAAGATATGCAATTTGCATTATTCATTTGAATAAAGATGAAAATGCCCTAGTATTACTCGTCAAGCAAAATGGGAAATATTAGTTGTGTTTTCCTATTTTGCCCCTGTTTATAATTATAAAGGGAATTTTTATGATTTTGTAAGGAGTTAAGAAGATTAGGGTGGAAATTATTAAAAAAATATACTATAAGTGTAGGTTACAAAAGAGTGCATAGGTTAAGGGTGCAAATTGCAAAGAACTCAATTAGAAACATAATTCTTGTTTCTAACAAGTTGCTCATTTTGCTTGACGAGTAATACTAATACTATAAGCCATTTTGTAACAAAATTTTGATGCATTTGAATTGACCATCGAATTATCTGGGTCGATTCTAACAATTGTATCACTATAGGAGCACATTTTGTTATTACTCCAATTTTCTATTTATAAATAAAAAACATGTAGAATACAGCCACAAAAGAACAGATGGGATAGATATGAAGCCACGTAGTGAAAGGGATTCTGTTTACAGTTTGCCAATGCGGCAAAAAAAACGCATAAGAACTCTTGAATGAAAAAGAGATGTAACTAACTTCAGTTCCTTTGGAATCGATAATCAATCATATTTTCGATAGGAGCATAGTAAGAATATATATTAGTCCGTATCGTGGGTTTATTTATTATAAAAGGCGAACTAAATTTAGAAGAGATGAATAAACGCTGATCGGAGCGGGGATAAGCTTGCTTCTTCACAAGCCTATCCCCAAAAAAAACCGACCCTCTAGGGGGATGGGAGAAAGGTTGTTAGTAGGGAAATTAATACTCCCTAAAAATTAACGTTCTTGTCTTTTCTGCCAAGTGTATGTTATGATGTGTTAGATTTATCTTTATGAGACTGAATGGAATTTTTTCTGTGTAATTGTATTGATGATCAATGCCTATATTTATACATGTATTTCGTACAGAAATAAATAATAAAAAACTACTACTGAAAAATACTTGGACTGTACACTTGTACTAATCCTAGAGAATGTATAACTAACAAAAATAACAAACTTTACCTCTTGTCGAACACATTACCTCTTGTCGGGAAAACCTAACTCCATCTTCTTCCTTGCTCTTCTTCTTTCTCGACTTGATTGAAATCACCATGGAAGATGAAGCTATTTTGGAATTCTCGTCATCAACATCCCCCATCAAGTCGGAGGGGAGATAAAGGACACCCAACTTGGACATGATTCCACGATGAGAAAAGCCCCTGAGAGAGGTTTAGTAAATAGATCGGCGAGTTGATGTTCAGAAGGTACAAACTTCAGAGTGATGAGCCCAGAAATGTATTGTTGTCTCACAAAGTGACAGTCAAACTCCACGTGCTTTGTTCTTTCATGAAAGACGGGATTTCGTGCAATGTGAATCGCGGCTTGACTGTCGCAAAGAATAGGAACCAGAGTTGATGGTGGTGAAAAGTGATCTTCTAGCAATCTTACAAGCCAAGTGATTTCTACAGTGACCTACGCATAGAGCGATATTCCGCTTCAACGAAGGAGAGGGAAATCGAAGCCTGCTTCTTTGATTTTCACAATATGGGAGATCCACCAAGTGTTATAAAAAAACCACTCACAAATCTCTGTGAATCCGAGTAGGAAGCCCAATCAGCATCGCAAAATTCCAAAAGGGAATATAGGAGGATACCTTGCCCGGGTCTAATTAAAGATATCGCAAAACTCTGAGAGCAGCAGAGAAGTGTGAAAGACAATCTTTGCATAAACTGGCTGAGCTTCAAGACTGAAAATGCCAAGTCTATACGAGTGTGTGTCAGATAATCTAGTTTACCTATTAAATGCCTGAATATGGTAGGATCATCCAAAATAACATCAGTGTCTACTTGTAACTTGATTGTAGGGTCAAGTGGTTACGGAGATGGTGATAATCATACTCCTTCAGCAAGTCCAAGGTAAACTTGTGTTGACTAACAATAAAACCCTATTTTTCTCGTATGATTTCCATGCCCAAAAAATAGTGAATATCACATATGTCTTTAGTCCTGAATTCTGAGTTGAGGAACTGTTTGAAATCAGAAATCTCTGTTATGTCATCCCCTGTTAGTAAAATGTCATCAACACATACTGCTAATATAGAAATGAGGTTCCCAGATCTTTTAAAAAAATAAGAAATAATCATTCAAAGAAGAGGTATATCCCTTATAGCTAAGTGCACCAACAAGTCGAGCATGCCACTGCCGTGAAGCTTGCTTTAAACCATATAATGATTTCTTGAGAAGTTAAACATGGTTAAGGTAGGAGGATTTAGATCTGGTGGGAATTTCATGAAGACTTCTAAATTTTCATGTAACAAGACATTGTTCACATCCATTTGTGAAATTTGCCAATCTTTCTTCACTGCTACTGGAAAAAGACACCTGATTATGGTCATCTTCACAACAGGTCAAAATGTTTTATTGTAATCTATTCCTTATTTTTGAATATCCCCCTCACTACTAACCTATCTTTCAGTCTTTCTATAAATCCATCTGAATTTATGCTTTACCTTGTAAACCTATTTTCACGGTAAAGCTTTCCTTCCTTAGGGTAATTCAACAGTGTCCCAAGTGTGATTAAGTTGCAAGGCCTGAATTTCTGCATCCATGGTTTCTTGTCATCCTGGATGCAAAGCTGCTTAAGAAAAGCTATTAGGTTCATATCAAATCCACTAAATACAAGTCAAGATCAAATCCACTAAATTCAAGATCAAGCTTCAGATCATTAAATTCAAATACAACTCAAGATCAAGTCCACTAAATTCAATAGCTTCAAACCCTTCAATTCAAGTACATGTCAAGATCAAGTCAACCAAATTCAAAATCAAGCTCAAAGGCATTTAAATTTATTTTCGAAAAGAAGAATTACATGAATCATAGAGATTATAACATTCACTATATTTGAAATAAAATAATATAATTGTTGTGATTCTTTTCTAGTCTTGATTATTTTCTGGATGCAAATTTTCTTATCTACACACTCCTAAAATTAGTATTCAAACTTAGATAAATCTTCATGAGAGCTACAACTCTAGCTCTCCGAAATATATTGAAAGTTGGTACATATTTGGTTTACAAAAACTTTTGTTGAGACCAAATCCAATACACAGGATAAGTTCGAGGACCATTGGTGAAATTAACCCGAAAATACCATTAAATTCTGATAACGTGAAGGGTCATAGAAACCAATTTGAGTAAGATAAATTGTATGTTCTTTGAATAACATGGCTAGTATATCTCAGCAGAAACCAAATCAAAATTACAAATAGGGCACTTGCTAACACCTACTAATGTTTTCTTTGATTACTACAATCTTTTGAGTGAAGCAATGAAGCAAATCTAATTTCTTTGTCACGCCAATCCTCATAAGTGCAACATAAGCCAAGAACCTGTAACCCAAAAGCATAATAGTCAATGCAACAATTGAGATGCCTTTATCTCCAAGCCCTATAGTCTTTATGGAAGGAAAATCCTCAATTAGATATGTCGCATTTGCGCCACACAAATACGTTTCACCCGGACTATACTGGGAGCCCAACAAGAGCTTGTACGCGGGTAATCGATACGTGCTTGATCCAGGCAATGAAGCCCGAGACATGCTGAACGAAGTACCCTCCGACTAAGGTGAATGATAGCATGATGACTGAACAGAGTGTATTAGCCGATTTTAGGTCCGTGACCATTGCACCAATAGCAAGTCCGAGGCCTTGGGAGACTAATACATTGTAGACGAGGGAAAATAAGGTAGTGAAAAAGCTCACAATGGACGGTTTTAGGCCAGCCATCCAGTACGTTATAACGGTGAAAATAGTCGGAAGGACTAGCTCCATCGGAAGGTCACCGACAGTCCGGGCCATGAAATACGCAGAGAGTCGGTACATGCCTGATGATCCTTCTTTCTTTCTCTTGTGGGAAGGTAAAAATAGCTTGGAACATAGGAAAAAACTCCCAGAAGTTAATGTAGAAGAACAGAAGAACAATCTGCACCAGTTAAACAAATGATATTAGTTTATCTTCTATACATACACCAATTATCCCAAAAAGAGTTGGATAACTACATGTACGTTCATCTGGTTATAATAGGTTAAATTACAATGATAATGTCAAAATTATGTACATAAGACTCTTTTACTATCCCCTCTGTCCCAATTTACGTGGCACCGTTCAGAATAAACTTTTACATATTTGAAAACTACGTAATAGGTAGTTTAAGTCACAATAATTAATAAAGGGCAGCCCGGTGCACTAAGCCCCGCTATGCGCGGGGTCCGGGAAAGGTCCGGACCACAAAGGTCTGTTGTACGCAGCCTTACGATAATTAATAACTATGAATATTTGAAAGGCATACGAAAAACTTGTTTGACTCTCGAAAGAACGGTGCCCCACATAAATTGGGACAGAGGGAGTAGTTTTTTTCCTGGTTAATGGACTCTATTAGCGAATATACTCCAAATATTCTCTGTATATTTTGTAATTATGATAGATGTATAATTAAGGTAACTTAGGATTCTAATTGTATTAGGAATCAACCTTTGTAAGGTAAGTTAGGATTCGTACCATATTAGGAATCAACCTTTGTACAACTATATATATTGTGAATAATGAAAGGAATCCCTAAGGGAAATTATTCTATCTTTCATGGTATCAAGAGCCTAAAACCTAAACCCTACTCTTCTCTCTTCTCCTCCCCTTTCTCGGCCAAAACAGATATTTTTTCCTGTTTTTTTCCCTCGGCCGGAAACAGCTTTCTCGGCCAAACACAAATTCTGTGTTTCTTGTTTTTTTTTTCCTCGACCGAAAACAGCAGCAACCGTGTCTTCCCCCACAAAATTTGGTTCATCCACTGGTACACTTGACAACCCCTCTCAACGTTCAGTATCTTCTTTTCATCCGGCATTCGCCGTTAACAATATCAAGAATTTTATCCCTATAATTCTTGATCAAGAAGACTGCCAATATTCCATGTGGATGGAGCTATTCTACATTCATGCATGTTCATACGTGCTCGATCATATTGACGAATCTGTTCCTCGTCCCACCGATGTTATAGACTCAATCTGGCGTCGTCTTGACGCCATCGTCAAACAATGGATCTACGACACCATCTCCAAAGACCTGTTATGCACTATCATGAAAACAGGTGCTTCGGCACGTGAACTTTGGGTCCGGCTAGAAGAAATCTTTCAGGACAATAAAAATACTCGGGCCGTGTATTTGGAAGAGCAATTCAACAATACCCGCCTCGAGAATTTTAACATGTCCGAATATTGTAAGCAACTGAAACTCATAACCGATCAACTATCCAACGTTGGGACTTCTGTTTCAGACACCAAGATGGTGCTTCAACTTGTTGCGGGTTTACCGAAAGGTGAATATGACACACTCACAACAATGATTCAATAAGCCGACCCTCTCCCAAGTTTCAACAAGGCACGTTCACAACTATTGTTGGAAGAAACTAGACGTGCTAAACAAGAGGAACACAATCAAAAGGCGTTAGCCGTTGACGGGATGGAAACACTACGGCCAAAGAACAACCACCACCACAAAGATGTCCACCAACAAAGAAGCCCAAATGGCGGAGGTCGTGGCAACTCTGGAACCAGCAGCAGCAGTGGTCCAACCAGCAGCAGCAGTGGTCCAACCAAAGAAGAATAAAGTGGCCCAACCAACAGAATCGCCTAGCTCAGCATGCCCGCATTCGACCAGCAGGGCCTGGGCCAGCACTTTGGTCGATCGGGCCTTCGGGCCCTCGCCACCACCAGCAAAGCCCACTGACAGCCCAAAGAAGAAGAATAACTACAAAGACCAAAGACTGCCCCGACCGATTGGGTCATGCCTACACCACCGCGTGAACCTTCAACACCGACGACAATTGATACATGGACACCGGAGCCACATCTCACCTCACCCTGGCCGTCAGGTAACCTATCTCAACTACGTCGGTTAAAGTGTCCTCAATTTATTATCATCGGCAATGGTCATCGATTCCAATTGAAGGTTACGGTAACACACACCAAACATCCACACCCACCTTTCTTCCTAAACCACGCCCTATACACACCTAACATCATTAAAAACTTAATCTAGTTAGAAAATTCACTAGCAATAATTACGTATGCAGTTCCGAATTTGACCCTTTTGGTTTTCCTGTGAAGGAACTCAATACGGGAAAAATTCTTACACGCTGTAATAGTGTGGGACATCTCTACCCATTCACTCAATCTTCCGCTGTCAGACCGCAAGCACCTCTATCCCTTGCGGTGATCTCTCCCTCAACTTGGCACAACAGACTCGGACACCCCGGAGATCCAGTTTTTACTTTTCTTAGGACTTCTAAGCGTATTCAATGTAATAATGAGAAAATTGCCCAACACTATTTTTCTTGTCCACTAGGCAAACATACTCGTCTTCCATTTATGTCATCAAACAGTGTTACTTTTTCTCCCTTTGATATTATTCATGCTGATTTGTGGACATATCCGAGTGTTAGCTCTTTGGGTCATAAATTCTATCTAGTATTCTTGGATGATTTTTCACACTTTGTCTGGATTTACCCACTGAAATTCAAATATGATGTTTTTGCAAAATTCCTCGAGTTTCAAAAATTCATTACAACACAATTTGAAAAATCTATCAAATCATTCCAATGTGATAATAGACGAGAATTTAATAACTCAGCATTTCTCAACTTCTGTTCTAAACAAGGCATGATTTTTCATTTTTCTTGTCCCTATACTTCTTCCCAAAACAGAAAGGCTGAACGAATTATACGTACCATCAACAACATGGTTCGCACACTTCTGTTTCATGCCTGTCTACCACCGTCTTTCTGGGTCTATGTTGTCAAAATGGTAGAATCTCTTCTTAATATTTTACCAACTAGCACACTCCAAAACAAGACCCCTACCGAAATCTTATACCGTAGGCTACCATCATATGATCACCTACGTATTTTTGGATGTTTATGCTACCCTAACATAGCCTCCACTGCACCTCACAAACTTGCCTATCGCACTATGCCATGTGTCTTCCTTGGTCTATCTCCTAATCATCGGGGCTACTTGTGCTATGACATTGCTACTGCAAAATCATCGTCTCCCGTCACGTCACCTTTGACGAGAGAACCTTTTCTTTTTTCAATCTCCGGAAATTTCAGACCATCGATTACTTCTTTCTCGATGAACCAAGTATGTCCCCGGTCATCCAAAATCTATACCAACATCACCCACCGTCTCCGACAAAGATCGCCCTCACCATTGTCGCCTCCACCTAATCGCTCTGGCCGACAACACCATCGCCGCTTTCAAGAAGGTTGCTCTGCCTCCAAAGAAGAATGCTGCCACCCAGTCCAGCTCCATGCTCTCGGTCTAATACCCATACACCACCCATACTACCTCCAGCCGAGTCTCCTGCACCTCTAGCACCACCGCCGCTTCTAGCCCAAAGAACTGCCCCGCAGAACCATGTCGCTTCCCACCAAAGAACTCCGTCCGCATCTATGCAGCCTCCCAGTCCCGACCTCCCACTGTTGCCCTCTCACCGCATGGAGACTCGTGCACAACACGGGATCTTCAAACCCAAGGTTCACTTCAATCTCTCCACACAAACCTTATCACCAATTCCAAAGAATCCAAAACTAGCTAAACTGGACCCTAATTGGAATGCGGCCATGTGCGAGGAGTTTAACACTTTAACCAAGCAGAACACTTGGGATTTGGTACCTAGACCAGCTGGTGTGAATGTTATCCGGTGTATGTGGCTATTTCGTCACAAGTTTAGAGACATTGGTGACTTAGAGAGGTATAAGGCAAGACTAGTTGCCAATGTCACTAATCAGTAGGAGGGTATTGATTGTGGTGAGACATTCAGTCCAGTTGTTAAACCGATCACTATTCGGACTTTTCTCAGTATTGCTATGGGCATGCATTGGCCGATTCATCAGCTTGATGTCAAGAATGCATTTCTTCATGAGGATTTGAAAGAGACTGTGTACATGCATCAGCCTCCTGACTTTGTTCATCCGACAGCTCCGCAGTTTGTGTGTCATCTCAGAAAGTCATTGTATGGATTGAAACAGGCACCCCGCACTTGGTATGATCGTTTTGCCAGGTATCTTCTGCAGATTGGTTTTGTATGTAGCAGGTGTGATACCTCTCTCTTTACTTTTCACCGAGGTAGCGGCGGCACTGCATATTTGCTATTATATGTCGATGACATTGTTCTTACTGCTTCATCTGACGGTTTGAAGAATGAAATCATTGCTCTACTCAAAATTGAATTTGATATGACTGACTTGGGCAAGCTAAGTTATTTTTTGGGTATATCGGTAACCAGATCTGCAGTCACTATGTTCCTGTGTCAGCGTAAGTATGCAGAAGAGATAGTGTACAGGGCCAAGATGGCAAATTGTAAAATTATGCCAACTCCGGTGGACTCCAAATCCAAGCTTAGTGCCAATGATAGTGCGCCAGTTTCTGACCCCACTCTATATCAGAGTCTAACAGGTGCTCTTCAGTATCTTACATTCAATAGGCCTGATATTGCATATGCCGTTCAGTAGGTGTGTCTGTTCATGCACGACCCCCGAGAGTCCTATTTTGCCGCCCTCAAACGTATTATCAGATACGTTAATGGCACACTAGACTTTGGATTACACCTATACCCCTCTGCCCCAACCAAGCTACTTGCCTACACGGATGCAAATTGGGCAGGATGCCCCGACACACGTCGCTCCACCTCAGGGTACTGTGTATTTCTTGGGGATAATCTTATCTCATGGTCCGCCAAGAGGCATGCCACACTATTCCGTTCGATTGCTGAAACAGAATATCGCGGTGTTGCTAATGTAGTGGCTGAGATCTGTTGGCTCCGAAATCTTCTTTTGGAGCTCCAGTGTCCACTCCGCAAGGCGTCTATAGTCTATTGTGACAACATATCTGCCATCAATATGTCTCATAATTCGTTCCAACATCAGCGGACTAACATATTGAGATGGATATCCACTTTGTGCGAGAGAAGGTTGCCCGTGGTCAGGTCAAAATATAACACGTGTCTTCCTCTTATCAGTATGCATACATCTTCACAAAGGGACTACCGAGACAGCTCTTCACCGACTTCTGATCCAGCCTTAGCGTTCGGCCTCCTCCCGCTCCGTCTGAGGGGGAGTATTATCGAATATTCTCTGTATATTTTGTAATTATGATAGATGTATATATTTAAGGTAACTCAAGATTTTAATTGTATTAGGAATCAACCTTTGTAAGATAAGTTAGGATTCGTACCATATTAGGAATCAACCTTTGTACAACTATATATATTGTGAATAATGAAATGAATCCCTAAGGGAAATTATTCTATCTTTCAGACTCAAATGGCCCCATTACATCATTTTTCAAGCTAGCAAATTGGAGTATACTTTTACTACTATATAGTACCAATTTTATACCAGTTCAAATTTACAGAGTAATGTCTTATTTTGAGTAAAATAAACGAGGAGAAAGTATCAATTACCTGATTTTAATGTTATTCGATCTCCACCATAACAATCCACATAGCAAAGCCACCACCAAGACTTGTCCAACCCCGAGACCAGAGAAGGACTCGTGTTTTCGTTCTTTCATCCCTCTTCTAAATAACACCGAAAATTGCTGCCACCAGGTATTTGACCATTGATCGAATTTCTTCTCATGTGATTTTTCAGCAACCTGATGATCATCAGATTCTTGCAATTGTTCCTTCAAGTTCTCCGCTAGATTGGTTCTGAAAGCAGTTACCAAAGTTTGCTTGATTGATGCTGGATCTTCTTTAGGTTTATCTGTTGATAAAGGAGGATAATCTGATAATATACCTTAGAAAATAAACAATTGCACCAATTTATTATTAGTCATCATACCGCTTGCCTAAAGAGGACGTATATGATGAATTAGAATTTAGAAATATACAATCGCGAAGATATGAACGTGTTTGCATCAAAGGAGAATTAATCACAACAAGTCATAGAAAAGTCGATGAAAGTCTACGTACAACGCGATGGGGTATTATAAGTGGCAGAGTGGCCTTACTGCCACGATCTATTGAAATTAAACCATTTGTCGCTCCGATTCGTAAAAGAAAAAAAAGTATCAGTACATGAAATTACTATCTATGTATGAGAAATTTGCTTGAATAAATTCCTAAAGAACTATTCTCATTTAACAGACAATTATGGTGGACTCATACATTAGCCTAAGTAGCCTTCACCATAGGCTTGTCTTTATGCCATTTTTATGCATCATTTCTGCATCTATAGATCATATATAGATAGCATAGCTAATCCGAAAACAGAATCTCAAGATATTTTAGTCAAGGGTGGCTCATGCCATATCAAGAGCCAAAGTACTTTAAAATCTAAGAAAACAAATGACTCTAGTGAAACAAAGAAGGATAGATGAACATACCATTTGCAAGATCCAATAAGAAGTCCGACGGATTCATAGCAACTAAGGGGGGAAATCCGATGCCTGAAAAATATTCCATCGCATCTTCGCCTCTACCAAAATACAGGGGATTTCCTTCGGATAACAGTAACACTTTGTCGAACATGTAAAATAACCTACTCGAAGGCTGATGTATCATCATCACAACCGTCCTGCCACCCTTCGCTAAATCCCTTAACGAAGACACAATCCTTAAAGCTGTAGTAGAATCGAGCCCTGATGTTGGTTCATCCAAGAACAACAAACTCGGGTTAATAAGCATTTCTTGCCCGATACTTACTCTTTTCCTCTCTCCACCGGAAATTCCTCTCAATTGCGGGCCTCCAATAATGCTATCCTTGCACTTTGTTAACCCTAGTTGAGTTATAATGGCTTCAGTGAATACAGTAAAAGTTTTAGGCAAACGGAGGGCAGTGAATACAAGCGTTTCGGAACTGTTAGGTGAGGGTAATGAACATCATCTTGAGTAACAAAGCCGGTGTTACACTTCATGTCATTGGAAAAGGGTTTGTTATTGTATGTTATAGTGCCATCTAAATGGCCATTAACAAGCCTGCCACCTAGTCCTGTTAGCAGAGTTGTTTTGCCACTGCGTGAAGGGCCGCCCGGAGAAACGATACCCAAGACACCCTTCAAGATTATTCTCTTCTTCTGACTTAGAGGAATTCTTGAAACACCCTTCCTTCACAAGCTTAATCTTGTAAACAACATTCTCAAACTGCAAGATCAACAAAGCATTATGTTTAGCAAATAACAGCAAAAAGATTAAACCAAAGGATCAAATTAGAGGAATTATTTTCTTTTTTTGTGAGCACTGCCTAGAAAGTAATAAGATTACCAGAAAAAAATTCCCAAGGAGAATAAAGATAAAAAGAAGCGTTTAACTTCTAAACATTCAACAATATTTACGCTATTGTATCATCTAAGCTATATAAGGTCATAAAAATGGAATTAGTAACCTGGAATATAAGAGATGTTACACTATCGATCTTTATAACTTATAAATCCTAAATGGTTTAACATGGATTATTAGTTGTCTACAAAGACTACTCTATATGCTTACGTAAAAAGCAAAAATAGTTGGATAAGAGTTATTTTAAAATGTTATGGTCAGGTTATAAATATTAGGCATTCAAAAATGTTACGATCAGGTTCTAACTTTGGGAAAGAACACATGGTCGATTAATATTACCGAAAAGAGAGCTTTACTCCTATTATTCACAAGTACTACTCGTGTTCTAGTTGAAAATCAAAACATTCCAAGTGAAAAATCAAAACAGAACACACAACGTTAGCTGTATCTCTCCTCTCAAATGGATTATTCCCTACTCCCACCCAAAAACCAAAAGCTCTCGCAGAGAAAAGCCAAGAACCACCCTAATGGTCCCGTTCAAGAATCTGACAAAGAGTGGACACCTGCTATAACAGAGGATATGAATTTCTTTCAGAGAGTATGGAGCGAAGAAGACGAGATAGCTATCCTCCAAGGCATATATGCTGGATTATGTAATCTTCATGGATGCATAACCCGATCGAGCATGCCTTGGCAGATAGCTATCTCGTCTTCATCACTCCATAATCTTTGAAAGCAATTCAGATCCTCAGTTATAGCAGGTGTCCACTCTCTGTCAGATTCTTGATAGGGACCATTAGGGTAGTTCTTGGCCAGAGTAGGGAATAAACCATTTGAGAGAAGAGGTGAAGCTAACACTATATGTTCTGTTTTAATTTTCAATTGGAATATTTTGTTTTGATTCTCTTCACTAGAACACCAGTACTTGTAAATATTAGGAGTAAAGCTCTCTTTCGGTAAAATACTAATAGATCATGTGTTCTTTCCCAAAGTTAGAACCCTGATAGTAACATTTTCGATTTTCGAATGCCTAATACATTGAACCTTGACCATATCATTTTAATTCAACTCTAGTCCAACTATAGTACTTGCTGACCACAAATAGCACATATTTATTTGTCCTTTTGGATGCTTACGCATCTCTTAGTTCTCCCAATTTCTTATCAGATGTAACACTTAAAGAAAGTGACATTAACAAAAAAGAAACAGCCATGGGCGGAGCTAGTGTACCGCAAGGGCTCTTCCGTTGAAGAGTTATACTATATATATAAAGTTAAAATAATTTATTTATGTATATGTTGAATCCCTGAATGCTTTTTATTTTTTACTTGTTTATATTTTGAATATCCTCAGTGAAAATTCTGGCTCCGCCACATCGCTACTAGTCAAGCAACTTTACTGACACAAAAAGAAATGCAAGTAAAACAAGGTGAGCTATATAATTGAATGAATCAGCCAGCATCCAACTTTCCTGGAATAATTTCCCATCAAATAAGAAAACAAAATCACGTAGATTTCATCTTTTCTAGTCCCGATTAAAAAATTGACAACACATGCACGCAAGTTTTCTGGAGAAAACAACTATACATTAGATTATCACATGAAATATCACCAACTTAGGGTTGTGCTGGAGTAGTAAGTACTCATCCATCCTTAATCATAAGTCTAAGCTCGTGCTTGAGCCCGTTGGATATGAAGTCGACTTTATTAGGGAGCATACCTCAATGTGGGACTTTCAGCGCGAATATGGATTTAGTCGGGTGGAAACCAAACAAAAAATCACATAAAATATACAAGAATTACCTTAAGAGTGACAGGACGACTACTTTTCTTGAAAATAGCTGCACTTTTAGATTGATCAGTGTTCTGATTTTCTTGTATATTCTCCATCTCTTGTTCCATGTTTAGAGCTGTTGGCCTTCTTCTACTACTTGGGCTTCTCTTAAATAGACTATAAAATCAAGAAACAAATACAGATGAATTTGATGACTTTTTTTTTTGTTATCTTTCTCTCCTGAATTCTTGGGAACACGAATGGAGTGATATAGAGAAGAGGGGGACTAATTAATGACTTTCTTAAGTTGAAAGTCTATCGAAAACATCATCTCCACCTCACAAAGGTAGGGTAATATGTACAACTCGCCCTCCTCATACCCCACTTGTGGTACTATACTGAATATGTTATTGTTGTTTCTCGTTTGACTGGATATAGAGTTTATGGAAGTAAATTAGACTTTTGAAATTTATATTGTAAAACAAGCTTTAGATATTTGTGCAGTTATAAGTTATCTCGTTAAGGAGAAAATGGAAATTTACAATAAATTATTTCTAAAATAAAAAAAAACATTCTTTTTGGGACATATAAAACAGAAAAATGTGGTACATAAACTTAGAATAGATACTTTCTCCGTCTCAATTTATGGGATATCATTTGATCGAGAACGGAGTTTAAGAAATAAATGAGATTTTATTATGTTTATTAAGTTGTCTTTACTTTAATGCTTACTTTTGTTAACTTTTCTTACTATAAGTACATTTTTAAAATTGAGTGAGACCTAATAAAGATAAAATAGAGATGGTGCCATTACATAGTTGTCAAATAAGGAAGTTTGATATTCTTTTTGGGACAAAAAAGAAAAAGTGCCACATATATTAAGACACAAGAATTATATATTATCCACATCGAGATGAAAACATCATGTGGCTGTAGTTTAGTGGTGAGAATTCCACGTTGTGGTCGTGGAGACCTGGGCTCGAATCCCAGCAGCCACATATTGTTTTTATTTATTGTTATCCAATATTTTGTCTTTTTCCTATTCTTTTTGTTTCCTTTACGAATATTTTTCTGTCCCTTCCTTTCTAAAAACATACTCCGTATGTTTCATAATTAGCGTTTTTTTTAGACTTTTCAATTTTTTTTAAAATAAGTAGTATTTTCGAATTTTAAACAGATTCTTTCAAGATTACCTTATATAAATAGTCAAGATTCATTAAATATCTTTTTTTTTCTAGAAAGTAGTAAAACTTAATTAGAAGTAAATTAGTAAAAACACTTCTAATTTTCTAGAAATGAACAATTTCTTACTGGTTGTGCATAAATCTAAAAAAATTACTTATTATGAAATAGAGGGAGTATGAATTTAGCAGAGAGGAGATCTCAAATTCAGTTAACTAACCAATAACTAACTAGTGTTGTAAATGTAATAAGCTAATTAATATCCAATAAATTATCTATCGATTAGGTATTTATGGAATGAATAACAATACCAATGATTCAAACCAAAGAAAAGAAACGGAACCAAAAGCGCGATCTCAGAAATACACCGTGATGTTATCTTCTTTTCCATTTTTAGTAATATTCCGGCTAATATCAGTAAATTATACTCCATCCGTTTCAAAATACTTATCGTCCTTATTAAAAATATACATTTCAAAATATTTGTCATTTTAGAAGTTTAAAATAAATTTAATTTCCTTTTCTTTTATTCTTAGTAGTAATTATTCTTGAAGACTACGAGCACCTCAATTATATGTAATATATAAATAAAGTAAATATTCAATGAACAGAGATTATACTTTAAGACACAAATAAAGATAAAATAATTAAGCATACCTTCTAATTAATATTTTCTTAAGGAGCGTTATATGAAAAACCCGAAATATATTTTGAGATAAAGAGAGTAGTAGGATAGAGGAAGGTGGCAGAATATCTGAAGAATATTGCTATGATGTTAAGCTGGTCAATGGAGCAACTCCTATAGTTTTTATCTACTTATTCTTTTTCTTTCATTTTCACCCTGATTTTATTGTTTTCTGAATCATTTATATTTTCGAATTGATATGCTCTTCGAAAATGACACAGTCGGAAAAGTCTTGGATGATAAATGAAAGACCTTTTACCTTTCTCAGGTATCATGTTTGGGACTTGGAATCCATCCACCTTTAATTAAAGGTGTCAGATTAAATTTATATGAATGAACACAAATTCGAATTAATTTGGCTAAAAAGTTACAGTTTGATAGCAAAAACATAATTTTATTTCTTTATTAAATCATCAAACAAAAGCCATATTCGACTGCTATAAAAATTTCTGGTGTGCAGTTCTAATACTGTGTTTCGCGACGTGGCAAGCTCTGTGGTTAGGAATAACATTTATCTTTTTTCTCCAATTTTTGGGGTTTTCTCCTATTTTTTACCATTAACAGATTTTAATTAGAGATTAAGAAAGAGAAAGACATCGTTTAAAACTATAATTGCAGCACCCATGACCGTTTCCTCAAATTAAGGCTACAATTGCATCACCATAAAAAAGAGAAAGGTACCGTTTACAACTCTAAATTCAAAACTTATGCTTTTCAAACTTCCAGCACCGGCTGCAACTTATAATTAGTTACAATGGAGAATCATAAAAAAGAGAAAGGTACCGTTTGCAACTTTGAGTTTGTTTTTGTTATGTTCTCTGCTTCGATCTTGTATTACCGAGTATCTCTTCTCAAGCATCTTATTTTAATTTTCATTGTCCGTTCTCTGGTGAATAATGAAAATATTGTCCCACATGTGGCTACGAGGGCGGCGTCGGCTGTGCTGGCATTAGTCGATGCTCGCTTTATTTTTTGAGTTTCTTCAAGAATGAGTCTCGAACGTGCCTCATAGAACGGAGGCAATGACGTGCTTTGTTGGAGGATGACAGCGACACCGTCATAATTTTCATTCAAACCAGCAATAAGTTGTATCACCAATCGTTGATTAGTGATCGGTGCACCGATGTTAAAGAGTTGATAGGCAATTATCTTAAGTTCTCGACAATAGACCGACGCATTAAGAAAATCGTCCTGCTGAATGGCCTAAAATTATTTTTCCAGATACAAGGCACACTTTGTCTTGTTGTCATGAAAAATACTTTCCAAGAGCTCCCACGTTTGTCGTGCAGTGGCATCAGTTTCAATGATTGTATGCAATAGATCATTCGAGATCGTATCGTAGATCCATTGTAGGACAACCGCATCTAAGCGGGACCAAAGTTCATCATCAGAATCATCATGTCTTTTTAGGGGCTTTGATTTTGGAGGGATGATAGCGTCGATGACTCTGTATACACAACAATGAATCTTAAATAATTCCGCTCAAGATGAATACTGAACCTTTTCCATCTCAAGAGTTATGAGAATGAAATTCTTTATGTTGTTAACTGTAAGAGCATGATGTAATTTAGGTTGTTTAGCCATTGAAAATTGGAGAGGAAGAGAGGAAAGTTGAAGAAAGAAGGGAGAAGGCTTCCGAGGAAGAGGGATGCCGAGGGGGGGGTGGCTTAGGGAGAAAAAGAAGTTATGGTTTGACTTCTGATACCATGTAGGAATATGTTCCTGGCATTTCATTGATTATTGTGTACATTATATATAGTGTTATATAATTACAAACTAGGTAACTAAATCTTCCTAATTACAATTGGAATATAAATTTACCTAATATAAAATATATTTAAAATATGATAATATTCTATCAATGATAATATATAAGATATGATAATATTCTATCAATACCATCAATTACTATATTACCTTATAGTAAATAAGGTAAATTGGTCTAGATGTGCTCAATTTGACTTAGTCATAAAACTAAATTTGTGATTTGAAATATGCCATAATATTTGTATGATTATATAACTTTGTGGTCGATGGTAAAATGAACAATTTAAATTAAATTGTTAATAAATTCAGAGACCATTCCTTTTTTAACGGACTGTCACACCCCAAAACTTCACAATGTTCAAAGGACTAGTGTCTATAAATTTTTGCGACGCTTTTGTAATTTGAAGAACATTTGAGAATTACTGGTATTCGCCGTATCGTCTCCAACATAAAGGGTGATTAAACTACATATGTTGAGTCACTTACCTAATCAATTTTGAAAACTAAAATGTATTTTGATCAAAATTCTCTTGAAAAATGTGACTCCATAAATGATTTGCGAAACAAGAAAATATTTCTAAGTTCAAAATTCAAACTAATCAAAGTCATTCAAGTGTAGCAACGTAACATATAAAAGATTGTTATGATAAACTTAAATGGAGAAAACGACAAAATAATTCTTATATTTGAGGGTAGGTATGCACTTAACAATTTTGTTAAACTTAAATGGAGAAAACGACAAAATAATTGTAAGTTCAAAATAGTCCCTTAACTATGCACTTAACAATTTTGATTCTTCAAGTTTGCTACTCCATTTGTCTCTGATACAATTTTTTTAGTCTGTCTAAAAAAGAATGATACATTTTTATATATAGAAATAATTCAACTTAAAAATTCTCCTTTTACCTTAATGAAATTATTTATATCTACACAAATATCTATGACTTATTTTATACCATAAGTTTCAAAAGTCTTATTTTCTTTTTTAAACTCCGTACCCAATCAAACTATATCACATAGATTAAAATGGAGGGAGTACAAGTTAACAAAAATGGTTCCTTATGTTTGAGGGTACATAGGTTCAAAACAGTTACTTAAGTATGCACTTAAATACAGACATCCACATAGAAAATTTATGCAAGAGTTCATCATGTATTACATTAGATAGTCAAGTATATTACTATCAAATACTAACCAAATGTACTAACTAACTTTTTCAAACTGCATTTACTTGAGTACACGTTTTCAAATATTACATCATCAAAAATAGTAGTGATCAAACCTTAAAAACCAACCAATGTTTCCATATTTTTCCTTTTCTTTTAATATTCCCCCCCCCCCCCATATAATTCTTTCAACAGACCCGTCTTTCTATCTTAACAAAATAACTGTCTTTCTCTTCCATCAACATTCCATGATATCATTTAAGAATAAAATATTTTCAAGTAAACTTTCCAAAATTCATTATCCATACACTAGGAAAGTCTTCTTAGTTCCTACAAGTTTTCCTATTTTTAGTAAATTTCCTTATCTTCAACTCACTATAAAATCCCACAATAGATGACCTAACATATCAAATATCTTCTCTTGCATTTTTTGGCTCTTGCTCTTGTTAAACTACAAAATGTCTTTTACAAGAACAGTTTGTATTTCTGGGCTCTTGCTCTTGTTCCTAGCTCTTGCATGTGAAGCTAGGGTTCCAAGAAATAATGCGAATTTAGGGTTTGTAACAGTTAAAGATTCCCATTTTGAATTCAACGGATCCCCTTTTCTATTCAATGGTTTCAACTCCTATTGGTTGATGCATGTTGCTGCTGAGCCTAGTGAGAGGTACAAAGTCACCAATGTTCTTAAAGATGCGTCTGGTGCTGGCCTTTCTGTTTGTCGCACGTGGGCTTTCAGTGATGGAGGTTATGGAGCATTACAAATATCACCCGGTGTATACGATGAACGTGTTTTTCAGGTAAAAGTTTAAGTTATGCGCATTGACAATATAAATATTTTTTACATTATCAAGTTAAATTGATATAGCTACAATAATAGGTAATTAAACATATCTAGCTAGTCTAATATTATAATCTAGAAAATAAAGCAATAACCTGTTATAATTAATTAAATCTCACTCGCAGTGTAAAAAATCTTTGGATTGTGTCATGTATATTACTTAAATTACTTGTACTAAATATTTTCTAGTTTAATTGTTAAAACAATTGAAATGTGTCCTTAGTAAGATACTTATTTTAATAGTTTCCAAATTTGGGGTTATTAATATTGTATATTTTTTGGATTTAGGGTTTGGATTTTGTGATCTCGGAAGCTAAAAAATATGGTGTTCGCTTAATCTTGAGCTTTGTAAACCAGTGGAACGACTTTGGAGGAAAAGCTCAATATGTTCAGTGGGCGCGAAATGCAGGAGCTTATATTAATGGCGACGATGATTTCTATACCCATCCTATTCTCAAAGAGTATTACAAGAACCATATTAAGGTATGGGGTGAGAACATACGAAATGTTTTTCACTTAAACAATTATATTGTTTGATAAACATGTAATCTTTTTGTTAACTTATATAATTAAGTAAAATTAAAGAAGCTAGACGGGTAGTTAATAAGTTTATGTTCTCGTGAAATCGCTACAGAAAATCATTACAAGGGTCAACACTATTAGTGGAGTTGCTTATAGAGATGATCCAACAATTATGGCATGGGAACTCATGAATGAGCCACGTGACCAAGCTGACTATTCAGGAAAAACTGTTAATGTGAGCCTCAAAATAGTGCATTTTTATTCATTTCCAAATTAATTGAATTTTAGAAATATCAACGACTAACGTTTTGCTGTAAAATTTTTGGTTTTGACTAATATTGTTTCAGGCTTGGGTTCAAGAAATGGCAAGTTTTGTGAAGTCACTAGACAATAAACACTTGTTGGAGGTTGGAATGGAGGGATTTTATGGTGATTCAATTCCTGAAAGAAAGCAAGTTAATCCTGGTTATCAAGTCGGAACAGATTTCATAAGTAACCATCTTATCAATGAGATTGATTTTGCCACTATCCATGCATACACTGACCAATGGTAATTTTACATCTTTTCTCTACTCACAAATTCACATATTTCTATTAGAATATACTATGAAAAAGGAATAACTTTGCCAAAGCTTATTATAAAGTTGTACGTGTAATTACCTTATAAGTGGACATGATTTTGTAAGTATTTCTTTGATTGTTAGTGCATAACACTTAAATTTTTTAAATTTACAGGATATCCGGACAAAGCGATGATGCACAATTGGCATGGATGGAAAGGTGGATAACAAGCCATTGGCAAGATGCAAGAACAATACTAAAGAAACCTCTAGTGCTTGCTGAATTTGGCAAGTCTAGCAGAGGTCAAGGATCAAGAGACATATTCATGAGTAGTGTATATAGAAATGTCTACAATTTGGCAAAAGAAGGGGGAACCATGGCCGGAAGCTTAGTATGGCAACTCATGGCACAAGGGATGGACAATTATGATGATGGTTATTGCATTGTTTTGGGACAAAATCCTTCAACCGCAGGAATAATTTCAGGTCAATCTCATGCTATGACGACTTTGGCTCATTTGGTTCATAGCTCTCTTGTTCATTCTTCCAGCCAATCACATCGAGTGATCAAGGCATGAATAACACATTATGGAGGATATACGAAAGAAAATAAGTTCCATTATAGGTTCTTCGAGTTGATTATTTTTCTAATTCAACAATAATCTATTTATAAGTGGATTTGAGTGATATTAAGTCCAGGATTTATAGTATTAACTCGAGATTGAATTACCAAACATGTGAATTTGATTAAACTAGAGAATGTAATTGCATAAATTATTTCATAAAAAGGGAACGTTATGTTTTTTGTCCTCTTCTTTTTAGTTTGAGTACGAAATATATATATATATATATATATATATATATATATATGCTGAAGAAATAATTAATTGGAGATTCACGCAGAATTAAAGATTTCTTCTTCTAAGAATTGTTGTGCTTTTCCAGAGAAAATATATATATATATATATATATACTGAAGGAATAATTAATTGGAGATTCACGCAGAATTAAACATCTCTTCTTCTAAGAATTGTTGTGCTTTACCACCAACAATTACCTTAGCGATTTTTACAAGATTACTCGTGGGGTAATATAAACTTTTAACGACACACACTTTGCTAAAAGAATAATGATGTTTAGAGTACAATGAAACTATAATAATTTAACAATAATCAAAGAAAAATAACTTTTGACGCTAATATTTCAAAATTCTATGAACAAATCTCAATTTTAAGTGAACTCAAACAGAATATTACTCAAACATCTCATTCAATTCAAAGCATTCAACTATAGCATTAGAGTGGCATTTCGTAATAATCTGTTAACAATCAGGATTAATACAAGGGATAAGTTTTTAGATATGCTAAAATAGGACCCTAATTATCATAACTAACAATATTATTTTATTTTAAAACGTAGCATAATTCCTTTACAAAGACATATATGATCTCCAATAAATCCCACAAAAATGAGGAATTGGGAAATTTTCCTTTCTTATCTCTCTTCCTATCTTCTTTTTTTTCTTTTTTTTTTCCTACTTTCTCTTTCACACAAATCCTAGCCTCACTGTACAGATTCCTCCCTGATTGCCGCTGCTACACCGTCAGACACCCACTGATCGCTGCTGCTCCGTAGAAAAATCACCGACATGTTCGAACCCTTTTTAAAATTTTAAATAAAGAAAAAAGAATTGTCCCTCATAGTTGAGTTTTCAAGCTGACTTATAATATTCTTTATTTTGGCTCAGCTACTACTATTGCTATAAGCATCAGCCAATCTTTTTCCTCATCTACGACATACGAAACACACATCATATAAAACATATACAATGAATGTCATAGTGTGTACTTTGTATGACGTGTGTATGTTATTGTATGTACAATGATACATAGGACATATAGACATATAGTAACCTACACATGACATACATAAAAAATATACCAAACATACACTATACATACAATGATATACAATATATACATACCATTCCTACCTTCGACCCACCACCATAATGAGCAGTTTGCAACAGGTCAGCGGTGGTTATGGATCGGGACCAACAATGAAGGATATGGTGGCTTTCGCCGTCTCTGAGTTTTAAAGGTCAAGTTTAAGGTGGATAAGGAAGAGAAGAAAAGATGAAGAGAAATGAAATTAAAAAAATGGTGGTTGAGTGAGATGGTTTCCCTGGAGAGATTCTCGGCGGTTTGCCTCCACTACAGATCCTTAGTCTTCTGGTGGTGAAAGGAGAAGAGATATGATAATTAGGTGGTAGAAGAGTTCAAAATAAAAGCCTAAATCAAGGTTATCCGGACAAATCGATGATGTACAATTGGCACGGATTGAAAGGTGGATAACAAGTCATTGGAAAAGATGCCAGAACCATACTAAAGAAACCTTTAGTGCTTGCTGAATTCGGAAAGTCTAGCAGAGGCAAGGATCTAGAGAAGTTGAGTTGTGGAGCGTAATTCATCGTCGACGCTATGAAGACCCTACGCAGAGTGTGGAACGCTAAGATTATTTAGCAGAGGGTATTTTGGAAATTTCGGTCTTGTATTATGTTTGCCCTAATTTTCGCTATATATTATGCGGCGCCATTTTTCTTTGTATGTGAGCAAGAGAGAGTTGTAAACACAAACTCCCCATTTTGATTATAGTGAAATCTGCATCAGCAAAGTGGACGTAGCTCTCGCATTGAGAGTGAACCACTATAAATCTGTGTGTTATTTGTTCTTCGCTTATTTACTATTTTCTGATTAGGTCAGATTTGGGACTCAAATCCTAACAACTGGTATTAGAGCAACGGGTTGTGTTGCAATTCAAAAAACTATGAGAGGCGAAGATGGTTCGACGCACAGCATCGGGAAATTAGATGGTACGAATTTTGAGTTTTGGAGAATGCATATTGAATATTATTTGTACAGCAGAAAGCTTCATCAACCGCCCCGAAGCTAGAGGAGATAAATGATGCAGAGTAGAATCTCCTTGACAGACAGGTTCTGGGAGTCATTCGATTGACGATGTCGAAGAACGTTCCTCACAACGTGGCGAATGAGAAGTCTACCGATGGCATGATAAAGATCATGTTCGACATGTATGATAAACCTTTGGCAAACAATTAGGTATCTCTTATGAAGAAACTTTTTCATCTAAAGATGGAGGAAAGTGCTCATGTTGCAACGCACGTGAATGAATTCAACACGATTGTCAATCAATTGTCATATGTGTAAATCGAGTTTGACGATGAAGTGCAAGCCCTAATTTTGCTGGCGTCTTTACCGAATAGCTGGGAGCCGATGAGAGCAGCGGTTAGTAATTCTGTTGGCAATGCTAAACTGAAATTCAATGATATTAGAGATTGTATTCTTGCTTAGGAAGTTCGCATAATAGATTTTGGTGAGGCATTGACGAGTTCTACTTTGAATGTTGAGAACATAGGCAGAAATTATGACAGAAACTACAACCAAAATAAGAGCAAGTCGAAGTCAAGGAATGACAAGAGTCAATCTAGATCCGGGCGAACACTTGAGTGTTGGAACTGTGGGAAATAAGGTCACATCAAGAAGTATTGCAGGACACCAAAGAATAAGGACAACAAGTGAGTGGAGTTAATGCTGCCACCGAAGACATTGCTGATGCGTTGTTGTTATCTGTTGACAGCCCGATCGACTCTTAGGTGCTTGACTTAGGAGCGCCTTTCCACACCACCCTACATCGTGATATAATGGTGAATTACGTTGCTGGAAATCGCGGGAAAGTCTATTTGGCAGATGGTAAGCCTTTAGACATTGTTGGTATTAGAGACATTAATTTGAAGAAATGTGTTATGGTGGTTGGTCGATGTAAGAAAACAGGTACTCTTTATATGACGGCGAGCTGTCATGATACAATTGATGTTGTTGATAACACCAAGAAGACAGAGTTGTGGCATTGCAGGCTGGGGCATATGAGCGAGAAAGGGATGAAGCTTCTGGTGACTAACGACATGATTTCGGAGCTGAACTCGGTGGATCATCATTTATGTGAGAGTTGCATTCTCGAAAAACAGAGACGAGTAATTTTTTCAAATGCAGGTAGAGAATTAAAAGTTGAGAAGCTTGAATTGGTGCACACTGATGTGTGGGACTTGCTACTGTCCCATAACTCAAAGGATCACATTACTATGTGAACTTCATTTATGATTCAACCAGGAAGCTATAGGTCTATTTTATGCAAAATAAATTCGACGTGTTCACTGTCTTCAAAATGTGGAAAGCTATGGTCGAGAATGAGACAAACCTCAAGTTGAGGAGCCTGAGGTCCGACAACGGTAGATAATATATTGAGGGTGCCTTCAAACAGTATTGTGTTAATAATGAGATCAAGATGGTGAAGACTATTCCTAGAACGCCCCAACAAAATGGAATAGCGAAAAGGATAAATTGAACATTAAACAAGCGTGCACAGAGCATAAGAATACACGTTGGACTGCCCAAGACAATCTGGGCATATGCAATCAATACTGCAGCCTTCTTGATTAACAGATGACCGTCTGTTCCTTTGGGTTTCAGAATTCCAGAAGAGGCTTGGAGTGGAAAAAAGGTAAATCTTTCTTTTCTGAAAGTGTTTGGTTACTTATCCTATGTTCATTTCATATTGATGGTACTGCTAGAAGTAAACTTGATCCAAAATCTAAGAAGTATTATTTTATTGGCTATGGTGACACCGAGTTTGGTTATCGATTTTGGGATGACCAAAATTAGAAGATCATCCCGAATAGGGACGTCGACTTCAATGAACAGGTGTTGTACAAGGACAAATTGTGGGAGAGTTCAGAAAGAAAAGTCTCTAAGAACAGAGAATCAGAAATAGTTTATTTGAGAGACTTCTCGTCACCTGAGCTATAATAAGGTACTACTGCGGAAGAGGAACAAGCAGCACGAGAAGAAGGCCGACAAGCTAGTGATGGCGAGGTTGATGAAAATGCTAATTTTGAAACAAATCAGCGAACTGAGATCACAGAATTACGCAGATCATCCAGGATCAGTAAGTCGGTTCAAAGGTTCTCTCCGTCCCTCAACTACATTTTGTTCACTGACATAGATGAGCCAGAATGTTACGAAGAAGTAATGCAAGTTGATGAATCGATTAAGTGGGAGCTGGCAATGAAAGATGAGATGTACTCATTGTTGTCAAATCATACATGGGAGTTAGTAGCTAAGTTACCAAATGAGAAGAAGACATTGCAGAACAAATGGGTCTACCGGATAAAGAAAGAACACGATGGAAGTAAGCGTTTTAAAGAGAGGCTGGTTGTGAAGGGATTTCAACAAAAAGAAGGCATTGACTAGACGAAGATCTTCTCTCCCATAGTAAAGTTGGTGACAATCAGAATTGTTCTTGGGCTGGTAGCAAAGGAAGATCTGCATCTTCAACAGATGGATGTGAAAACTGATTTTCTTCACGGTGACTTAGATGAGGAAATCTACATGAAGCAACCTGAGGGATTTGAGGTTATAGGGAAAGAGAAGCTGGTGTGCAAGCTTTAAAAGAGCATGGACGGACTGAAACAGGCTCCAAGACAGTGGTATAAGAAGTTTGACAACTTTATGAAGAAAGTCGAATTCTTAAAGTGCGAGATGGATCATTGTTGTTACTTCAAGAAATTTGAAGACTCTTATATGATACTGCCCTTTTATGTTGACGACATGCTGATCGTAGGAGCAGACCTACATGAGATTGATAGGATAAAGAAGAAGTTGTCAGAAGAATTTGGAATGAAGGATTTGGGAGCTGCAAAGCAAATCCTCGAGATGAGAATTATCATAAGTAAGGAAGGCCTCAAGCTCTCACAAAAAGAATACGTGAAAAAGGTTCTCAAGAGGTTTAACATGGACGCTGCCAAGCCAGTCAGTACTCCCTTGGTTGGACATTTTCGTTTGTCAAAAGATCAGTCGCCTATGACCGAGGACGAGATGGAGCATATGGACAAGGTACCTTATGCCTATGCTATTGGAAGTCTTATGTACGCGATGGTATGTACGAGGCCGGACATTGCACATGCAATGGGAGTTGTTAGCAGGTTTATGAGCAATCCCGGAAAGCAACACTGGGAGGTTGTGAAGTGGATTTTTAGGTATCTGAAGGGCAGCTCAAGTTCAGCGTTGTGTTTCCGGAAGCTAGAGACATGATTGCAGGGATATGTTGATGCTGACAATGGTGGTGATGTTGATAGCAGAAAGAGCACATTCGGGTATGTTTACACCTTCGGAGGTACTGTGATTTGCTGGGTTTCAAAGTTGCAGAAGATAGTAGCTCTCTCTAACTGTGAGGTTGAGTACGTTTTTGTGACGGAGGCCACGAAGAAGATGATGAGACTACAATCTTTCCTATAGGAATTGGATCAGGACCACGAGGGGAGTGTGTTATACTGTGATAGCCCGAGTGCCATTCATTTGGCAAAGAACCCGGTCTACCATGCTCGCACAAAGCACATACAACTCCGGTACCATTTCATCATATCAGCTTTGGAAGATGGAGTATTAGTGCTTGAGAAGATCCCAGGGAGTCAGAATCCAGCAAACATGATGACGAAGGCCGTGTCAAATGATAAACTAAAGTTGTGTGCAACTTCAGTTGGACTTCTTGGATGAGATCGGAGTCGCCGCTGCAGATTGAGACAGATGATTGAAATTAGTCTCCAAGTGGGAGATTGTTGAGTTGTGGAGCCTAATTCATCGCCGACACTATGAAGACCCTACGCAGGGTGTGGAACGCTAAGGTTATTTAGTTGAGGGTATTTTGAAAATTTCGGGCTTGTATTATGTTCGCCCTAATTTTCGCTATATATTCTGGGGCGCCATTTTTCTTTGTATGTGAGCAAGAGAGAATTGTAAACACAAACTCCCTATTTCGATTATAGTGAAATCTACAGCGACAAAGTGGACGTAGCTCTCGCATTGAGAGTGAACCACTATAAATCTGTGTATTATTTGTTCTTCGCTTATTTACTGTTTTCTAATTAGGTCGGATTTGGGACTCAAATCCTAACTAGAGACACATTCATGAGTAATGTATCTAGAAATGTCTATAATTTGGTAAAAGTAGGAGAAACCATGGCTGGAAGCTTAGTATGGCAACTCATGACACTCCAACTACTGGAATAATTTCAAGTCAATCTCATGCCATGACAACTTTGGCTCATTTGGTTCATAACCCTCTTGCTCATTCTTACGATCATTGTTACGGAGAATACAAATAAGTTTCATAATAGGTTCTTCGACTAGATTGTTTTCCTGATTCTATAATAATCAATTTGTAAGTGGATTTGAGTGATCTTAAGTCCATCATTTTTAGTATCAATTCGAGATCAAATTACCAAATCTTTGGAGTTGATTAAACTGAAGAATGTAATTGAATAAATTATTTCAGGAGAAAAGGAACGTTAACGTTATGTTGTCTGTCCTCTTGTTTTTATAGTTTGAATACAAATGTATTATATATGCTGAAGGAATAATTAATTGGACATTTATTCATAATTAAACATTTTTTCTTCTAAGAACGCTTGTGTTTTACCACCACTACTTTTTTTTTAAAAAATAAAAATTGGGTCTATGACCCTATCATTGTCCATCCATTATCTAATTGCAAAATACAAAAAGAGGAGGGGAACATCAACATAACCTCCACAAATTCAAATATTTACAACCTATCCAAAAAAAGCTATGAGGATATACAATAAGCAAATGTCCTCCATAGCAAGCAGAGCAGAGAAAACAAATCAACTAACAAAAAAATTGGATTTGTGCGTCTCCTAATACTAGAAAGTTGCATTTTGTCAAATTGAAATAGTCCCTTAACTTCTTTCGAAAGATGTTGAAAAGAGTATAAGAAGGTACTATTTTCACTTGCAGATGCCAATTTTCCCATGAAATCCGCTACCTAAATATTTGCTTAATTCCCTATAACAATGCATAATTTTCACTTCCATATCCTTCAAAACATGAGTAGTATTACTGATGATATCTCTCAAAACGAGGTTGGTTGTGTTTGAATACATACTATTCCACAAGATCCTATATCAGCTATACGTCCTCCTTGCATTTATGCCGGATTGAGATTCGTAAATATGTTAATAGATTCTTGATCTATATCTTCCATTTTTTTGGGTGTGTGTTATGTCTATGTAACCGGGACCTCTCATGATTGTGAAATTCGAAAAAAAATGATAGTTCAAGTCTGTATCTTTGATCATTAACTCTTTGTAATTTGATAATTTTTTCAATCTCAAGCCTCTGCTTTTTAAGCTGATCTGTTGGGACCCTGAGAGAATAGCATTACTTGAGTAGTATTACATACAGTTGTGACTTGTAGAAAGGTTCACACTACACTTAATTTAATTTCGCTATTCTGTAAATAATAATTTCAAATAAGAATTTCCCTTAAATTTAAAAAAGAAGGAAGAGAAAATAAGATGTTAAATTGTAGTATGAAAGAAAAGGATGTTTGTGATAGTTGCCAAGATATCGAAGATTCATAAGTCATAGGAATTGAAAACAATACATCCTTAGTTGGCCGACAAAATTTGAAAAAGACCATTTCACTTAACTTTGTCTGCCCAAAAAGCAAAAAATATAAAGGAGTAAAGAAATATGAGCACTTCCGTTGCATGCAGACGTAGATGAATTTGGTTTACATAGAGATGTATATATCGAGCACTTAACTATAATTAAATAATAAAATTACATGTATATATAAGCGTAAGACACATGTCTTGCGTTAATTTATTGATTTGATATTAATATTTTAATACCCAATTCTTTTTGGATGCTAACATTGTAGCATTGATTAGTTGATCTATAACATGATATTTTCGAAGACATCGTACAACTTTATCCTTGACGTCCGTCCATTCATCCATACGTAGATATTAATCTAGAGTTTATTTTATGTTTCAACAATGTAAAGAGTTTTTACTTTATTAAATTATCTTTATTTGTTATACGTAATAAATAGCATATCTTTTTTTCAAGATTACAAAGAAAAGTGATAAAGATGAAAGTGTGAGAGATGATTTGTGTGTATTTTTGTGAGAGTCGGCGGAGTGAAGTGGTGATGAGTAAAATGGTGGGTTTCAAATTGTGTGTTTGAGAGTGGAAAGAATAAATTGTCATAATGCTGATTAATTTTGAGTAATGATGAATGATGATTGAGAAAATGAATTTGTACAATTTCATAAAGTTCATGGGCAAAATTTGAATTATTTCACATAATTCAAATGTACATCTGATTATTTTTCCTGTTAAAATGACTTATGTATTGAAAAACTTCCGTCCTTAATGAATAAAAAACAAATTTAAACCATTTCACAACGTTGAAGGAAAATTGGGATCTTTTCCTTAAAATTATTTGATGTCGAAAGTTGCCTAATTATTAATTGAATAAAGCTTTAAATGCAAACTAGAAAAGCCATATTTAATGTGGATTCAATCAAGTTGCTAAGGAGGCGTGAAGTATCCGTGATCGGTGGTCGTATTTTAATACAAATGGTCCAACCTACCTGCTACAACATTAAAGTTCTCTTTCAATTAATTTCAAACAACTTAAGATTTATACAAATATTTTCCTTAGAGTTCTAGTTCTGATATACCTTAAATCCTTAATCCTTTTTTAGAGTTAATATTCAAAAGTACACCCGAATTATTATCTTTCGCGAGATTCACACTTCAACTATCAGTTATTCTCTTTTCCTAAACTATTACCATTTGCATATTAACACACACCTCGAAGCTGACTAAGCCAATTATTAGATGTTTCTATTTTCTATCTGAACTACCACTATCTACATAACTAGATATTTTAATACATAGATGGTGATAATATAGGTGTGGGAACAATTGATGGTTGAGGTGTGAAACTCGCGAAAAAATAATAATTCAAATGTGTTATTGACCATTATGTCACATCCTTAGTCATCAACTAAGCGCACGTGCGGCACTTGACAACTTGCTCACGTTCTTGCACAACTTGCTCACCATCTTGCTATGCTAAGTCAGCCTAAATTTCTACTCTCAAGATCGCTAAAGAAATGGTAAATTGGGAAGACAAGAGAAATTTGCTAAAGGAAACTTTTATATTATAGAGAACTTGAATTATTTGCTTGATGATTTTACAAATGAATGACTCTCCTATTTATACTACTCACCTAGGGACTAGTATGTAAATAATAATTATTCTACAAGTCTCTATATATTTACAAATAAATCCCTATTCTAGGAATCTCTACCCAACTAGAATATTCTAAGGACTTTCCATGCAAATCTATAGAATTCTAAGGTCTTCCAAGAAAAATCTCCATATGTCTCTAGAATTTTCCCATAAATCCAGTCTTCATCTTATGTAACCATTCCACATGGCAAACATGTCTGCCAAGTGACACCTTGGTGGCATAATGATGTGGTGGATCATCACAATTATCTCTTCTTTTTAGCGTATATAATTGCAATCATAAAGATTTTACTTTAACTTCTTGTTGTTGTATATTGATATTTTATTCTTATTTATAAAACAGGAAGCCTTCATGAAAGTAGGGATGACAACAGATCGGATTTGGATTGGATCCTACTAGATTCAGATCCAGATTCATTTTTCATACATGAATCTAGATCCATCGGGTCCATAAAAATGAGATCCATCGGATCGGATCTGGATCTACATGTAAAAAATTTTTGCTTGAATAATATTCCCACATGTTGAAACTTTTATGACAAAATGAAACGCAATCTGATTGAAAAAAATAATTGAATTCATTCAATCAACCTACACAAACATGACACCATTCTTCCAAAATACTGAACAAAGTTTTAGCATCACAAGAAAATAAAGACGATTGACTTTATTAGTGATGCTGAACAGGTTACAACTTTGAGCTAATTTTTGGAGGCTTTAGTGATGCTCCACTTGTAGTTCTACTGATTGACTTCATTAAACAACATAAAACAACGTCAGTCATACATCAAAAGTCTCAGTTTTTTTTTGCTGATCAAACAAACGAGAGAAAGATACTTAAAGCTTACGGCTAGCAGATTCAAGAAAGGAAAATTTAAAGAAGAGTGATTTTTTTTTTATAGAAATGAAAATATGAAAAACTGCAGAGAGCATATATGTAAAAGAAATGAAACTTCAAAGACAAATTACATGGATGTGTGACTTGTGCCTTATCCTGGTTCAACCATTTACCCAATACATAAATTATGAAAAAAATTTAAGAAAATACTTATAAAATTACATTCTAGGTTATGTATATATTTAATAAAAAACGGATCCACGGATCGGATCTGGATCGGATACGAATCTCAAATACAAGATTTAGATTCGATCCGTCAGAAACGGATCCGGATCTGTCGGGTCCAAAATTTGAAAATTCATATCCTACAAAACGAATCTGGATCCACCGGATCCAAGAGCCACTGTCGTCTCTACATGGAAGTGGTTACAAAGGTTTGGGAGCATCAAATTACTGGCATCATACTATGTTTGTCATATACAGAAAACTCAAACTAATTGAAGACAACACCAAGACAATGCATAAGGAAGTGTCTTCTCTGGATGGGAGATTAAATACTTTAAAAGAGGAACTTCATAATATTCAGCAGACAATACAAGATGATCTCTTTAATGAACAATTGATTGGGGAAGAGAAGAGGATACTGCTAGAACTGGAGAAATGGTCAGAAAAAGCTGATTGGATTCTATACTTGGTTGAATAAAAGTTACTTTTCGACAAAAATAAAAGATATTTTATTCTTATTTCCAATCCATATAATATTATAATTAAGGGTCAATTTTGACCTTTATGAATGGCTTATGGACTGTGAGATTAAGTGGGTTTCTGTGTTCCACTCAAAAACTGAAATGACACTGTTGTTTCTCAAATCAAATCAAAAGGTGAAATGATTAATGGTGTGTTCGGTAAGGAGGATTTTTTTTTCAATTTTTTCATTGATTAAAATTTTTTAAAAATATTTTTTTAAGAAAATAAATTTTTTTAAAATGAGAAAAATGACTTTTCTAATGAAAGTAGGAAAAATAAATTCCGTGTCATTCCACGACGACTGATCCCTTTGTTTATGAATGTTCATGATATTTTAGATTTGTTAACTTTTTTCCCATTTAATTATCATGTGTTATGTTAAAATTGTATTATTATTTTATATTTGATAGTGATATACGTTAAAAATAATACAAATATAACATATTTAAAAGAGATCAAAACACATATTTTAATTTATCAAAAAATTAATCGTGATGAGTTATATATCATAAAAATTAAAATTCAATAATCGAGGACCAAATAGCATATATCAATGAGTCATATATACCTTGGCCTAAGGAACTATAGTTTGATAAAAAAAATATTTCTTAATAAAGGACGTCGTAATTATGCATAATGCCTTACTTGCTAATTGCACGAGATTGGGTATTCAAAAATTTCTAATGCGTTGTTACTAAATTTGTGTGTATTGATGTTCAAGAGTAACTTTTATCATCTTAGGTGGTCGTATTAAGTATCTTTAATACATTAGGGGCGTTTGGTAGGATTGTATTAGTGAAAATAATATATGTATCAACTTTGATATTTCTAATTTCTTGTTTGATATATTTTTTCAATCTAAGTATAACTAATATAAGTATTAATTATATACTTTATTTAATATTATCCTATTTATAACTAATACATAGCAAATTATGATATTAGTCATATCAAGATAATTAATACATGTATAAGTATGATTAGAGACAATTTCCCTTGAAGTTCCTTAAAGCTAAAGAATATGACAACTATTTTATAAATAAATATTATTTTTAAAAATTATGCAACACATGTTATTTTTAATAGACAAGACCAAACAGTCGATAAAAAATAATCTCAACATAAACAATTTCAACATAATTAATCATTACATTATTAATACATATTATTTAATACTATTTTTATACACCGTATCAAACGATCCTTAATAATGTAAATAATCTTACGGAAAATTATTTTATGTGTAGAGAAGAAAGGACGAAAAAAGAACATCTGCCCTGACTTGCCGGTCTAAAATTCTTGACACCTCAAAATTGGGACCCATGGAAAGAAAAATAAAAACAAGAAAAAAGAAGATAATGTTGTCGAATGCTGCTCTCATCATACCTCGTCTATCATGTCCCAACCCACAGCACCGACACCGCCATTTCTTCCTTTGACCCCAAAAGCATGCCATAATTCTTTTTCTTTTTTAGAAAATAATAATAATAATAGCACAAAAAAAAATTAAAATAAAAAGTTACTCCCTTCCGTCCCAATTTATGTTAGATGTTTTATTGAGAACGGGATAAATGATTTTTTAGCCCTTTACAATTTACAATTACAAAAAGATTTTATTTATCCTTAGGGGTAATAAAATTTGGATAATGTGAAGAAGTTCAGAGAATCAGGATCAAACACCTTATTTTTTATTGTGAATTCTAGGATATATTTTAATTTTTTGTAAAAAATTATATAAAGAGTGGTACTTTCCTATTTAAGTTTATGTAATGGTGTTTGATTAGACATTAAATTTAAGAATAAAGGGAAAATTTTTGAAATTTATCGTCTTAAATGAACCTCTAATATTTGTGTGGCTATAAATTATCTCATTAATGATAAAATGAAAAGTTTAGAGTTAAATTATTATTAAATAAAAATGTGTCACTTTTTTTAAATTGACTAAAAAAGAGAGTATCACATAAATTGTAATGGAGAGCATGCTATAAGTTAGCATAGTTAAATAACAACATACCCGATGTGATCTCACAAATAGGGTCTAGGAAGGATGTGATTTATACAGACCTTACTCTTATTTTTGTGGAGTAAAGAGACTATTTTCGATAGATTCTCCGCTATAAGTTACTCGTGATGGTAGGTGTAATATGTATCTTGAGTCTATTTGTTGTAAAAACAAAAGGAGACATAAATGAATATTTTTTAAATTCGTCCAATGAGGTTTAATTTATTAAAATGATATTTTTTATCTCAATTTATGTGACTCATTTTCTTTTTAGTCAGTCAAAATAAGAATATGACACATTTTCTTATTTGAAAATAATTTAACTTTAAATTTTACTTTTTACACTTAATGAAATAATTTATAACCACGCAAATATCTTTGACTTGTTTTAGACTATAAGATTGAAAAGTTTTTCTTAAACTTTGTGCCCAATTAATGAATTAAATTATATACTATAAATTGGAACGGAGGGAGTAAATAATTTAGATATGAGATTCTCAAGATCTCACATCCATTTACACAATTAAGTAATTAACTAGCAAATCCAAACAAAGATTTCATAAAATAAAAAGGGAATTAAAAAGTAAAACAAGAAAACAGAAGTGTGAGAAATCAATGAACAGAGGATGTCATGAATTTTGTACTTTGCCTTTAGGGTTTGATACACGTACTGTTAGTTAACTCGGCTCTCTTCTTTCTTTCACAAAATTCACTCACATTATCTCTCTTTCTCTTTTTTTTCTCCAGAAAAAGGTACCATTTTTACAATTTTGTTATGAGCTTTCTTTAATTTAATTATGTAAATGTTTTTCATATGTAAGTATTTAAATGTTGATTAGTTCATCTGGGGTTTAGAATTCTTGAACTTTATGATAATTTTGAATTTTCATGATGCATGTCTATAGAGGAGTTGTGTACTTAGGTACATTTGTTGTAATAATTCTTGTCAATGTGGTTTATGGTGTTACAAATCCAAATGATTTCAAGATTTTGAATTATTTTAGAAATGGATTAGAGAATCCAGAGTTATTACAATGGCCTTCTAAGGGCAATGATCCTTGTGGTCCTCCTGCATGGCCTCATGTGTTCTGTTCTAGTGACAGAGTTACACAAATTCAAGTTCAAAATTTGGGTTTAAAGGGCGATTTACCTTGGAATTTGAATGAACTAGATAAGATTCAAAATCTTGGCCTTCAGAAGAATGAGTTTAGTGGGAAATTACCTACTTTTAGTGGATTATCTGATTTGAAATATGCGTATTTGGATAATAATCAATTCGATATGATCCCTGCTGATTTCTTTAATGGTCTTAGCAATGTTCAAGTTTTGGCTTTGGATAACAATCCTTTTAATAGGAGTGGATGGTCTATTCCGACTGAGCTGCAAGATTCAGCTCAGCTGGCTAATTTTTCTTGCATGAATTGCGGTTTAGTTGGACCTGTGCCTGATTTTTTCGGAAAATTGTCTTCTCTCACTGCTTTGAAGCTGTCATATAACCTTTTAAGTGGTAAGATACCGGACAGTTTTCGTGATTCAATGCTTCAGATTTTGTGGTTGAATAATCAAGGTGAACCTGGAATGACTGGTCCAATCGACTTAATTGGTACTATGGATCAGCTTATGTGGTTATGGCTTCAAGGCAACAGTTTTAGTGGAACAATTCCTGATACAATTGGTGATTTGACTTCTTTGAAGGAGCTTGATTTTAATGGAAATCAACTCGTTGGTCTGATTCCACAAGGTTTGGCGAATCTAAACATGAGAGTGTTAGACCTGAACAATAATATGCTAATGGGTCCTATCCCAAAGTTTAGAGCTGCTAATGCTACATATTCCTCAAATTCTTTCTGTCAACCAACTCCCGGTGTTCCTTGTGCTCCTCAAGTTAAAGCACTTTTAGATCTTCTTGGCGGTTGGAATTATCCCGCCAATCTTGCTCCTGAATGGTCCGGTAACGATCCATGTATAGGTCCTTGGTTGGGAATCAGTTGTAATCCTAAAGGTCAGGTTACGATTGTTAATCTACAGAACAAGAACCTCACAGGTACTCTTAGCCCTTCACTCGCAAACTTGGATTTGCTGCTTGAAGTTCACTTACAAGGAAATAGTTTGCACGGTCTAGTTCCAGCAAACTTAACAAAGCTCAGATTCTTGAGATTGTTGGACTTAAGGGGGAATACTTTTGATCCACCATTGCCGAAGTTTCGGGCTGATGTGAAAGTCATTACAGATGGAAATGCCCATCTTGTTGCTAATGTAACTGTGGCGGCTCCTCCTCCGAGTATTCACCCATTTCCTCCATTGAGCCACAATCCTAAACCAAGTAAGGAGTTACCATCAAAAAGCCCGTCACCGGGTGATAATCAGCCAATATTATCAGATTCACCACCTTCCCCAGAGAAACATTCAGGTTCAGGCTCGAAGACTCCTACTGTAACCAAAGAGCAGACCACATCAAAGAACGATGATAATACTCTGATTATTATAGTTGTGTGTGCAGTTTCTGTGGTCTTAGCTGTTCTTGCCGTTGTTTTGTTTTTCAAGAAAAGGAAAAAACGAGAGAAGGATTCTGGTACTATTGTTATCCACCCCAAAGACCCATTCGATCAAGATAACATTGTTAAGATCACTGTCTTAGAAGATCCCATGATGTACACTGTACAGAGTGGTAGTAAAACTACAAGTAGTGGTGGAACAGAAGGTAGTCGAGTGATTGAGATCGGAAACCTTGTCATTTCAACCCAGGACCTTCGGAGGGTAACCAATAATTTTGCACCAGAGAACGAGCTTGGTCGTGGTGGCTTTGGAGTTGTTTACAAAGGTGTAATTGAAGATGGAATTCAAATAGCAGTTAAGAGAATGGAATCTGCCATTATCAACAGCAAGGCATTGGATGAATTTCAAGCAGAAATTGCTGTTCTTTCTAAGGTTCGGCATCGCCATTTAGTTTCACTTTTGGGTTACTCCATTGAAGGAAATGAGAGGCTTTTGGTATATGAATATATGCCAAAGGGCGCTTTGAGTGGACATCTTTTCCGTTGGAAGAGCCTGAACTTAGAGCCTTTATCATGGACAAAAAGACTCAATATTGCTCTAGATGTTGCTCGAGGGATGGAGTATCTTCATAATCTGGCACACCAGAGCTTCATACATCGTGACCTCAAATCATCAAACATTCTTCTAGATGATGATTTTAGAGCAAAAGTTTCTGATTTTGGATTAGTGAAACTCGCTCCTGACAAAGAAAGGTCTGTTGCAACAAGGCTTGCAGGAACATTTGGATACCTTGCTCCTGAGTATGCTGGTAAGTGTGCGTTTTTTTCCATTGATATCTTTTTCATACACACTTATTTCTACTGTTCTGGTAATTACAACTTTTTATCTTGGGATAAATATGGTCATTTTAGCATCAGTTCTAATTTGTATTCTCTAGTAACTTGTTACATGAACACTTCTTTACCTGAATAATAGTATAAGAAAGAAGCGCTTGATTTGATAATGCTTATCACATTTCAGCTGCTTTGTGTACATGTCACAACAATCTTTACAAGCCACATTGTTCTTCAACACTTTCATTGAAGTTCGGGTGGCCTGTCTGTATTTGTTTGTACTTGTAGAGAGGTTGATTTAAGGATTTTGCTTGTATACCGGAATCTGGTCTATTGTGGTGCAATTTGTTAAGTTAAATGAATAAATATGTATTCAACTTTCATTCGAACTTGTTTGCAATTTGGATATGTCCCTGATTTCTAGTTCTCTTTTATTTACATTAACTTTTCTTGCATGAATTTGGATATTACTGTCTAGTTAGTCATTTAGATGAGAATATATGGAAAATCGTGAAGAGATGCAATATAATCTTTTAAGAAATAAAAGATTGATGAATGCAGTTTTAAAATTTGTACACTTGATGAAAGCATAAGTAAGAGGGAAAGAGAAGAACAAAATCTTCCTTATCTTTTTCTTTAATTACCAATTAAGATACTTTTCTCTCGAGGCATGGTACTGCTATATGTCTGGTATAGAAACTATTGCTGATTCAACCTTTATGTTGCCCGTATATCTATGTTTTCTGTCTTGTTGAACTAATTATATACCTAGTCACCTTTCATCTATCCTAACTCAAATTTTTACTTCTCTCCAGTGACTGGAAAAGTCACAACTAAAATAGATGTCTTCAGCTTTGGGGTGGTGTTGATGGAACTTGTGACTGGACTAACTGCCCTTGATGAGCATCGATCCGAGGAAACTCGATATCTAGTTGAATGGTTCTGGCAGATAAAATCGAATAAAGAGAATCTCCTTGCTTCCGTTGATCCAGCTCTTGACGCGAAAGAAGATATCCACAAGAGCATTTGCATAATGGCTGAATTAGCTGGACATTGCACTGCCAGAGATCCTAATCATAGGCCTGACATGTCGCACGTTGTGAATGTTCTTGGCCAACTAGTTGAGTCTTGGAAACCTATAGAAGAATCGGATGAATATTCAGGAATTGACTACAGTCTACCTCTGCCGGAAATGTTGAAGGACTGGCAACATGAAGACACTGGAGACTTTACTGGTACTAGTCAAGATAGTAGAGGAAGTATACCTGCCAAGCCAACTGGATTTGCGGATTCTTTTACCTCCAACGATGCTCGATAGGTGAAGTCGGTTCTGGAAAATTTGCTTTCTGCTCGTGAAAAATAATTTATGGAGGCGTTGCGTACTTGCGTTCAGTCTATGGTGAATATAAAGATACTGAGTTGCTATGAATGATTGATCAAGTGATCAAACTGGTGTCCTCCAGATACACAGCAAAAACCTGAGAAATTCTTTCAGTTTTAATGTTGCTTACATAGTTTTATTTGTTTTGAATGTTGCTTATAAAGTTATTTAGAATAGCTTGGTTCAAATTGCTGCATACGTTATTTACATGATACTGTTGAGACTGATACTATGAACTCCACTCACAAATTCACATGTTTCCATTATAATATACTATGAAAAAGGAAGAACTCTAGTCTCTATACTGCTGGAAAAAAAAGAAGAGAATTACTATCCTTTATCTAGCAGAGAAAAGGATACAACCTTAATTCGAGAGACACATTCATGAGTAGTGTATATAGGACAACAACTTACCCAGTGTAATTCCACAAGTGGGGTTTGGGAGGGTAGGTTGTATGCACACCTTACCCCTATCTTCGGAGGTTGAAAGACTATTTTCAATCGACCCTCGGCTAAGAATAAAACAATGACTATAAAGCAATAAAGTAATAACAAAGCAGGTCAAATAGGAATTTTCCCATTGGATGACATTGATTGTCATGCACCAATGTCTAAAGGAACAAAACAACCTCAATGTCCACTTGGCTACAATTTGGCAAAAGGGGGAACCATGGCAGGAAGCTTAGTGTGGAAACTCATGGCACAAGGGATGGAGAATTATGATGATGGATATTGTATCGTCAAACGACAAAACCCTTCAACTGTTGGAATAATTTCAGGTCAATCTCATGCCATGACGGCTTTGGCTCATTTGGTTCATAGCCCTCTTGCTCATTCTTTCAGCCAACCGCATTGAATGAAGGCATGAAGATCATCATTATGAATGTGAAAGCAACTAAGTTTCATAATAGGTTCTTCGACTAGATTGTTTTCCCGAATATACAATGTTAAGAGTCCCACATCGGATATGGAATGGAAACATGAACTCGACTTGGACAATCTTCACCCTACAAGTTAGCTTTTGGGGTTGAGTTAGACCAAATATCCATTTTTTACATGATATCAGAGTCATGTCTGTTCCAATTCTTCGTTTACCGATGTTGGACCCAAATTATATTATCCACGCTCTAATTAACAAGGTCTGGGCGTGTGAGGGAGTATTAAGAGTCCGACATCGGATATGGAATGAAAACATGAACTCCTTATATGGACTTGAACAATCCTCACCATACAAGTTGATTTTTGGGGTTGAGTTAGGCTCAAGATCCATTCTTTACCTACAATAATCTATTTGTAAGTGGATATGTGTAATCTTAAGTCCGTGATTTATAGTATTAACTTGACATCATATTACCAAACATGTGAAGTTGATTAAACTCAAGTATGTAATTGCATAAATTATTTCATGAGAGAAGGAACATTATGTTTTCTGTCTTGATTTTTTAGTTTTGAGTATAAATTTATTACGTATGCTAAAGGAATAACTAATTGGAGATTCATGCAGAATTAAACATTTGTTCTTCTAACAGTGGTTATGCTTTACCACCAACAATTATCTTAACGATTTCTCAAAAGATCGCTTATGAAATATATAAATTTTTAACGAAAAACACACTGTAATCAAAGAATAATGACGGTTCGAGTAGAATGAAGCTATAATAATAAACAATTATAAAGAGTTAACTTTTGACACTACTATTTCATGATTTGATGAACGAATCTCAGATTTTAAGTGAACTCAAACAAAACATTGCTCCAACATCTCATACAATTCAAGCAATGGCCTTTTCGTTATTATCTTTTAATAATAGGGATTATTACAAATGGAAAAAGACCAAGTACAGGTTGGGCCCTGTTTCTGGATTGGGATGTTTGGGCTTGGGTTACAAAAACTTGCGTGGATTTCCTTCATACGGGCTGGTCTTTAATTTTTGTTCATCTTCTCATTTAATAAAAAATTGTGAGTCAAAGTACCTTTTATTTGCGAATTGCGGGTCTACTATATCAGTAAGTCTGGGTTCAAATCCTTGCGGAGGTAAAAAAAAAATTAGCAAGGCAAAATTTTCATAAAAATTATGTCTATTCGGCCAAAGTTATATAGAGATCATGCCCCTTGGGGCATAGTTTCTATGTAACTAACCAGTAAAGACATAATCTTAATGTTTTAACAAAAATTTGCCTTCAGGCATAATTACATAAAAATTATGTCTCTTAAGGCATAATATATATACAACTTTGGCCGAATAAGCATAATTTCTATGAAATCTTGTCCTGCGATTTTTTTTCTTTTTTACTCTGCTGGGATTCGAACCCACAACCTCAGAGGTATTTTTGGAGGCATAATTACGTAGAAATTATGTCCCTTAAGGCATAATTTCTATACAACTTTGGCCGAATACATATTTTTTTATAATGAAATCTTGCATTGGATTTTTTTTTCTTTTTAACTCTACTGAGATTCGAACCTACAATCACAAGAGTATTTTAGTTCATTTTTTTAGGCGAAAGACAAATTAAAGACTACTCATTTAAGGAACAAAAATTAAATACCACCCTAAATTAGGACAATCGTGCGAATCATGGACTTCCCATATAAAATTGGGTTGTATTTGATGAGGAAAAATCCTTGTTCTAGCCGCAGCTTATGTTCTTTCTATTTCTTCCACCTGTTATTTTTGGGGCAAATGCAAATATTCTCATTTTTTATTCCGCCATTTAATTTATATTAGAAGTTATTTTTTTGTAAGTTTACCCGTTTAGGAAACAACTTCAGACGTACACAACTGTAATTGAAAATTCGCGTTTGATATTTGATTTTTATATAAAGTGTGGCCTTATATATGCAAAACATCGAAAGTACGGGATGTTACAAAACATGACTGCATCGCCTTATTTGTGTAATTGTTTCAGTGACAGAGCCCTGTATTTTTACTAAAATAATTTAAAATATAAATAAATAAATATACAAATTAGACTTAAAGGAGATCCAACACGGACTATATATATAAGTAAAAATAATATAGTGTAGTTTTTGTGTGAAAGGGATTCAAATGAACCCTCTTACCGTACTCTAACGCCGCCCATGCAAGAATGCTCCATGTATTTGCATTAGATAGTTAAGTACATGACCATCAAATACTTACCCAATGCGTTGGTTGATATTGTAACTAAATTTTTCAAACGGCCTTTACTTGTTTATACGTTTCCATATATTTCATCATCAAATCTAGTAGTGATCAAACCTTAAAAACCAACCAATGGATGCATACATCACTCATATTACACCACCACCTCTCCACGCTTTCATTTTCTTTTTTCTTTTCTTCTATTATTATTCTTTTTTTTTTTTGATAATCCAGGTTTCCAGGCTTGCGCCTGACTACTTCACTGGTATTACCCAGACGTCCTGGAGGTAATAGCACCGGTCCTTCAACACTATTACCAGGTAAATCGCGGGATGTGCTCCGGTGGCCAGTTTTCTGGGAGCGTACAACTGATCAATGAGACAAGGTCAAATTCCCCAACATGCAGAGTTTCTTCGTGCTTGCGGGGAATCGAACCCACGCTGTCCCATGCCAGAGCGCCTTATAGCGCCCAGACTTTGCCACTGGACTATGCCCCGGAGGACTATTATTATTCATTTTTCACATATAACCGTCTTTCTATCTTAACCAAATAACTGCCTTCCTCTTTCATCAACATCCCATGATATCTTTTAAGAATAAAATATTTTCAGGTAAACTTACCTAATTTCAATATCCATCCACTAGGAATGTCTTCTTAGTTCCTACAAGTTTTCCTATATTTAGTAAATTTCCTTATCTTCAACTCACTATAAAAGCCCACAATAGATGACCTCTAACATATCAAATATCTTCTATTCACCATTAGAAATTAAACTACAAAATGTCTTTTACAAGAACGATTTGTTTTTCTGGGCTCTTGCTCCTGTTCCTAGCTCTCGCATGTGAAGCTAGGGTTCCAAGAAATAATGCGAATTTAGGGTTTGTAATAGTTAAAAATGCCCATTTTGAACTCAACGGATCCCCTTTTCTATTCAATGGTTTCAACTCATATTGGTTGATGCATGTTGCTGCTGAGCCTAATGAGAAGCATAAAGTCACTGACGTTCTTAAAGATGCATCTGCTGCTGGCCTTTCTGTTTGTCGCACATGGGCTTTCAGTGATGGAGGTTACGGAGCATTGCAAATATCGCCCGGCGTTTATGATGAACGTGTTTTCCAGGTAAAGGGTTATGTTCTGCGCAGACAATATAAATATTTCTGACATTATCAGGTTAAATTAACTTACAACAACAGGTAATCTAGAAATAAAGTAATAATATGTTATAACTAGCTACTTAAATTTCACTCGCAGTGTAAAAATCTTTGGATTGTGTCATGTATATTACTTAAATTACTTGTACTAAATATTTTCTAGTTTAATTATTAAAACAATTGAAATGTGTCCTTAGTAAGATACTTATTTTAATAGTTTCCAAATTTGGGGTTATTAATATTGTATATTTTTTGGATTTAGGGTTTGGATTTTGTGATCTCGGAAGCTAAAAAATATGGTGTTCGCTTAATCTTGAGCTTTGTAAACCAGTGGAACGACTTTGGAGGAAAAGCTCAATATGTTCAGTGGGCGCGAAATGCAGGAGCTTATATTAATGGCGACGATGATTTCTATACCCATCCTATTCTCAAAGAGTATTACAAGAACCACATTAAGGTATGGGGTGAGAACATATGAAATGTTTTTCACTTAAACAATTATATTGTTTGATAAGCATGTAATCTTTTTGTTTAAGTTATATAATTAAGTAAAATTAAAGAAGCTAGACGGGTAGTTAATAAGTTTATGTTCTCGTGAAATCGCTACAGAAAATCATTACAAGGGTCAACACTATTAGTGGAGTTGCTTATAGAGATGATCCAACAATTATGGCATGGGAACTCATGAATGAGCCACGTGACCAAGCTGACTATTCAGGAAAAACTGTTAATGTGAGCCTCAAAATAGTGCATTTTAATTCATTTCCAAATTAATTGAATTTTAGAAATATCAACGACTAACGTTTTGCTGTAAAATTTTTGGTTTTGACTAATATTGTTTCAGGCTTGGGTTCAAGAAATGGCAAGTTTTGTGAAGTCACTAGACAATAAACACTTGTTGGAGGTTGGAATGGAGGGATTTTATGGTGATTCAATTCCTGAAAGAAAGCAAGTTAATCCTGGTTATCAAGTCGGAACAGATTTCATAAGTAACCATCTTATCAATGAGATTGATTTTGCCACTATCCATGCATACACTGACCAATGGTAATTTTACATCTTTTCTCTAATTACAAATACTGTGATATCTAGTTATCATATAGATAAGAAAATATTTAAATTTAGATATTACGCATATACATTGATAGTGTAAAAATATCGTACATGATTAATGTATGTTAACCTATTATTATAGTAGTCATCATTTTAATCAAGGTATCAAATATTATTATAGAAATTTACCTGTAATCACCTTACCAGTGACATAATTGTATAATTTTTTCTTTGCATTTTAGCGCATAAAACTTAAAATTCTTCATATTTATAGGGTATCTGGACAAAGCGACGATGCACAATTGGCATGGATGGAAAGGTGGATAACAAGCCATTGGCAAGATGCAAGAACCATACTAAAGAAGCCTCTAGTGCTTGCTGAATTTGGAAAGTCTAGTAGAGGTCAAGGATCAAGAGACATATTCATGAGTAGTGTATATAGAAATGTCTATAATTTGGCAAAAGAAGGAGGAACCATGGCAGGAAGCTTAGTATGGCAACTCATGGCACAAGGGATGGAGAATTATGATGATGGTTATTGCATTGTTTTGGGACAAAACCCTTCAACTACTGGAATAATTTCAGGTCAATCTCATGCCATGACAGATTTGACTAATTTGGTTCATAGCCCTCTTGCTCATTGAGTGAAGACTTGAAGATCACCATTATGGAGAATACGAAAGCAAATAAGTTCCATAATAGGTTCTCTGACTAAATTGATTTTATGATTATACAATAATTAATTTATAAGTGAATTTGAGTGATCTTAAGTCCATGATATATAGTATTATTTCGCCATCATATGGCCAAACATGTGAAATTGATTAAAACTCAAGAATGTAATGAATAAATTATTACAAATGAAGGGAAAGTTATGTTTTATGTCGTTGTTTTTAGTTTGAGTACGAAATTATTATATATGCTGAAGAAATAGCGAATTGGAGATTTATGCATAATTAAACATTTCTTCTTTTAAGAACGGTTGTGCTTTACCACCAACAATTATTTTAGTGGTTTCTTACAAAATCATTTGTGGAGTGACGTAAACTTTAACGACAAAAAATTTAATCACAGAGAATAGTGACAGTTAGAGTAGAATGAGTCTACGATAATTTAACAAAGAGAGAATTAACCTTAGACACTAATATTTCATGATTTGTTGAATAATTCTCAGATTTTAAGTGAAATCAAATAAAACATTGCTCCAACATCTCATTCAATTCAAAGCATTCAACTATATCATTAGAAGGGCCTTTTGGTTAATAATCGGGATTAATACCAATAGATAAAATAGGAAGGGAACTGACTGAGTCCAGTTGGGCCCTGTGTTTGGATTAGGAATTTTGCGCTTGGTTATGTGGACTGACATAGGAAATTGGGTTGTAATCTTGAAATTTTCGCACGGATTACTCTTCAAGCGCATTGGTCTTTTAATTTTGCCCCTCGCGCATCTGGTATTTAAGGTTTGCCCTTGCTGATTATTTAATAAAAATATCTGAATATGCTTCGGTAGGTATAAGTTCTGTAACATTTTTATCTTCGAAAATTAAACTTTTACCTCGCTGGGTACAAATTATATAGGAATTAAGTTATGTAGCATAAGTTGTGTAGTATTTTTCAGATTATGTTGAGTGTTGAAAGTTTTGCCTTTTTCGGCATAACTTGTGTGATGTGAGGATACATATGCGGAAGCTAAATGCTAACTATGTCGAGCGAAATTTGAATTTATGTTTACATTATGTTGAATGTTGAAAGTTTTGCCTTAGCCGGCATAACTTATGAGATGTTATGATACATATGTTGAAGCTAAGCGTTAACTATGTCGGTCAAAATTTAATTTATACCGCGCCAAAAGTGTTGAAAGACAAAAATTAAAGATCACAAATTTGAGGGACATTTGTGCGAATGACCCTAAAATCTTCTATTCAGGCCGCCACTTTGTTCTTTCTATTACTTCCACCAGTTATTTTTCAAGAATTCTTCGGGTCGGATCCTCATAAGTCCTACTTATGCTTGCAAACTGCTAGTTGTAGTGTTATTATTAAAAGAAATAATCCCCTTGATTATTTTCATTAATTGAAAGGTATATATACAAGATACAAATAGGAGAATCATATTCCTATTCTACTCCTAAAACCTTATTCTACCATAATTCTAACTATACAATTATGGTAAGTGTACAATACTAATCAAGGTAACTTTTACACTAAAATATACTACAAATATACTTTCCTAATATACATTACTAGAGGATCCCGTGATGGGCTACAGGCCACTGCCGAGTGATGGGCTGAACAATTCCCGTGATATACACTGTTGTATATCAAGTGTATATCACGGGTATATTACCTTGCTTAACACACCCCCGCAGTCATAGCGGGCGGTCTTCGAACACTGAGACTATCCCTAAAATCTTCAAAAAGGACCGAGGGAAGACCCTTTGTAAAGATGTCTGCAATCTGATTTCTCGATGGGACGTGATAGACGCGTACCTGACCCCGGGCAACCTTTTCACGGACAAAGTGAATGTCCATCTCGATATGTTTAGTGCGTTGGTGCTGAACCGGATTATCAAAAAGGTAAATTGCACTAATATTATCGCAATAAACCAAGGTTGCCTTTTGAATTGGACAATGAAGCTCTAAAAGCAAATTACGTAACCAACATGATTCTGAGACCACATTGGCTACCCCTCGATATTCAGCCTCGGCACTTGAGCGAGATAGAGTCGCTTGACGCTTCGCAGACCATGAGACCAAGTTGTTGCTAAGGAACATACAATAGCCAGACGTAGACCGTCTGGTGTCTGGACAACCACCCCAATCAGCATCTGTGTATGAGACAAGTGTGGATGTAGATGAAGGATACAAATGCAAACCATAGTACAGTGTACCCTGAATATACCGAATGATGCGTTTGATTGCATTCATGTGCTCAACTCTGGGATCATGCATGAATAAACACACCTGCTGAACATCATACGTAATATCCGGTCTGGTAAAGGTAAGATACTGAAGAGCCCCTGCAAGACTGCGATAGCGGGTCAGATCCTCGTAAGGGACGCCGATAGCGGGTCGGATCCTCGAAAGTGGACTTACAGGAGGACATCCCGTCTCTCTCGATGATCTCAGCTGCATACTTTCGTTGAGACAAAAATAATCTATCTGAATGACGTTTGACGGCAATCCCCAAAAAGTAACTAAAGGGCCCTAAGTCTTTCATAGCAAACTCAGAGCTGAGCATGGTCATGATAGACTGACGTAAGGCATCGGAAGAGGCAGTCAAAATGATATCATCCACATACAACAGAATGTAGGCCAAGGACGAATCACGACGGTAGATGAGCAAGGAATTATCTAACCGGCTGTGAGTGAACCCAATAGTCGACACATAGTCAACAAATCTTGTATACCAGGCCCGTGGTGACTGCTTAAGCCCATATAAGGACTTCTTCAACAAACAGACATGATGAGGATGATTGGGATCCCTGAACCCCAACGACTGATGCATATAGACTGTTTCCTTGAGATCCCCATGTAGAAAAGCGTTCTTGACATCCAACTGATGAATAGGCCATGCCTTTGAAAGAGCCAAGCTAAACACAGTGCGAATAGTAGCCGGCTTAACCACCGGACTAAATGTCTCACCACAATCTATCCCAACCTGCTGAGTCTTACCATCAACCACAAGCCGTGCCTTATGTCGCGCGAATGAACCATCTGAATTTTCCTTATGAGCAAAAATCCACATAAACCTGATAACATTAATACCAGAGGGTCGGGGCACTAACTCCCACGTCTTATTATCAATAAGAGCATTATATTCATCAGTCATAGCAATTTTCCAATTCGGGTCGTTTAAGGCAGACACGGGATTACGGGGCAAGGGGGATTTAGAGACATTCGAATGTAAATTAAAATGTCTTTTTTGTGTAAAAATACCTCGTTGACTACGAGTGACTGGTCTAAGACTCGAGGAAGATATGTGCGGATTTTGGGAATTTTCTGGGCTCGGGACGCACTGGCCAGCAGGCAAAAACACACACGGAGTAGACCACGCCTGAAGTTTGTTAATTGTGGTGGATGGGAATAACGGATAACATAAGCACACAAAAACCCGAAGATGAGAATAAGACGGATTTTTATTATATAAAATTTGGAGGGGGGAAGAATATGTCAGACCTTTGGAAGGAATTATGTTAAGGAGATATGTCGTCATTTAAAGAGCATGATGTCAAAAATATGGGGGTACAGAAGCATGAATTAAGAGAGTTCGGACAATGTTATTTATGGAACGAATTTTGCGTTCGGCTTTCCCATTTTGTGAAGATGTATGAGGACACGAAAAATGAAAATTGATCCCATTATTGACACAGAACTCCCGAAACTCCCCATTGTCTTACTCTTTTCCATTATCACACTGAATATTTTTTATTTCTCTTTCGAATTGTGTTCTAATGAATGCTCTAAACTTTATGAAGACGGAAAATACTTGAGATTTATTTGCAATTGGAAACGTCCACAAAAATTTAGAATAATCATTCAAAAAAAGAACATAATACCGATGACCCAACGCACTTAGAATAGGAGACGTCCATAGGTCGCTATAAATAATATCAAATGACATTGAAGTATGAGAATTTAAGTCTACAAATGGCAACTTAACACTTTTTCCTAACGAACAAGATGGACAAATTGGGGTACGACACGTACCCTTACAAGAAATAAAACTATTTTAATCTAAAATAGACAAAATAGAGGATCCCAGATGACCAAGGCGAGCATGCTACAAGGAAGGAGAAATGGCGGCAAAGGTTGATGGCAAGGCTTGACTTGATGGACTGAAACCGGGCGTGATAGGATAAAGATCTCCCCTACTATCGCACCTCATGAGAGGACTCCCCTTCTTGAAATCCTTCACAGAGAAACCAAAAGGATCAAATTCAACCGAAACAGAATTGTCAGTGGTGAATTTTCGGACAGACACTAAGTTTTTAATCAATTTTGGGGGATGTAAAGTATTTTTCAAGATAAGGGGAGGATTGGGGGGAGATAGAGTTTTATGACCATAACCCTGAATTGGAATAAAGTTACCATTACCGACAATTATACCACGAGGGGTGCTCAAATTGGCATAAGACGAGAGAGTACCTTGATCGGAGGTCATGTGTGTCGTTGCGCCAGTGTTCATGTACCAATTTGGATCCAGTTGCGTCAACCCAAGTGTGTGCATCGCGACTTCGATAGCTGTCTGAGTGGGGCCTGCTGCATGGTGAGCTTGCGGAGGCCGGCGCCCAAGAATTCCAGAACTGGGTTGTCCGTAACTGCTAGAATTACTGGACCAGTGGGCAGTGGGCCGTGACTGCTGATTGTTGGGCCTAAAATTGGACGGTCCAGCCCACTGGTTGCCTGAAGACGCTGCTGGAAAATATAGGTTGCTGGCCCAAGGCCCATTGCCCCAACCCCACTGCCATGGGCCCCACTGCTGGGTACAATATGGAGGAGGCCCACTGTTGACTGGACGGGGCCCACTGCCGGACTGCTGACCACCGGAACCGTCGCGTTTGCCCCCTCGGTTTTTATTATTATTCTTACGATTATTTTTGCCGCCACCATAAGTATGGTTTTGGCCCGAATTATCAACAAAACCTGAAGAATTCGTGGAGGATGTCATTAGGACGACGGGGCTTGCCCCTGTAGCCGCCTTTTTTGCCAAACCGGCTTCTTCCAACATAAGCATGGAGCGGGCTTGATAAAAAGCGGGAAGTGGGTTGCTTTGACGAAGGAGAGTCCCAACGCCATTATAGGACTCAGAAAGACCGGCAACCAGTTGTAGGACCAGACGATTATTTGTTACAGGTGCGCCAACGTTACGGAGTTGGTCCGCCAACTCCTTGAGTTTCTTGCAATATGCAGATATGTTTGGAAATTCTTCCATGCGAACTAGAGAGAATTCATGCTCGAGTGTGACAACACGTGAATGTTAGTTATCTTGGAATATGTCACGTAATCTATTCCAGGTAGCCATAGCCGTGGTATCCGGCTCAATAATCGTCTGTAAGAGGTCAATCGAAATAGTGGAATAGATCCACTGGAGAACGGTAGCATCAAGAGTAATCCATAACTGAGGATCCTCCGCGGGAATAAGTGTAGCGGGAGGAATTATGTGATGGATAACTTGATGGGAGATAGCGTGAATTTTAAACAATTCTGCCCACGTCGCATATTGGACGTTTTCCATCTCAAGCACAATAGGGATACTGTTCTTGACGTTAGAAACCATGAGGGCAGGATGAAAATTGTTCTTTAGACATATTGAAAGAACAAAGAAGGAGGGGAAATTTGGGGATAGTAAGAGAGATTTTTTAGAGCGGAAGACGAATTTTGGAAGAGAAACCCGAGGGGGAGGGGGGTTCGGTCGAGAAGGGTACAAAATTTGGGAGAGAAAATTTTTGTTAGACCTATTCTCTTGATACCATGAAAGAAATAATCCCCTTGATTATTTTCATTAATTGAAAGGTATATATACAAGATACAAATAGAAGAATCATATTCCTATTCTACTCCTAAAATCTTATTCTACCATAATTCTAACTATACAATTATGGTAAGTGTACAATACTAATCAAGGTAACCTTTACACTAAAATATACTACAAATATACTTTCCTAATATACATTACTAGAGGATCCCGTGATGGGCTACAAGCCACTGCAGGCCACTGCCGAGATGGGCCACTGTCGAGTGAAGGGCTGAACATTTCCCGTGATATACATTGTTGTATATCAAGTGTTTATCACGGGTATATTACCTTGTTTAACAATTATTGTAGGTCCGCTTCGCCTATCATACTAATAGGCGCAATATTGCTTTATAATCTTTTGTAGCTTGATTTCTGCTGCTATGTACCATTTAGCTTATTTACATGCGCTAGTTAATGCTCACTTTTTCAGAATGCGTTATCATTGCCTATTTACTTTTGATACCAGCATTTTCATACTGCTTTAATTTTTTTCTGACCGGGTTTGACCGTTTCTCTTGCTTTGCTTTTGTTGTTGCTTTGCTTGTGCTTACGCTCTACCTTGAGTCGAGAGTCTCTCGGAAACAACCGCTCTACCTACCAAGGTAGAGGTAAGGTATGCGTACACTCTACCCTCCCCAGACCCCACGTTGTGGAATTTCACTGGATATGTTGCAGTTGCAATTTCTTCCTCTTCAATTTCTGTGCAGCAATACATTTGACAGAAAATTATGGATGAACTTTTCTAAGCAAATAGAGGTAATGATGGTGCTATTTTAGTCTTTAATTCGGGTTAATTTGTGATTTGATATTAAATGATTTGAAATATTTGTGCTTTACGTATCTAAATTATAATAATTTAAGAGACAATTGAGGTGGATAAAATGAAAGAAAATGATGGATTCACCAGTAATGAATTTATTCGGCGAGACGCCACTCCCAAATTTTCTGATACATATTAAGGTTTTTCTTTTGCATTTTGTTTAGCTGGTAGGAAAATTTATATGGTTTTTTCTCGTTTAAGTTATAGTAGTAATTGATTGAGTGCAATTAATTAGTAGAGGATGAAGATTGAGGTAAAAGAGGAGAGGATGGAAGAACTTGAGTTGTATTCCTAATTGGATTAGGGATTATAATCCGATAAAAAATTAAAAGAGAAATACGTGGGGCCACTGGATCATAAATAACAGAGAAATAAAGGTGAAGGGAGTGGACCCCAGTGCGAGTATACAAATATTTCTATGATAAAACCTCGATAAATGAATATTCGATAAATTGATAACCTCGATTAAATAATAATTTTCTTCGGTCCCGACTTGGGCCAATGGAATAAAATAATAACCTCGATAAATGCATAAGATAATAATTTAAAAAAATTCCCTGAGGCCCACGGATTCCGTATGTCCCATACTCCCATTCGACTATTGATTTAAAATGAGTTGAAAACTGTTTTATCCCTTTCTTTTTTCTCTTAAGATAGCAATTTCATGAACCCGCATTTTTCCTCACCATATTACAGCAATCCCCCAGCAGAAAACTTCCCCACTCCACTTCCGTTGATCCACTCATTTATTAACCCAACTCATTTTGACCCGCCCAAATTCAGTCCAACCTGCCCATTTAACACCCCTTGTTACTACCATGTTGATGCAATTCACACGAAATGAAAGAAGCCAACATACAGAATTTGCACAAGATATTAAGCATGAGCTGAGGTGCCAGGTGAGGGGGAATCGACATCAGTCTTAATGCAAGGTAAATTTAGCACTAGGGATTAACAGCATTATGGCGGAGCACATAGTAAAAAAGATGGGAGTGCAGATAATATTACACAACAATACATGAACCAGATTTTAACTCATCTAGCCTAGAATTATCTAGAAGCGCAGACTTGCAGATGAATCTGCAATCATAATTGCTCAACGAAATGCAGCGAGTAAAATGTGTAGCCTAAGGTAGTCCATTGTAGCCTAGACCAAAATTTTGCAGGACCTCGTCTACATAGGGAGATCAGGGTCCAAACGTCTTTGAATAGCAGCTGCAGCCTATCGGGACATCGGAAAATAAGTTCAATGACTAGAGAAAGAAAATAATGTATAATCAATTAGAGTATCATATGAATGTCAGAAATCCTTCTCACCTCAAAGTTCCCAAGCTTGTATTGATAAGCCATCTCTTCTCTTAATTGAGCTTGTTCTTTCATTGCTTGTGCCTTAGAGATTCAAGTTTACAACCATCAAAAGAAAAGGAGTTTGTCACATGATGTACTTTTCACCTGTTGTATGGAGGACAAAGGTAGTAGAATATATACCATTCCACTCTGCATCTCGCGCTTCAATGCTTCCACCTGTTCTTCCTTGTGCTTCTCACGTTCTCGCATCAATTCTTGCCTAAAATAACATAATAGGTAAAAACTTAAGAACCAGCCTATAATAATTTAGTGCAAAGATGAAAATCTCCTCTCTATTTTTTTCTCCTTTCGATGACAAACTATACTATATAATTTTCTTCAGAAAAAAATACTCTTGTATGCTTAACCTAAGTTGCGCGGACTCTCCGTTTTTGGTGTCGTTCCCGTCTCGATACTGGTGGGATACGGGAGCGGGATACGGTCAACCAACTTCAGATACTTTGACCGGAGTCCATTGACAAATTTGGGGGGAAATTGAGATTTTGATTTCTCAAAATTAAAGATAAAACGGATTTAAGATAAGGTAAATGGCATACCTTCAATATTATAGTACTTTTGTCTCATTAGAATCTCTCAAAATTTATAATTCGTAGCTCTATTTTTTATAATTTTCAATTTTCTTAGCGGAATCCCAACACCCGTATCCATACCTGGATACACGCACCCCCGAATCTTAAAATTTAGATTTTGCCGAATCCAGTACGAATCATTCGCCGTATGGGATACTCGCACCCGAGTCCGAGCAACTTAGTGTTTAACTATATGGTACTATCCTGGGAATAGCTTCCAAGATGATAGAATTATATTTATACCACCATCTTTTAGCATTATAATGTGGTTTCTTTTCTGAAAGATTAAACTAGGGCTGAAGCTATAATCTATACCACCACAGCAGGATAGTGACTCCGTTCAAAGATTTTCAAAGAGAGCTAGACAACATTAGAAATTTGGAAGTTCCTAACTGACTTCAAAGTTATTTCCTTTTAACAAGAAATCCGATGTTTTCAGCTTCGGAACTCAAAATTCGGTGGATAATAGGTGTGTCCCTCTATCCTTCTCCACTTAAATACCAAACTTGGTCCCCTAACAAGATTTGAGTTCGTGACATGCCTTTAACTAACTTCATACTTGTCAACCAATAAACTATTTTTTACAATGAAATGGCGACTGTCTCTGGCCAGTAAGTAGCATGAATCGGAATAAATGGAAGTTGGACCAGATGATTCAACGAAGTAGGACGTCCAAAATCAGCAAATAAACAAACCAACAAAAGCAACACCGAAGTTCATAACGATGAATGTGGAGCAGCACATAACTAACTTACCTGCGTATTTCTTCATCATTGAAGACAGTACGTTCATTGTCCACGACCTTCTTGACACCTCTTTTGATTTCCTTTTCCAACTTACGTTTGTGATAGGCGTCAAGGTTATAATATCTGCAAAAATGAAGAAAAACAAAAGTTCTGTTAGATTATTATAAACATTGCAATTGCTACCGCACTCAAATAACAAGCACCTGTATACCTATCTGTGTGAGTGTGTGTAAACACATATCTTCCTGTAAGGAACTAGTAGCCTCACACCAAAACATCCCAACTCACTATATTTATTATCTATATAGAAAGGAACCCCCCCCCCCCCCCAACCAACCTCAACAAAAGAAGAAGAAAAAAATGGATTGAAATAGTGCAGTTACTTTTTAGAAGGGAAGGTCGCGGTGTTATGATCCTCCATGAATCTGCGCAATAGCTGACTGTCAAAAAGTGGAAGTTTCTTGCATATATTGTTAATAAAAAGAGGTACAGAAAAGGGAAGATCAAGTGCTAATAAAAACTAGCTTTTCCCTTCTCCATGTACTTACTGCTTGAATAATTGCTTCTCTTCCCAGTTTGGCAAGCTTTCCAGATTCACCTATAAATGACACGAGCAATGAAAGCTTCCACAACCAAATGTAATATCTTATACAGAATTGTGTAGAAAGAGAATGTAGATAAGTATTATGCAACGGTAGTTTTTAACGAGGCCCTTCGGAAATGCACTATAGGGCACTAAAAGGAAAATGCTTGACCTATCCAAAAATATTTATCAAAACAATTGACATATCCTGCAACAAGTCCCGTGTGGATGATCACCATGCAAGGCTTAAAGAGACTATGTACCTGCTTTATTTCTGCTAACCATGCGGTGAACTCTGGCCGTTTGTTCCTACAATAAAGAAATGGATAAAATTTAAAATAGAACAATCTAATTATTCAAACCGTACACTAGAGTGAAGAGCAAAACACTTCCTGCAAACTTCTGAAATAAAATCACAACTCACGAGAAGGTGACGAGAATTCATAGTAATTAGTTCAAGCATCAATGTATTATCACCGTAATGATGCATGAATAGAAATTTCCACTCTCTTTTATATCAACAAAAGGTACATCTGCACTGATGAATGAGGAGATGTCCTGTCACAATATGGCAAAAGGCATCTCTTTATCTACAGCAATGTGACTGGCTTATTTCATGACAATATAGGAGTCGACAGCATGTATTCTCACTACTCCAAACGCTGCACCCTCTTAAGAATTAAGAAAGAAATCGATTCAAAAGTAAGGCTCTGACGCAAAATCAAATGTTCTGGCCAGTATAATGGAACAGAAAATGGATTGATTAACGATTCAGAGCATTCAAGTTATGTTACAGAGTAAAGACTGAAGTGTGTAGAATAATCACTCGCCTATCTGACCTTGCTCACATTGCCGGTCTCAAGCCGGATAAAGGAGGAGGGTGTTGTAGCATGAAACATGTCAATTCATGATGAATCCTATGAAGACTTAGCAAAAGATAGGGGACATAATAGAAGAAAAAGATCCATATAGGTGATATTTACTAGTTGGGAACATGTTTTAGTCTTGTTAGTACATTGATCTTGAACCTATTGCTTTTCTACGAGTATCTTTTACCTTATAATAGTTTTTTTTTAGATTTACCTTATCGTGGATTTATATGCTAGCAAGATTATAGAGAATTTATTATTAGTACTATTATTATTATTATCATTATTATATATATATATATATTCAAATTATTTTTCACTTTTATTTTTTATTTGGTATGAGTTGAGCTTAAATTGAGAAACATGGTCAGTGAGATTCATATAGCCGATCTCAATTTGTTTGAGGCTAAGGCATACTACTTGTTATAGAAACGATGTCTAAAGAGGTGATAGAATTATCACAAGCAAAGATGTGTAGTGCGGGAGTGTGAGGACAGCATTGTCTTTTTTTATGAAGTAAGATTATATCTTTAAAAGGCATCAAGAAGATGCATAAGAAACAAAGATACAAAGAGAAGAGACAGTTAGCTCCAATACAAAAGTTGCTATGCTATGATCAGGGAGCTAACGAAGTCCAAAAATTTATCGGTGCTAATTATAGGGGTCAAGTGGTTCCAGCTAAAAAGATTAACTGCGAGTAGAGCATTGTCTACACTGAAACTATTTGGCACAGCTATCTACATGATCAGTGTGTAGGGCAGCAAGGACTACTTCTGGATACACCTCCATAAGAGTATTGATAAACATAATTTGAACACTGCAACTGCCTGAAATAGGAAAGAATTAAGAAGATCTGGGTTATTTTGTGTATATTTTTTACATCAGTCGAGGGGTTTTAGTTCACGCCGGAGGTTGGAGTGCAGTAACTACTAACTAGGATAGCATAAGTTGCACGGGCCGACAAATGGATGACAAACCAAGGCTGATAAATCAATTTTCAAGGATGAGATACAAATGCCTTCTTTTCCTTCTTCGTTTGGTACTCCTGAAGAATAAGATCTCCAGTGTGGAGTAAAATATTTACGGCATAAGACAAATGAATAGTGGTTTGGTTTGTCTGCCAAAGTTATGTCCGGCAATGGTATGGCTGATCATTAGCTGGTTATGCATTCAATATGAAACTTAAAAGCCACCTGCTTGTGCCACCTTTAGTATCTATCGGTAGATTTTATTTACTTAGAAGAGGAAAAGAATAGCAATATCTTCTGCTTCCATCAACTAAGAAACAACATATTAAATTCCATGTAAGAGTAAAGGTGATGTTTGTGCCAGCTTTGCACGGACCTAGAATATTCCATTGGATACATGTTACCTCCAACCAACACAGGTTACAGGTAGCTCTAACAACCAAGGATTAGGCAAATGAAAAGAAATCACCAAGTATGTTTTTGTCTCTGCTGGGATTTGAACCTTGGTCTCTAAGGTTTGACCCACTTTACTGCAGTAGATCACACCCTTAGGTGCAACATATGGCTGATCCATAAGAAAAATCCGTGCATGTGCATCTTAAAAAGGTAAAGATAAATAACTATCAATCAAACAACAACAACAACAACATACCCAGTATAATCCCACCAGGTGATGTCTGGGGAGGGTAGAGTGTGCGCAGACCTTACCCCTACCTTTTGACGGATAGGGAGGCTGTTTTCGATAGACCCCGGCTCAAGTAGAAGTGAAACACATAACTATCAATCCTGTTCCACTAATCTTCAAGTCCTTTTCACCAGCTTATTTAAGCAAGCCCCTTGAGCCTTTTCAAAAGCTGACATTTTAAGCATGAGGCCATATTAGTGCTACCTACATTTGTCCAAAGTCTCACAATCAATCAATCAACAAAACCCTATACCCAAACTAATAGCTAAATCCTAATTGAAGTCAATTATATGAATCATCTACCCGTCTCCTTTATTTTTACAATGTGGAGGTTCATGTCACCTTGCGTGCACATTGACTATTCCATAGAGTACCCTGTTACCTCCTCATCAACCCAGTCCACTTTATTTGATCTTATTTATTCTAAGACAAACTACTTTCTCTTTAAGGCAAATTAAGAATTCTCTAAAACTAATTGTTCTAAATCTCAAACTTATTCCTACCTAGACCTAAAGCTCAAAGGTGATCAGACACTTACAAGAAATACATCCGCCTCATTCTAAGCTTCAACAAAGGATTAGTTTTGGCAATATAATTTTTTATTTAATAAAAATGACCATCTTCACTTTAAAGACAATGACAAAAGCAAATTAATTGTGTGCGGTGTGTCTAAGTTTTGGATATGTTGATGCTCAAACAAATACGGAAAAGCTCTAATCTAAGAGTTTAAGTTCTATGCATAGTGCACAAAATATTTACACAATCAAGTACTTAGTCTTTCACAAAATGCTTTTGGTATAATAAGTGATTATCTAGTGTTTAGCTATCAGAAAATATTATCCAAAGAGAAGTCATTGACCTTTACTAGTGTACTACAAATCACTACGCCAACCAACATTAAGCATTAATCAATTCATGATACTCAAAATTTCAGTAAAACACTATCCAATCTTCTAACATCATTGTCAATCTTCAATAAACTTTTTTCCCTGAAAATACCTTTCACTCACCAACCAAACATTGGAAAACGTTTTCCAGGAATATTATCTAAATGGCAGAATACATAGACTTAAACTTGGCATCTACTGTCAGTTGAACACTACAACTTACAAATTAATCATCTAGACACCTAAACTGGTCTCCACTGTGTCAGTTGAACACTCCTCCTTCCAAAATAATCATCTAGACCTCCAAAATTTATGTGTCACGTCACCGTCGGGTGTGCGAGACAAAGTGAGTTGAGGTGTCTAGATGTGCAATGAAGTGTTTAGTTGTCAGTTGAGGCCAAGTTAAGTATTATGCTTATCTAAAATGACGTATTTTGTGGAAAACATTTTCCAAACGGGACACACCTAAAATATAATTACAAGTAACACTAGTATGCTCTCACAAAGTAACAGTTAAATTAAAAGATGAAGCTAGGAAAAGAGAAAAGTAGTAGCTCACCACATATCAGTTTCTTTGATAATTCCATATTTGCCCCAAGAGTTTGTAACAGCACCAGTTTTTCCCTTCTCTTTCTTTTTCTTCTTCTTTCTCTCCCTCTCTTTCTTCCTCCTTTTCTTCTCCTTCTCTTTCCTTAGCTTTCGCCTCTTCTCCTTCTCGTTTTTCTCTCTTCTCTTTCTACGCCTCCTCTCCGAATCCGAATCCGAATCCGAACTACTACCCGACTCCGAGTCCGAATACGAATCTTCTCCGGATGACGAAGAATCCGAGTCCGAATAATCATCCCGCGATCTTCGACTTCTCTTTCTCTTGTGTTTTCTCACTTCTCGTTTGGATTTTGATTTAGATGGAGCTCCGTTATCGTGTTCGGGTGTTTTTGTTCGATCTTTTGCCATTGTTTTGGGGTTTAGGTTCCAAAGCAAAGTGCAGAGAGGAGTTAGCGAAACATCGAGTGCTTGGGCTATCACTTATGACCCCTTAAGTTTAGGGATTGATTTATTCGTCCTTTATATGTGACATTAAACAAGTAAGATCCTTTAAAGGTACAAAATGGGACGCTTTTAGTCCAAGATAATGGAACCTCAACGGACTTAATTAAAGTTAGTGAAACAGGTCATTAAAGAGTGATGGGATGAATAAAATTTGATATACCTCCACCCTTAAATATAGCTCTCAAGTTGGAACTCTAAAATTGAACAAACTTTGGTAGGGAATGTTAGTGGCCATATAGAATGCAAATTCAGATTAGTTGTCAATGGATTCTAATATTGAATAGATAAATTTTAATAAAAAGGACGAGAGAAGAAAGTGAAGAGGGTTCTTCACTAGAAAAATTGATATATGATCTCTCCTATTTTGGATATGTTTAAAATAATCTCTCAAATATACTCCTGGTTAGTTTTGGTCTTTTAAGTTTCTCAAAACCGAGCATTTCGTTAAAAAATATAATTTAATTGGGAACTCACATTTAGAAATAAAATTTATATAGTTTTTGTTATTTTTAGCCCACTTTGACTCACAATGTTGTGAAGCGTGGGTTCATTATTGGACATATGGACATGTACTTAAAATGTACCAGCATCAGATTGGGTACTCAGCAGCATCAAGCACGGAACAAATGTTGGGTTAAGACAAGCAAAATGATCAGCATTTGTGATGGCAACCAATGTACATACTTTTGAACCAATTACAGTAGATGAACGCACAACCTTTGCTTTCAACTTTGAAGCCCATAATAATGATATAACCTATAGGTTATAGGTAGCAGATGAAGTTATTCTCTGTCAAATCTGAACCCTATACTTGTTTTGTCAAGGCTAATGCCCATTTCATTTGAAGGCTCAAACTCATGCCATTGTATTTAATGACATGGTATCCTAGTTAAACTAAAATCAATAAGATAATGATACGTGTTCAAATGATGTGGTAATTTTCACTCTCCCAATTAAAATAAGAACTAATTAAAAGTCACCAAGTGTCAAAAATGACATAATTTGGCCAATCACAAGAAATATTGATATTTATGATAATTTTAATGACTCACATGAACCAATCAGAATCAGGTAAGAGAGTTAATTTACACTTAAATTACTTACTCCCTACAACTAAAAACAGGAGGGTTACATAACTCTTTAGGCGCCGCAGTTGGTGTAGGCACCCGCAAGCAGAGAGATCCAACATCAACTACATAGTTCTTCAATAAGGAGAGAGTGATCAGCATAGTTCTTCTAAGAGATCAATCTGAAGTAGTGAAGTGCTACTTGTTAAAAAATAATTCAAAATTGTAGGAAATCAAAATTTGTTCAGAATTTGACATTGCAAATTTATTTGATTCATGTCTAGTCAGAATTCGTATTCAAATTCAAGTTCGGAATAGGTTTTTTAATTAGTTCTTAGTAAAAGTAGATTTCGTACTATCATAAATAGGGGCAGTGCTTGCTATTTTCATATTATGGAGATTGTAAAAAGCATTCCAAGATTTATGAGTTTTTTACTAAAATATTGTCCTTCAATTGGTATTAAAGCTTCTATGGTTTTAATAGAGAAGGATGGTAGAGAACTTTGAGACACTTATATAATAAATATTGTTTCCTTCACTATTCGACGTTCTTGGGTATCAAACACATCTCAAAAATGTCCAATCATTCTACATTCGAGAAATACGCTATCGACGACCTCGAATCACGGAAAAATCTTATGAGACAAGAATCAAGAAAGCAAATAAAATTGTATTCGCAAAGTTTCATCAATAGAAATACTTTTTTTATGATTGCAGTTTAATTGATATACCATTTGAGAAAATTACGATGTACTTAGATTATTTTTTTATACTGTTTATTACCTAAATATTGAAATTATGTTATAACGAGTGAAAGTTACTCGAGAATAGAACTCTTTTACTCAATTATTAGATTGGAAGTGAGCAGTGAGATTCAAAATCACGAGATTAGATTTTTTTTATTATCAATCACACTTTTCACATAAATGAAATGAAAGAATAGTGGATAATTACTAGCTGTTGGGTTTCATCGGGGTGTGAATGAAAACTGTTGTTGGGCAGGGACGAAACCTAACATGCCCCACTAGGGGCTATAAACCCCAACAAAATAAATATTACTATTACTATATTAACAATTGACAAAAAGCCTCCACCCACAAAAAACATTAGCCTCCAACCTTTTGCTACTCTTAAATTATCAAAGCCCAATAAATTTGCAAAAGAAAATTCATAAGCCCAACAAAAGAAAAAAAAGTACTAGTCTATGAATACACAACAAAGTCAGCGTATGTGCTGATTAAAAAATAGTGTTGTCTTTCTCTAATAAAAAAAAATGTCTTCTTCAGGGTTTCACTCTCGAGACCAACTTAGAAATTGGCGATTCTTCTTCAGTTCTTCCGTTTCTTTTTTTGTGATCTTCTTCAAGACTTTGGTTTTTGCGTTACTCATCTTTATTTAGTATATGTAAGATTTTTCCATCATCTATTCAATTTCATTATAATAGTTATTTTTTTGTGAACTCTAATTAGTGCAAATTTATTATTATTGAATTAATTAGTGTTTGATAAATGATCATATAGTTTGGGATTTTTGTAGAACATTATCGTTGTGGATTTAAATATTGTATTAATGGAGAAATTTCTTAAAAGAAAGTCTGCAATGGTTGATTCTTCTAAATCAAATGCTCAAAAGAGACATTCAAATGTTGAAATTGACTTCGACAATCTCCCGGCAGTCCCTGAAAGCGACCAACAATATGGAGTAACGAAGTGCACAAACCTATTGAGTACGAAATTTTGTATGAGATCAGTAACGAAGCCGTTATGCAACGATTTCAGACTATGAAATCTCGTCATGAAAAATTGTGATTATATTTTCATTATTCTTGAACGATTTGTATTTATGTTATTTAGAGTTTAAATTATTACCTATTTTTTAAAATTTGTATAATATAGTACTAGCTCCCTCGGAAAAAATTGGCTGGCTTCATCCCTGCTGTTGGGTTTCATCGGAGTGTGAATGAAAAATGAAGGGCCTAATGAAAGGGTATTTCTATAATAATTCAAAGAGTTGAGTTGCATTATTGTCGTTTTGGATTGGGATTGATTGATTAATTTTTAAACCAACAAATTATTTTTATTTTATAAAGGCACTTGTCTTTCCTGCAAAGACACCACCATTATTTTTCTGAAATAGTATTAGATTGGGTAAAGAAAGCTCGTCATGCAGCAAGCAAGACTAAAGAAAGCTCTGAATGGCCGCTAAATGAAGTAAATATTTATCTTCCTTCTTCTCTGCATTGTCTTTAAAAGAATAGAGTGCGTGGGATTTATTTTGGTTTTGGTGTCTGATGTATGTTAGAATTTGTAGCATCGCCATTCTAACACCGATAAATTTTGTTCTATCTTAAAAAGAAATAATCTACTACCTCAAATATTATAAGAAAAATAAATTTCTTAAGGATACAAGTAAATTTTGCGGGTACAAAATTAATTCAAGTGCTGATTATGTTTTCTTTATGAATTCATTTTAACTCGTGCAGAAACAATTCTAAGTTTGGAATCGGAAATGTACTAACTAAATTAAACCAAGTGTCAGTTACTTAAATGAGCACTTAACAAAGAGTTCCCCACAAAGCAAAATACGCAATACAGTAGGCGCCTCTGCAAATGGTTTTCTTCCGGTACCTAACTTCATGGGCTAATCCGGAGGGCAGTATTTAAAGGGCTAATTCAAAATTTAAAGTTCATTAATTTTTATAATGATTTTCAGTTAATATATTACAATTGGAGTTGGGTTTAAAACATATATAAAGTTAAAATAAAAGCTATTGAATTCACGTAAATTCATAACTAACACAGTAAATTCACTCGTAACAGAATGAGACAATACTTACAAAATCAAGATCAAAATTCAAAATACACTTTATTGGGATCTTTCCATATACTACATCATACAAATAGAGATTATGAATTCAAAACATTATTGGAAGCTGGTCTGCTACTGATCTTGTATTAAAAGTCTAACCTAATATCACCCAGTAGGGCTCCTATTCTTTTAACTTTGTTTCTCTGTTCCGTATTTCATTTAATAGTATGCATAAAATCAACATGGCTGAGACTAGAAGCAAAAACATTTACTAGATAGCATTTTCTTGGCATGCTCATTACTCATTAGCTTTATATATGCCCTTTTCTATTCCTTTTCTCTGTTTATATTCAAAATATTAGTTTAGTTTGTAACTGGGGCTTTGTTACTTGTAAGGTAAGCCATAGTTTACGTGAAGGACTAATATGTGGGTACTGGAATTGGTTAAACTAGAGCTTATAGAAAGGGGATGGCAATCTTGAGGGGGAAAAAAAAGAGAAGGCAATGACTCCACATTTAGTGTTTTTTTTGGTTTCTTACCGGTGTTCGATACCCGTATTGGGCCGAATTAGTACACTAATAACAACTGTTTGCCCGGTATGACGATCATAGATTGCAACACCCCCAAACTAATCTAAAACCGTGGTATCTATGGTGCCAGTGCTTCACTGAGGGAACCTTCAGAGGGAAAAAGACTCGAGAAATCGTCCTTGAAAGGGGCAATATTAAACAAGTGTTAGCGGGAAGACCACCCTATCATAATGGTAGGATATTGCTTCATCCTAATGAAGCCATTATAGAGAAAATATACCACTGAATTTTAAACTTCAGAACATTGAAATTACTAACATAATGCCAAAAGAGGAAACATAGCAATATAACACAACTATACAGACGAATCTCAGGTTTATTAAGTTAATAATTCTTGCAGAGCCGAAGGCAAAAAGGGAAAATATATGTAAGAGAAAAGCAGGGGCTAAATTCTCATAAGAACATATCTACATATGTACCATTTTACAAGAATTTTTCTATGGAGGCCGTCAACGTTGATTTAGGGACTGCACCAATGACGGTATCTTTCTTCTCTCCTTCCTTGAAAATCATGACGGTTGGGATACTTCGAATCCCATATTTGCTCGCGATGGTAGGACTTTCATCTGTGTTCACCTTGAAGAACTTAAACTTGCCAGCAAATTCCTGTGATAGTTCATCAATAACAGGGTGAATCATTCGGCATGGACCACACCATGGAGCCCAAAATTCAACCAGAACTGGTATATCAGACCCGATTACGAGAGATTCCCATGTTTGATCATTAACACCAGGCACTGCATTTTCCAATAACCATGTTAAATAAGCAACGAAACTGATAAAATTGATGGAGATGCTGCTAACGCAATGGTTTTAGCAGCCTAATATGTGTTCTGCTTCATGCTAATAAGTCAGCAACCAAAAATTAAAACATAAGAAACTGATGCATCTTACAATCAGACAGGGGCGTTTTTGGGCCCGTGCGAGCTGTGCTACCGCACAGGCCCCCGAAAAACGAAAAATTTTAGGGGCCATTTTTTTCATTTTTTATTAAGTAGTATTAGCCGTAAAGGCCCATAATTCACAGGACTTAGCCTAATCTAATTATTGAAATCATATATTTACTCATATTAAGGGCCCACTTTTACGAATTAGAATAGGGCTCCCAAAATGTTCGAGACAACCCTGCAATCAGGCCTATCTATAACAGTTCTTCTTTATAAGAACATTTCACAATAACGGCCAAGCTTTATTTGACACCAACTTTCATATTATGTTATATTATATGTTTTCTATAACAACACATCGTTATAGCAGCCAAAACATTTCCGGACAAATGATGACGTTATAGAGGGGTTTGACTATATTCGTTATTACTCCTAGTAATTAGACAGAGCGCTAGCGATGAAGATTTGACAGCACAATCATTTTCTAACTAGGATGGTTCATATTACAAGTACAACGCCTGTATGCTCACGCAAAAAGCATAAATTATTCATCCCTTTTATGGTGAAGAATGAAAGGAAGCATGACATGAAACAAACAATACGGATTCCTAAGATCTGAAGATAGTTACACAATGTCAAGGAGGAAACAGAAATTAGAATGTATATGCGACAATTGCTTTTACTAGAATAGTAATGTAACTCATAAGTGTTCGAATATTTAACAGAAAATGAAGTTCAAAACAGTACTAGCTTGGGTAGGTTTTACCAGCGTTACACTCACCAAACTTATGTACCCATTCCACTTTAATGGATCTACTTCAATTCTTTTACAAGCATCAGGTAATTCTAGTTGTCTTTCCATTCCTCACTTCGATTTCCACAGTGTTTCTAAAAAAACTTGATTTACTCTTTAAATGTATAGTTGAAATTCAACTGGAGTGTCCTGGAACTGATTTTTCATCAAATTTAAGATTGTACAATAATCTGGTAAATAATTGATAATTGCAGCTGTAGATGGCTGAATCTTTGTGACTTGTGACAACAAGGCTACTGTGCCACTGGGATGGATGTAGTGTTAATGTTATGGGTTCATCCAAATTCACTAAATAAGTACTACTGTACTAATAAGTAGTCAGGAATGGATTTAGGGGCACACTTCATGTTCTGAGAAAGATTTATCATCCGAAAAGAGGAAAAAACGGAATCTTTGTCTAAAGACTCACCCGAACACCCTCGGCAAAAAATTACGTTGTATATATAGAGTAGATATTATGTGCTTATGTACATATATAAGTTTTGAATACCTTGAACAAATGTAAAATGTTAGCTCAAACGGTCTAGGGTGTTTAAAATTCTCACCAACGTCCAGAGTTTGATTCCTAGGGACAACATTATATTTTATGTTTAGCTTTTGTTGTTTTTTTCAAACCCCTGAATAAAAATCCTGGATTCGCCACTGTACGTAGGAATATTAAATTTCGGACCTAGTAAATCAAAGGGATGTACTAGAACTCCGAACTCGAACACAAAAAGTTTAGGGGCGGATCTAGAAGAGAACCTATGGGTCGGATCCTAATAGCTTTATATTAAAAGGTTCATTAAATAATTAGAAATACTCCATTTGATTGTGAACCAATTACTATTGTATATTTTGCTATGGTCAGACACTTGTAATTGTGTAATTAAGCATTTTTTAGTCAAAATTTAAGCTTCAGAAAAAACGAACCCAAACATATCACACTATAAGAAAGTAGGAGTGTTAAGAGTCTCATCTCGGTAATGGAATGAGAACATGAACTACTTATATGGACTTGAACAATACTCACCCTACAAGCTAGCTTTTGGGGTTGAGTTAGACCCAACATACATTCTTTACATGGTATCAGAGTCATGCTCATTCCAATTCTTTGTTCACCATGTTGGACTCCCAAATTATATTATTCACGCTCGAGTTAACGGGGTATGGGCGTGCGGGGAGTGTTAAGAGTCTCACATCGGTAATAGATTGGGAGACTCCTTATATGTACTTGAACAATAATCACCCTACAAGCTAACTTTTGGAGTTGAGTTAGGCCCAAATCCATTCTCTACAAGGAGTTATGCGACTATAATTTACATATTTAAAAACCATATGAGAAGTACTAAAGTCAAAGTAGCTAAACGATTAAAAATTTAAAAAATTATTTGACTCCTTGAATTTCCGAACTCAAACTCATAAAATTCAAATTCCTGATTCCTGATTCCTGTCAAAATTTAACTTAGAAAGACCCAAACACCTCAAAACTATAAGCAAGTAGGAGTTAATAAATAGTACTAAATTAAAAAGGAGGACAAGAAATACGCACCTAGAACAGCAGTATCCTGAGCCTCGCATACAATTCCTCCTCCTCTACGAGTAACAGATTTCGAAAATGATCCGAAGGACACTGACGAACGAGTCGACTGAATCTTATTAAGACCTTTGAACACAGAGAATCTAATAGACGACCGACGACCGGAGAGAGAAAAACCGGCAACAGGAGTCAACATAGCAGTACGAGGGACTGCAATAGTTTCCAACAAACCAGCCATGGCAAAGTGGATAGATAACGGGCGATCTTGTGGCTGAGTAGAGTTAGTTTGGTTTTCAAGTTTTTTCGTTTGGGGTGAGACAGAGATAATATGGATAAGGTAATGAATTGTGTGTTTGTTGATGATTGGATGAGAAAATTTAACTAAAGGTATTCTTCAAGTCTTCAAATTAAAAATGGTAATAACTTTAATCAGTCAAAAGTCAAAACTCACTTAAAATTTGATTAAGTTAAATGAATTTAAAATATAATTTTTAAAACTTATTAAATTGTTATAAAAAAAAACCTACTTAACCCTAACCACCCCAATCCATTTATTTCAAAAATTATAAAAAAGAATTATTCTTTCAAAACGCAAACGAACTGCTCTTCTTCCTCCTATGTTCTACTCCCGCGATCTGCTCCCGCTACTCCGATGAACTGCTCTTCTTCGTCGTTTTTTTGCTATTGCTCCTCCATTTTCTGCTATTGTTTCGTCATTCCTCTCTAAGGTAAGTTCTTTTTTTCTTTTCATTTGGCTCAAAAAGTTGGAGTTTTGAAATCAATTACTCAAAATGATGATTTTGATTAAAGAAGAAGAGGAAGAATAAGAGGAGGAGGAGGAGGAAGAAGAGGAAGAATAAGAGGAGGAGGAGGAGGAAGAAGAGGAAGAAGAAGAGGAGGAGGAAGAAGAGGAGGAAGAGGAGGAGGAAGAAGAGGAAGAAGAGGAAGAGGAGGAGGAGGAGGAGGAGGAGGAAGAAGAGGACGAAGACGAAGAAGAAGAAGACGAAGAAGACGACGAAGAAGAAGACGAAGAAGAAGAAGACTGTTGACACCCAATTTTGTCCCATCTTTTATGATTTTATTCGTAATTTTTAATATTTTGACACTTTTAAAATAATTTTAAAATATAGGCATATATGTGTATATCCTCTTATTATTATTATTATTCGCATTTTATATCATTTGCATTTTTATCATAATCATAAGTTATCCGAAAATTCTATGTTATTTATTCTCGCAAAATTGCATCGCATTTACATTTTATTAAGCATTAAACATTTATAAATATTATATTTTATTATTGTCACGTCGTTATGTTATTTTAAATAATTCACATTTTTACAAAACAAAAATAATATTTTAATATTAAGCCCTTTTATATTTCTAACCCATTTAATCTCCCTCACCCAAAATAAATCAATACCCCACAAAACAAAACAAACCCCCAATTTTATTACACACCAAAACAAGCCCAAAACCAAATTCCCTTTTATTCAAACCCATTTCCTTCCCCTTTATTTCCCCAATTCCCAAAACCCACAAAACAAAATCCCAAAACTTTTTAACTCCCAACCCAATACAAATTCTGACCAAATTCCAAAACCCAACACCCTTTTTCCAAGCCCAAATCGGCCCACTGAAAACCCCAACCGGACCGACCCACTCCCTCTACCCATACCCGAGCCCAATTCCCTTCCCTTCCTATTTTATTCAACTCCCAAACCCCAAAACCCAAAAAATAAAAACAAAAACGAACCCTAGAGGCTCCCAACCAAGCCGCCACCCTACCCCCACGCCGCCACCCTACACCCCTACACCCCCGCCTCACGCCGCAAGACCCTACCCTCGACACCGCTAAACCCATCACCTCACCAACACGCCCAAAAATCAGATTTTGTCTCCCTTTATTTTGAAATTCAAATTAGTTTTAAGGGGGTATGAGGGGTTGGAGGTCGAAGTTGAGACCTATAAAACCCCCTTTATGCCTTTGTTTCGAGGAGGATATTTCGGATTGAAAAAGGTTTTTCTTGCTTAAGGTCAATTTTAATTTGAAATTTAGGTTTAAGTTTTGGTTGTATTGTATTTGTTTGTATTGTTCTTCACTAAAAAATTCGAAATCTTCTTAAGAACACCTCTTTGTTCTTGCATGTGTTCTTCAACTTAAAGATTCCGAAAATATAGGTCGAAAATTATTGGTTTTTGGTGTTGAAGAATTTGAATTTTTAGCTATTTTCACTTTTTTAGGTTGGGTCGGGTACGCTAGGGTCGGGTCAACGGTCGGGTCGGGTCATTCGGGTCGGATCAAACATCCGAAAATCAGAAAACAGAGTCCTATTCCCGAAAAATCAGAATTCATAAAAATCTACAACAAAATCGAATTCTAACATTTTGAGCGGATTCGACGATTCAAAACACGCCTCGGTTAGCATCCTAAAAAGGTTAGACTCGTTCCAATTCTTCTATATTTCTTAAAGTTTATTTGATTGTGTGTTTATGCTTGATTTAGTATGATATTTTGCTAAATAATGTAGTCTTGATTAATTGATATGATAATGAGACGCTTTTGTATATACGTCGTTGGATTTACGATTTTTGATGTTGATATGTGATAGATGATATTGCCTCAATGTGTTGGTTAGCTAATTATTGTCATTAGCTTTAGTAAGGCATCTTGGGTTCATTATTAAGTGCAATACGGATAATGTAAGATTAATCGTGTTTGAAAGAGCTACGACGTGATTAAATATTCTTAGGACACTTAACGATTTGTTGATATTCAAAATTATTGTATGTTGTAGTTTGGTCGCTGCCTTTAAATCAAACAAATGAGCATACTTTAATTGATTCAAATGACGATATTTACATGTTATATTCTAGATTAATATGTGCAATTTTAAAAGGAATATATTATCCATGTTTAATATAATAGTATGTGCGTTTAGTTTAAGTTTATGAATGTTATGCTTCTTTAAGAATTAAGATTAGTCCAACGGAATTTATTATGTATGTATACATAATTTATACATTGGTCTTCCTTGCCTCTCTTATTTTTGTTTAAATTTAGAACCGGTTGTGTTATCATATAGTCTTTCTTCGCTACTTTAATGTGCCAAAATCTGAAAAAATAATGTCTTAAGTATATGTAGAATAGAAGGCCATGAATATTCATTCCTATGTACATTTAATGTTGTATATTTAGTGTATGTATGTATTAGGAATATTCATGTGTTGATATTTTCGTTCCGTCTACTAATCCTTTTCTTTTCTTTTATTTACATGAAATGCATCGGGAGTAACGAAGAGTCTCGTTATGAGACTCATCATGACTTCGCCCAAAATGAAGAACCACATTCATATTCCTTGCATTCTCCTACTGAATTTCTACACAAATAGGCGGGATGACATCATCATCCTCCCTAGTTTCCTCTTTTATTATTATTCTTTAATTTAGTTATTTCTATTCTTGGGCATGTAATAATTATTTTAATGCTTGTGTGATTGTTAGAATGCTTAGAATAATTAGGCCGCGAATAGATGAATGAATAGGATAGTCTAACCGCCGTTAGTTTATTTCTTAGGATCGTTTTGGAAACCAACCGCTAGCTTTATTTGTTTAGGACCGTCTTGTGTGTTCCAAACTTAGCCTCTAGTTACTTTGTTCTATTTTTTAGGTTAGATTATGCATGCTTTAATATCTTTCAAAAATAATTTGGCTATCTATTATTCATTTTCTTTAATCCTAAAAAATAAGGTTTGCATTCTATCATATTTACAACCTTGAAAGATTTTTCATAAAAATTGCTTCTTTTATTATTCAATTGCCAACTATGTATTTTTCTATATAAAATATAACTGGGGCAATGATGAGGCTTAAACCTTTATTTCATCCGAGATCAACATGTTTAGTAGGCGAGGTGAATTATATATTCAGCGACCACGACGTGATTATAAGTGATCTTTTTCTATTTCACCCGAGAGACCAACACGTTTAGTAGGCGAGGCAATCAAAAACAAACTACATTAGTCATATGTTTGCGACCCACGATGTGATTGGAATGTTCTTTTCAAAATTTAAGTTCGAGCCCTCCGCAATCAAAACATTCACTGCTTTTGAATACGGATATGAAGTTATTTGTATTTAAATGTTTCTAACCGTTTGTTCTTGATACCATAGGGATTAAAGTAAATAACGACAAATATTCCTGAGTTTATTTATTGTTATTTCTTTCTTTAATTCACTTTTATCTCGCTTTGTATTGTAATATTATTTATCGCACTTATGTAATTATTGAAATGCTTAGAATAGGCAAACTTAGGATTTATTCGTAGGTTAGTTTAAGATTTGAAACCCGTCGCTAGCTTATTTATTTGTAGGCTCGCAAACTTAGAAATTCTTCGCTAGTTTATTTATTTTAGGCTCGTCACGCTTGAATTCAAGATTTTCAAAACAACTTTTGTCTTCTTTTATTTCATTTATTAATCATACCGAATAAGTTTATCTTTTGTCAATTTACAATTTCATGATTCTCAAAATTTTACTTCTTTGATAGTATAAATAATTTATTGTCACAAATGCATATTTTTCAAAACTTTACATGTATCTTTCTTTTTATGTTATCTGAATACGCTTTGTATAAAATGCATCATTTACTAAATATTTGCAAACATCTCTTATTTTATTATACTTGTAAAACATGCATTTTCTAGTAATAATTAACTTTGAGTTTTACTGATAACCGCAAGTTAGCGGATCTTAAAGGATGCCTAACCCCTTCCCTTTAGGACAATAAAGAACCCTTACCTAGAATCTCGCTAGTTTCGCAGACCTTAAAATTGGAGTTTACATTGCAGCACTTAGTTTAATATTTAGGTGTCCTAATTCACCGTAAAAAATAATTAGGTGGCGACTCCTCAATCCTTTACCCAGGAATCACCGAACACGTCCGCGCTCCGCTTTGACCCGAGCAGGTCAAAATAGGGCGCGACAGCATGGCGACTCTGCTGGGGACTTTTCAGGTTCTTAACCATAGCAAAATTCAGGTTAATTATTTGTGCTTTTACTTTCACTCTTTGTTTGATATATGCTTTGATTTGTTTCCTTTGTGAAATTTTGCATACATAACTGCTTTAATTTTCATATTTTTACTGTTTATCTTAAATTGGCATTTCGCTCATATTTCTTCCACTCTGGAAAATTGACACTATCACACACTACACGCGAGGTGTGTTTTGCGCACCCGCAAATTTCTTTCAATCTACCAAATTTTAGGAGAGTTGGCGTATGCGCGGAGTGACCGGACCATCTGGTGGCCGCGTAGCCTTCTCACTCGAGTAGTCCGCTCGGGAACCTTGTGTCTAGTCAGCCAAATCTTAGAAAATTTAAGATAGAGCTATACCACCCTTTATTTTAAGTCATGCATGCATACACCTTAGGTGGGTCGATCCTTGGTATCGACTCCACAATTAAGAAATCCGCCAAAGATTGTCTACGGGTCTCACAACCCAACGATCAATCATCATATTATGTGTAGCGTGATAAGGATAGACTAATCCAAGACTAATCATGACATGCTGAAATGGGAAAATGTACATTCATTTTTTCCGACAAAGCATTGCAGTTTAGCAGCTTGGATCAAATCTGTCGTAATCCCGCATATCTGGCGTTTAGGCCCACCTCCGGCATAAGGGAGGCCCCATGCATATTAGGATGCGCATTTAATTGCCTTACAATCATTTTGTTGTTTTCTCCTGCTTTTTCACTATGTGCATATTATTTAAAGCAATAATTACTCGCCTTGTACTAACTTGGTTTTTCTTCATTTTTTAGAAGGTTTATTTTTCCTAAATTATTCTTCCCAAAGGTTGATTTGCGTTGACTAAAAATGACGGATCATCCCTACTTCACGAGGTCAAAGGCACAATCCTTCAGCAAAATGACTGATTCAGATGCATCCGAACAGACTGACCTGGAACTTATCACTCTTTCCAGAGATGAACCAGAGGCTTCGGAAAATAGAAATGCTACCGTCCAAGAAAAATACATCGCCCAACTGTTACAACAGATGACAGCCATGCAGACTGAGATAGAGCGGCTCCAAAATCTCACCAGCCTGTCCATTAGCGCCAATACCCCACTCCCTGAACAAGGGACGAATGCAACTGCACCGCAAACTTTTTCATCTCCTGAAGCGTCATTTCCCCAAAACCTCCCCGATAATTCGCCACTATGCAAAACCGATCCACAACACACTAACCCACAAGCTAGTCCACAACAAAGCCCGTTACAAAATGACCCTACAACTCTACATACCCAAATTACCCCACTCATCCAAAACAACTCTTCCATGCAAAATCACCAAGCAGGCCAACACATATTGATGGCACACGTCGCTGATCCCAACGAACAGCACGTGCCACCAGTATATGCAACGGAAGCTCAACCTTTTACAACCACAGTACCAAACATGACTCTTCAGGAAATTGGCCAGTGTGAAGAAATGGACAGACAGGTGAGGATCAGAACCGGTGAAAGTGTGGCGAGAGAGATTCATAGCCTAAAAGAAGCATTCAAAAATATCCAAACCAGCAAGGGACATGAAGGACTTGAGTATGAAGATCTGTGTATGCATCCCGACATTGAATTGCCTGTAGGATATAAGGTGCCAAAATTTGACTTGTTTGATGGGAAAGGAAATCCTTACTCTCATTTGAGATCGTACTGCGACAAACTGATTGGGGTAGGTAAAAATCAGGCCATCATAATGAAGTTGTTCGTAAGGAGCTTGACAGGGGAAGCACTAGACTGGTACACAAGCCAGTACCCGCAAAAATGGCGTAATTGGGGCACGATGGCACAAGATTTCGTGGACAGATTTAAATTCAACACTGACACAGTCTTGGACAGATTTTATCTGATGAAGTTGGAAAAGAAGTCCACAGAGACCTTCAGAGAATACGCCATGAAGTGGAGGGCAGAAGCAGCGAAAGTTCAACCCCCGATAGAAGAAAGTGAGATGAACACTCTCTTTGTACAATCTTTGAAAGATGCAACATACTATGAGAGAATGATAAGCGTCATAGGACGAAGTTTCTCTGAAGTTATAAGGATGGGAGATTTCATAGAAGAGGGAATCAAAACTGGGAGAATTGCAAACTTGGCAGCATTGCAAGCAACGAGTGAGGCAATCCAGTCGGACTCATTTGGGGGAATAATAAAGCAGAAGAGGGACGGAGTGTCGCCTGTCATGACGGTCCAGAAACATAGGCCAAATCAAGTGTCAAATTACCAAATGCCATCACCCCAGCCTCCCTACTACAATCAAAACAACCAAAGTCCTCATCCTTCCTATTATTACCCATACACCCAAAACCCTCAGCCTTACTATCAATACCCACCTGGTCCCTACCCTGTCTACCATACCCATCCAATATATAGCCTGCCTCGAGCGCCTGTCTATCCGAATCCCCCACAATATCAGCCCACATACTTACCTCATCCACAAGTCCATACACCAACTGCACCTGGACCCCAAGCAAAATACGAAAGAAAGCCACCAAAACCTATACACCTTTAGCCGAGACCTCGAGCCCAATTATATGAAAGGCGAAAACCGCAGGAATACTCCAACCCATCCCAGGGCATATCCCCAATCCTATTCCCAGGTCGTATGATGAAACTAAGCATTGTGCATACCACTCGGGAATCCTGGGCACGACATCGAAAATTGCTATGCCCTCAGAGACAAAATCGAGGCATTAATCAAAGAAGGAGTTATCCGACCGAAAGGACACCGCCTCTAATGAAAACAATAACTCTTTGCGGATCATGACGATGCAAATGTGAATATGATTCTGTTGATAAAGAACACAACTTGGAAGGGACTATTGTGCTACCCGGAGAAAGGAAAAGGTTAAATCATCGACCTTTATCACCCATGTGATTACGATCCAAGTGAGGGCACCGCTCGGAGTAGAAGTACTTCCTCCAAAGCCGGGCCATGGCACCATCTTTTCTTGGAAAAGTCTTATCAACCAATCTCAGAAGAAAGAGAGATGTTCCTTTGCCAAAGCCTTGTTCCACCTCTCGAGTCAGTCATTCGTCGAGCACGCGCCACTCAGGAATCAAAGGAGGACAATCACCAACCTCGTTGAGGGATTCAAAAGTCTTTCATTCTTGAAGAAGAAGCGAGGATGCGGTGTGATTTTCGAGGATTACGCTAAAGACTCAACCATTTGGGATGCAGAGCAAGAAGATGATTTGGGAAATTGGACATGTGCCCGGCTTTGTTTCTCCCGAAACTAGTTAAGCTGCATTAATATTTAATGAAACAATGCGATTCAAATTGAGGCCTGAATCACATATATGCATTTAATGTGTTTTGCCTCTACCTTTTGAAAATTTAAAAGACAAATCTGCATTGCTTTTGCTATTTTAAAATCTGTTTTGTTTAATAATTTTCTTTTCTTTTCCATTATGCAAACTAATCATCGATAATGTGTGACACATTTGAAACAAGCAAGCAAGACTTCGAAGAATATAAGGAAGACTCACAACCAGAAGAACTGAGGCATTTTTTTGGAATAAGTCAAAGCCAGATTTGGATGAAACATCAGGATGGTTGAAAAGTTACAAGCATCGGCACGGACGTTTGCCATTTGTACTCTTAGGCAACTGCACTACAATCTGGACTTCTACTAGGGCAATGCTATATCTTTCTTGATCAAGTAGATACGAGAATCATATACTAAGAGACTGATTGATGAAAAGCGGATGGGCCTTGATTGTCAGGGCAACCTTATCGAATAGGATGGCCAAAAACCATCGATGCAGATGCAGGAAGAGATACCATATCTAACCTGAACTACGTTATGACACGATTCCCTCGGCGGGATACGTGGCGCCACATCGGACGGTCCCCATCTTTAGAAAAACCTTACAACCCTCTTTACTTGTAATGAACTACGTCATGACTGATTCCCTCATGGGGATCGTGGCGGCCTAAATCGGCCGGTCCCACCATTAGGAAATATTTTCTCCTTTATCTAACATATGAAAAAATGCACCCATCCAGTCACCACGATATGACGGGCCAATCTACACAAGACTTCGGTTGTCCGTTTAAAAGATCATCATCCTCATATATCGGAGCGGGGCATTTTTAAGGGATCACTTGTCGGAGGACGCCGATAAACATGGAAAAGCATCGGCAAACTAAGTCTTGACCTAAGAGGATTTTGGATAAGGCGTTTGCTTTGTTTCACCGCATGTCATTGCTCGACGGAACATTTACATATATGCATACTTTCTTATAAGCAATTTATTTTCAACAAATACTTCATTAGAGTTTAACAAGATTTTTATTACTAATATGCATATTTTCTTATACGCAATTTATTTTCACCAAATATTTTCATTAGAGTTTGACAAGATTTTTATTACTAATATGCATATTTTCTTATACACAATTTATTCTCACCAAATATTTTCATTAGAGTTCGACAAGAACTTTTTAATGATAAGCATACTTTCTTATAAACAAATTATTTTCAATAAATGTTTTCATTAACGGTTAGCCAAGGCGGGAACCAGGCAGGGCTACAGGTCCAAATCGGCAGGACATGCGACTATCAAGAGCCAAAGCTCTCAACTCACGCTGAATCACCCGCCCCTCTACAAACTCACAAATTTTCTTTGAGTACAGGTTCTTCAGGTTGAAAAAGCAGGGAAGCCACATCAGTTATGATCAATTCCCCAAAGAATTTCGGCACTACAACTCACTACAAGGATTACATTCTTGTTCTGCATTTATACGAAGACATCATCTTGACCTCTGGTCCCGACTATTATGTCTGCACAAAGATGTTATTTCGGATCACAAAGAACGACAACAAGGCAAACCCGACGGCAAAGACATCGCATCACATTTTCGCCCGTGCCAGGACAACATTTCAATTCACATGAGTTTGGATCGGCAGAAGATTCAGCACAACGTGGAACCCTATTACAAAGAAACCGACGGCAAGGGCGTCACTTACATCTCTTACAACAAGACAACATTTCAAAACGTCGTCGGCGTTATGGCAAAGACGACAATCATTTTTCTGACTTTACAACGGCGTCAACAACATTACAATGGCGTCTTCAACGCAAAGAACTATCTTTACCGCATCTCAACGACGCCAACAAAGATTACAATGACGTCTTCAAAACAACAACTATCTTTACGGCAATGCAAAGAACTATCTTTTACCGCATCTCAACGGCGTCAACAAAGATTACAATGACGTCTTCAACGCAGCTGACTATCTTTACAAAGATTACAACAATGTAATTGGCAGTTCATCGCAAAGACATCAACTATCTTCAACAACATTACAACAACGTCCACGACGTTACGGCAACACGACATCTATTTTTACAGCATTACAATGAGGTCAACAACATTTCAACGACGCGTCTTCGCCAAGAACGCCTATCTCTTACAACAAACAAACATTACATCCTTGCAACAACGTCATCACAATGACGTCTTCAACACAACACGTCAATACAACGACGACCTCAGCATTACATTCTTGCAACAACGTCATCACAATGGCGTCTTCAACACAACACGTCGATACAACGACGACATCAGCGTTATCATTACAACGACATCAACAACATTACAATGATGTCATCAAAGAACACGCCATACAACGGCGTCATCAACAACGCGCCATACATCGGCGTCATCAACAACACGTCTATGCAACGACGTCTTCAGCACAACAATTATTTCTTACAGCATTACAACGACATCAACAACATTACAATGATGTCATCAGCAATACGCCCATACAATGGCGTCATCAACAACGCGCCCATACAACGGCGTCATGAACAACACGCCTACGCAATGGCGTCTTCTGCACAACATTTATTTTTACAACATTACAACGACATCAACAACATTACAATGATGTCATCAGCAACACGCCCATACAACGGCGTCACGAACAACACGCCTACGCAATGGCGTCTTCTGCAAAACAATTATCTTTTACATTCTTACAACGACATCAACAGCATTACAATGATGTCATCAGCAACGCGCCCATACAACGGCGTCATCAACAACACGCCTATGCAACGGCGTCTTCTGCACAACATTTATTTTTACAGCATTACAATGACGTCAACAGCATTACAACGACGTCTTCAGCACAACATTTATTTTTACAACATTACAATGGCGTCAACAGCATTACAACGACGTCTTCTGCACAACATTTATTTTTACGATTACAACGACGTCAACAAAGATTACAACGACGTCTTCAAAGACAACAATTATCTTTTACAAAGAAACAAAGATTACAACAACGTCCTCGGCGTTACATGCAACACAACAATTATCTTTACAAAGAAACAAAGATTACAACAACGTCCTCGGCGTTACATGCAAAGACAACAATTGTCTTTTTACAACGGCGTCAACAATATTACAACGCCGTCTTCAACACAACACGTCAATCCAACGACGTCATTTCAGGCGCCCACCTTATAATGCGGTTTGCAGGAGTTTTTAATTTGCAGGAATTTCATCACAGCGTGGAACTATCTCTTACGGCGAACCGAGGCAAATTGGTCAACGACCTACTTCGAACGTCGATCCGCTTTTCCCATTAGTTTCTCGCATCTGCGACCAGTGTCATCCTAAGTCGACCTTTGGGGCATTGTTCTTGAATGCACTATCTTTGCAACTTCTATACCCCAGGATTCTATTTCTTACCATGCGATTCAGATGATCGGGACAAAATTGGCTACTCAGTCAACTTTCTTTGGCGAAAACTCTTTCATCGTCTCAAGTCCAAAGAGGGCCTCTGTTGACACCCAATTTTGTCCCATCTTTTATGATTTTATTCGTAATTTTTAATATTTTGACACTTTTAAAATAATTTTAAAATATAGGCATATATGTGTATATCCTCTTATTATTATTATTATTCGCATTTTATATCATTTGCATTTTTATCATAATCATAAGTTATCCGAAAATTCTATGTTATTTATTCTCGCAAAATTGCATCGCATTTACATTTTATTAAGCATTAAACATTTATAAATATTATATTTTATTATTGTCACGTCGTTATGTTATTTTAAATAATTCACATTTTTTACAAAACAAAAATAATATTTTAATATTAAGCCCTTTTATATTTCTAACCCATTTAATCTCCCCTCACCCAAAATAAATCAATACCCCACAAAACAAAACAAACCCCCAATTTTTTACCACACCAAAACAAGCCCAAAACCAAATTCCCCTTTTATTCAAACCCATTTCCCTTCCCTTTATTTCCCCAATTCCCAAAACCCACAAAACAAAATCCCAAAACTTTTTAACTCCCAACCCAATACAAATTCCCCAACCAAATTCCAAAACCCAACACCCTTTTCCAAGCCCAAATCGGCCCACTGAAAACCCCAACCGGACCACCCACTCCCTCTACCCATACCCGAGCCCAATTCCTTCCCCTTCCTATTTTATTCAACTCCCAAACCCCCAAAACCCAAAAATAAAAACAAAAGCGAACCCTAGAGGCTCCCAACCAAGCCGCCACCCTACCCCCCCACGCCGCCACCCTACACCCCCACACCCTCGCCTCACGTCGCCGCACCCTACCCTGACACCGCTAAACCCATCACCTCACCAACACGCCCCAAAAATCAGATTTTGTCTCCCCCTTTATTTTGAAATTCAAATTCGTTTTAAGGGGGGGGGTATGAGGGGGTTGGAGGTCGAGTTTGAGACCTATAAAACCCCCCCTTTATGCACTGTTTCGAGGAGGATATTTCGGATTGAAAAAGGTTTTTTTTCTTGCTTAAGGTCAATTTTAATTTGAAATTTAGGTTTAAGTTTTGGTTGTATTGTATTTGTTTGTATTGTTCTTCACTAAAAAAATCCGAAATCTTCTTAAGAACACCTCTTTGTTCTTGCATGTGTTCTTCAACTTAAAGATTCCGAAAATATAGGTCGAAAATTATTGGTTTTTGGTGTTGAAGAATCTGAATTTTTAGCTATTTTCACTGTTTTTCGGTTAAGGGTCGGGTCAACTGCCGGGTCGGTCACTTCTGGTCGGGTCGGGTCATTCAGTCGGATCAAACATCCGAAAATCAGAAAACAGAGTCCTATTCCCAGAAAATCAGAATTCATAAAAAATCTACAACAAAATCAGAATTCTAACATTTAGAAGCGGATTCGACGATTCAAAACACGCCTCGGTTCGCTACGGAAAAAGGTTAGACTCGTTCCAATTCTTCTATATTTCTTAAAGTTTATTTGATTGTGTGTTTATGCTTGATTTAGTATGATATTTTGCTAAATAATGTAGTCTTGATTAATTGATATGATAATGAGGCGTTTTGTATATACGTCGTTGGATTTACGATTTTTGATGTTGATATGTGATAGATGATATTGCCTCAATGTGTTGGTTAGCTAATTATTGTCATTAGCTTTAGTAAGGCATCTTGGGTTCATTATTAAGTGCAATACGGATAATGTAAGATTATACGATGTTTGAAAGAGCTACGACGTGATTAAATATTCTTAGGACACTTAACGATTTGTTGATATTCAAAATTATTGTATGTTGTAGTTTGGTCGCTGCCTTTAAATCAAACAAATGAGCATACTTTAATTGATTCAAATGACGATATTTACATGTTATATTCTAGATTAATATGTGCAATTTTAAAAGGAATATATTATCCATGTTTAATATAATAGTATGTGCGTTTAGTTTAAGTTTATGAATGTTATGCTTCTTTAAGAATTAAGATTAGTCCAACGGAATTTATTATGTATGTATACATAATTTATACATTGGTCTTCCTTGCCTCTCTTATTTTTGTTTAAATTTAGAACCGGTTGTGTTATCATATAGTCTTTCTTCGGCTACTTTAATGTGCCAAAATCTGAAAAAATAATGTCTTAAGTATATGTAGAATAGAAGGCCATGAATATTCATTCCTATGTACATTTAATGTTGTATATTTCGTGTATGTATGTATTAGGAATATTCATGTGTTGATATTTTCGTTCCGTCTACTAATCCTTTTCTTTTTCTTTTATTTACATGAAATGCATCGGGAGTAACGAAGAGTCTCGTTATGAGACTCATCATGACTTCGTCCAAAATGAAGAACCACATTCATATTCCTTGCATTCTCCGGCCTCGGAATTTCTACACAAATAGGGCGGGATGACATCATCATCCTCCCTAGTTTCCTCTTTTATTATTATTCTTTAATTTCGTTATTTCTATTCTTGGGCATGTAATAATTATTTTAATGCTTGTGTGATTGTTAGAATGCTTAGAATAATTAGGCCGTGAATAGATGAATGAATAGGATAGTCTAAGCTAGTTAGTTTATTTCTTAGGATCGTTTTGGAAACCAACCGCTAGCTTTATTTGTTTAGGACCGTCTTGTGTGTTCCAAACTTAGCCTCTAGTTACTTTGTTCTATTTTTAGGTTAGATTATGCATGCTTTAATATCTTTCAAAAATAATTTGGCTATCTATTATTCCTTTTCTTTAATCCTAAAAAATAAGGTTTGCATTCTTTCATATTTACATCCTTGAAAGATTTTTTCATAAAAATTGCTTCTTTTATTATTCAATTGCCAACTATGTATTTTTCTATATAAAATATAACTTCGGGGCAATGATGAGGCTTAAACCTTTATTTCATCCGAGATCAACATGTTTAGTAGGCGAGGTGAATTATATATTCGCGACCACGACGTGATTATAAGTGATCTTTTCTATTTCACCCGAGAGACCAACACGTTTAGTAGGCGAGGCAATCAAAAACAAACTACATTAGTCATATGTTTGCAGCCACGATGTGATTGGAATGTTCTTTTCAAAATTTAAGTTCGAGGCCCTCCGCAATCAAAACATTCACTTGTTTTGAATACGGATATGAAGTTATTTGTATTTAAATGTTTCTAACCGTTTGTTCTTGGCGACTTGCGAGGATTAAAGTAAATAACGACAAATATTCCTCGGAGTTTATTTATTGTTATTTCTTTCTTTAATTGACTTTTATCTCGCTTTGTATTGTAATATTATTTATCGCACTTATGTAATTATTGAAATGCTTAGAATAGGCAAACTTAGGATTTATTCGTAGGTTAGTTTAAGATTTGAAACCCGTCGCTAGCTTATTTATTTGTAGGCTCATAAACTTAGAAATTCTTCGCTAGTTTATTTATTTTAGGCTCGTCACGCGAATTCAAGATTTTCAAAACAACTTTTGTCATCTTTTATTTGCTTTATTAATCATACCGAATAAGTTTATCTTTTGTCAATTTACAATTTCATGATTCTCAAAATTTTACTTCTTTGATAGTATAAATAATTTATTGTCACAAATGCATATTTTTCAAAACTTTACATGTATCTTTCTTTTTATGTTATCTGAATACGCACCTGTATAAAATGCATCATTTACTAAATATTTGCAAACATCTCTTATTTTATTATACTTGTAAAACATGCATTTTCTAGTAATAATTAACCTGAGTTTTACCGGATAACCGCAAGTTAGCGGATCTTAAAGGATGCCTAACCCCTTCCCTTTAGGACAATAAAGAACCCTTACCTAGAATCTCGCTAGTTTCGCAGACCTTAA
>CM056494.1:55778556-56021320 GCA_029783415.1 Anisodus acutangulus
AAAATCCTTTCTTTTACTCTCGTTTCTGGCTCGACACAGCCACGAAACACTCATGTTCATTTTCTTTTCAATCGCATAAACACACTTCTCCGAGCGGACTCGACGATTCGAGACGACGCCTCGGTTCGCTGCCTGAAGAAGGTTAGTAAATTCGAATTCCTCTTGGTCTAATTTCCTTTTCATATTTCTATCAATTAATTATGTTTTATCATCTGATTTAGCATGCTTTAGCTTAGTTTAGGTTGATTTCTGTTAGTTTAGATTGCTAAATTAGGTCCTCTGTTGTATGCTTAAAATGATGTGTATGATCGTTTTGTCGTAGTTCAGTTAACATAATCGACTATTAGACCAGTGAAGCATGCTTAAAGTGTTAGCAAATCTGTTAAAATGCATCTGTATGACTGTTTGAATTTTAGGATAACCTTAATTCTTGATGATATCATAGACTCATAATTTACCTATAGTAGAGTATTAGTTGAAACTAGGATTTACTAAGAAGTCCTAATGTAGTGGTAACCTGTTTATCTATGTCCCAATATACTACGGTTTAGGTCCTGATTTTAGGCAAATGTGCTGTATGGCTTGATAGTTTAGTTTATCCTAAGATTTCATGTCATGTTTAGTCCAATCCTGATGATGTTGTCTCTGCATGGAAGTCTGATATTTGTTGGTTTAAGGTCTGTTTGATAGCTGCATTAACTTTTCATGCTTAGTTTAAAGTGTCATCAGGCTCATTGCCTCACATAGTGTGATTAAGGCCATATGCGTCTAATTTAATCATTGTAATGTTGCATAGTCAGGATTATGTCTCCAAATGCACATGTTTGCATGTATTAAGAGTTTTCATGACTAATTTATCATGTGCAAGGATTACTTGATGTGTGGAGGTCATGTCTGAGTCCATTCTTGCACATTTCAAAGGATTAGTATGCCCATCTATGTGTATATACTTCTTCCTTGACTTTGTTAGCTTTAAAACACTTAGATTATTACCTTCAGGCCATCCTCCTGATATACCCATGCTTTTCCTTTGTTTGCATATGTTCTGTACCTATCTATGTTGGCATTAGTTCACCATTTAGGTATTTGTGAAGCTTCACCTCATGATGCTGCCTATAGTCTGCTTATTTAAGTGGTTGTCTGCTCAAATAGTATTATGTTTTGGGTGTCAAGTATATTTGTGATGGCATAAGATATACTTTAAATCACTAAGTTGTTAAGATTGTTTTAATTGCCAAAAAGGGGAAGTATGTCTAAGCAGGGACTATATTTGCTCTTTGAATCCTGTATAACCATCTGGGTAACATGTATGTCTTGTCTAGGCTAATATATTCACCCTTCTGTTGCATACTTGACTACTTTAAGGAAATATACATGTTTGGTGACATTTTTGGGTATATAAGAATATCAGTTTGATGGTGAAAACAGTAGAAACATGATGTCCATTGCATTGCTCTCCTCTTTTATCAAATTTGAATCTGTCCATTGCTGCCCATTTTCTTTGTTTGCCTTGTGTGAATCCCCTAAATCTTCTTTGTATCTAGTTCATATCTGCACTACATATGGTTTTGTCACTTTTCTCCCCTAGATGATTTCTTGTTTGGGGTGGTATACCTCGGAATATACATGGTATACTAATCTAGTATACATCCAGTGTATACAGAGGTTTATATATGTGTGTATATCTTTGGATATATCACACACATTGTGAGAACTTGGTAAATCAGTTCTGGTCTGTTAAGTATGGGCTTGTCTGTTTGAAATAAAAATGTGAATGTATTGGGCTCATAGTGTATTTGGGATGATTTGTTTGTAACAGTCGTTATAGTGGGCCTATCCATTATTATTGTGTATCGTGTACTTGTAGATCCCCAATATGAATTAATTTTGTTGTGGGCTGCTTCATAATTAAGCCTATTTTACTTTTGTTATTACCTGAACATGTTCTTGTATTTAATTATATATAAGCGTTTATTTTATTTTATTTTATTTTTTATTATGACAAGTTATTGGGCAGGCTCTAGCTCCCTTGTATGTTTTTTTTCTCTCTTTCTCTTTGCATGTCTCATGGGCCTGTGGTCCCGCATTCCGTCTCCTGCACTTCCATCTTGAAATTGTTGGGCTTGAGGGTCCAACAACATATTGCTTTATTTTGCTAAAATAATTTATTTACATTTTCTTATGTATATGTATTTTCATGTTCCGTCACTGATCCTTTTCTTTTCTTTTCTTTTACATGAAATGCATCGGGAGCAATAAATAGTCTCGTTACGAGACTCATCATGGCTATCGCCAAACGAAGACCTGCATCCACATTACTTGCATTCTCCGGCCTCGGGATTTCTAAACAAATAGGGCGGGATGGCATCGTCATCCACCCTAGTCGCTGCTTTAATTCCTTAATTCCACTTTTTATCTCTTTGGTTGTAATTTAATTATTTAATTTTGTGCGATCATTAGAATACATAGAGTAATTAGGCCTTGAATTGATAGATTAATAGGGTAGTTTAAAATTGGAAATCCCCCGCTAGTTTATTTATTTTAGGTTCGTCATGCATATTCAAAATTTTCAAAACAATTTGGTCACCCTTTACTCGCATTATTAAACATACAAACAAGGTTTTGTTTTTCATCCGATTTGCAATCCAAAAATGATGTTCATAAAATCACTTACTTGCATTACAAAGAACTTGCTTTTCTCCTTACAAATGCATGCATTTATCCAAGAAATCAATTTTACATGAATAATACCATGCATACTCTTTTCGGATTTTACATCGGGAATTTATTCCTTAGAATCATAATCACCTTTGCAAGAAACCTTTTACGTTGTCAAAATGCATTTCTTTAATTAACCATTTGCAACATCCTTTTAACCTTATATTTTAAACATGTATTTTTTCTTAGCATAATAATTAATCTGAGTTTGACCGGATAATCGCAAGTTAGCGGATCTTAAAGGATGTCTAACCCCTTCCCTTTAGGATAATAGAGAATCCTTATCTAGAATCTCATAATTTCGCAGAGAATTAATCGGAGTTTATTTTGCAGCATTTATGTTAACATTTAGGTGTCATAATTCACCGTAGAATAATTAGGTGGAGACTTCTTAAGCATTAATTAATTCAGGAAACGCCCATACGTCGCGATTGTGTCGGATCCCCCTTCCTTGCAGATGGTGGGTTAAAAATGGGTGCGACAACTATAGTATGATTTAATGTCCATGTTGATTCAACAGCAATGTGGTTCACTCAGTCATATACAGCCAGGCACCGAGTGTTGTGTTTTGCTCGGGCCATAGTTTGTGGCGTGACATAAGATGTTCCAGAAGAAAGCACAGAAAATGGTCAAGAATGAGTTGAAGATGCACTGTCTAAAAAGGATGCAATGGAGATAGGTTGTGGGTGTGATTAAAAGATGTTGGAGCCCTAAGGTGGACTGATTAACTATTTCTTTAATTGTGTTGTTTGGTATCGTAAGACAATTATATTAAATTTATATTTTTTGAGTTGAGAAATAATTACTTTTAAGTCGTTGTATTTTATGTTCTTTTTGGATTATGGTGGATGATGAAACAATTATATAATTTTTATTACATTATATATTCTGTGTTCAGTCCCAATATATTGTATGTTTCGGTATATATTTCTGTTGAAATTATGTTCAGCAATTTCAAACAAGTCACAAAGTTGTTGCAACGGATTCCTCACCTATTAGAAAAATTCAAACAATTGTTGAAGCTGTTGCAACAGATGAGGAAGTTGTTGCAATAGATGACTCACCTGTTGAAAAAATCAAACAGTTGTTGAAGCTGTTGAAACGTATGAGGAATTTGTTGCAACGGATGAAGAAGTAGTTGCAACAGACGAGGAAGTTGTTGCAATATATTTACAACCTGTTGAAAAAAATTAAACAGTTGCTTTTAAAATTTGTTGCAACAACTTCCTCATCTGTTGCAACAGAATCCTCACTTTGTTGGAAAAAATTAAACAGTTGTTGCAACAGGTGAGGAATATGTTGCAACAAACTCCTCACTTATTGAAAAAAATCAAACAATTATTGAAGGTGTTGCAACAAGTGCGGAATCTATTGTAACAACTTTCTCAATCGTTGCAACATTTCACGTTATTGATCACTAGATATCATTGAATCTCTTTATTGACCATTAAAATCAGATGCATGAATATTTTTTGATAGGGACGTATAGAATCAAGTAGCTAGATGTAAAATTTGTAAAGAGTTTTAAAATTTAAAACTGGAAAAGGTCACGGTGGGACGGGGGGTTTAATGAGACACGTAGCAAGGGCTCATCCAGCTAGGTATGCCCAATACGAGGCTTCAAAACCGGGTGCACAAACGTCCGCTTCATCGGGACAAAGTTCACATACTGTCCCGGACCAAGTACATGGTCAAATTAACCCCACGACGGGGGGAATTGTGGGCCCTAATTATAATAAACATAGAGATAGGGAAGCAATAGCAAAATTAGTTACTGTGGAGGTTTTGCCTTTTTAATTTCCTTCATCTCATGGTTTTATTCATTACATTTGAGATATGTATAATGTTGTTTTTAACGGTTTTTCTAGATCAACTGTTAAGAGAGATGTATTTAAATTTGGACATGAATATCAACAATATTTACGTTATTCATTATATCATTTTAATGGCAAAGTGACTATCACTTCTGATATAGGTCGTAGTACTAACGGCCATGATTATTTAACGGTAATCTGTCATTGAATAGATTATAAATGGTCTATGCAAAAACGTATCATAGTCTATAGATATATAGATGATAGGCACACTAGTACTTTTATTGCAGAAAATATTTATCAAGTGTGCGATTATTACGGAATAACTGATAAAATTATGATTATTACATTAGATAATGCTTCTTCTAACAATTATGCTATTACAATTTTAAAAAAATAGTTTAACTCCGTCTTTTTCAGATCATTTTCATAGAAAATGTGCGTGTCATATATATAACTTAGTTGTAAAGGATGGTATATCACTTTTTGAAGACATTCTTAGTAAAATACAATTTGCTATAAATTTTATTTTTAAAAATAATAGAATTCAACGAAGAAAAGAATATAAAAAAAGTTGTCACGACTGCCAACTACCTTATAGAAAAATTAAAAAAATTGCAGAAGAAGTATCCACTAGGTGGAATTATTTATACGAGCAACTACTTATTGCTTATGACTATAGAAAACCTATAATTTTAGTTTTTAACTCTCATAATCAAAATCTAGCTGATATGGTTGTAGATAGCGATTGGGAAAAATTTCCGAACTTATTGTATTTTTAGAGAATTTTTTTCAAGCAACAAAATAATTTTCCGGTATATATTATCCTACTATTTCAACTATGATGTTTTATATAGCTCTAATATTTTTACTGCTTAATGAATATATGGATAAACCAGCTTATAAGGCAGCTATTAAAAAAATATTTATTCATATTTCCACTATTTATATTATTGGTGTTGTATTAAATCCGACTATTAAAATAGACGGTACTAAATCACTTATTGAAACTATTTACGATTGTATAGCAGTACTACCACCTCCAAGTCCCAACAATCCAAATCACCCACCACCTACTGAACAAATTAAAGAAGAAGTGTTGTCTAGCATAGAAGACGAATGCAAAAAAGTATATAGGTTTTACCAACAATAAAGTACTAGCAACCTACCGGCTTTCATACCATCTTCTTTTTCTTCAACATAACCTCACAAAAGACATACTGTTTCTGCGGCTAGTATTGAAAGCCTCAGAAATAGAATCTGCAGCCGTACCGCTACTAACCAAATTAGCGAGTTTGATATTTTTGTTTTGCAGGGTTCTGTACCGTACCAAGCAGTTCTCAATGAAGAAGGACGTGAAGACTTGCTGAAATACTGGAGGGGGAATGAGAAGACCTTTCCGACACTTTTAATGATGGCCCGAGATGTTTTGAACATTCAAGTGTCATCAACGACGTCTGAAAGCGCTTTTTCTGTCGGCAGATATCAAATAGGAGAGCATATACACTCATTAGTCGGAGACAACTTGGAGATTGTAGTATTATTCAGAGATTTGATACGAGTGGAGCGGAGAAGGTGCGGTCAACCGGAGATCAACGAAGAAGAAGATGAAAACTACAACGAAATCTTATCCGAAGGTGGTGGAAGCGACGTGGAGCAATTTGACCAACAAATACCAATTTCAATCGAAGAACCACATGAAATTATCAAGAAACTAGAACAATTTTTTTTCAAAATGTAATTTTTTTAATTGCAATTTTACTATGTAATTTACAACTTTTGAACAACACCACAAAGTTGCAATTTTGACAATTGTATTTGTATTACAAAAAAATCAAATGTCTATTAAATAATATAAGAGGCACAAAAACAGCCTTGGTATATTTTTATTACACTATCTTGTTTAATTATTGAGTTTTTTTTATATATATGTTATTTTTTAAATTAAGTACAAAAAAAAAATGGCCGATCCGATTTTGACGGGATCGGAAACGGGACAGGACGGCGACGAATCTCGCCTGTCTCGCCCGGACCCCGCCCCTTCCCCCCGCCCCGACCATCCACCGCCCCGCCTGACCCGATCCCGATCCCGACCCGACGGACCCGATCCCGGCCCACTGGCCAGCCATAAATATGATTGATTCAAGTAGTTCACATCAAATCACTCTAATGATCACTCAATTTAGCTCGACTATACTTGGTTGATCATCAATCGTGATAAAATTACTATCTAATTGATTAAGGATGTCACTAGATATATATTGATCACTAACTATTATTGAAATACTTTGTTAACCACTAAATATTGTTGCTTGAAGTAGTTCACATCAAATCATCTAACGATCACTCGATTTAACTCGACTACACTTAATTGATCATCTATTGTGATCAAATTAGTTTCTAATTGATTAATGATGTCAATTGATATATATATATAGAGAGAGAGAGAGAGAAGAGAGAGAGAGAGATCACTAAATATCATTGAAATGCTTTGTTGACCACTAAATATGGTTGATTCAAGTAGTTCACATCAAATCACTCCAAAAATCACTCGATTTAGCTTGACTACACTTAGTTGATCATCTATCGTGGTAAAATTATTATCTAATTGATTAAGGATGTCATTATATACACACACACACACACACACACACACACACACACACACACACACACACACACACACACACACACACACATATATACATTGATCATTAAAATCATTGAATCACTTTGTTGACCACTAAATATGGTTTATTCGAGTAGTTCACATCAAATCACTCTAATGATCACTCGATTTAGCTAGACTACACATAGAATTTCTCGATTTGTCGCAACAATTACAGTATCTGTTGAACAATTTATATCACCTGTTGGAAAAAACACAACAAGTTACCTAGTTGTTGCAATAAATCTTTCCACTTGTTTAAAAAAAATCAAACAACCAATCTAGTTGTTGTAGCAAGTCGTGGCCCTTGTTGGAAAAATCCCAATAAGTAACTTAGTTGTTGCAATAGATTTATTACTTTCTAGTGATTGTTACACGAATTTTCAACTTGGCATGAGTTATTAGTTATTACAACAAGCCGTGACACTTGTTGAAAATATCCAACACGTATATAGTTGTTGCAACAAGTCCAATCACTCGTTGAAAAAACCCCAACAAGTAACTAGTTGCTGCAACAAATCATGTCACTTGTTGAAAAAATCCCAACAAGTTACAAAGCTGTTGCAAACAATTTCTTACTTGTTGAAAACTGTTCAGCAAATTCTTACTATGTACATTTGTAATTTGAACAAGACCAACATATCATATAAACCAAGTTCACAAACACAAACAACAAAATTTATCATTATAAGAAAGAATAACATTAAAATGTCATACAACCCAAGTTCGCGAACATCAACAACAGTTCTTATTATTACAAGACAGAGCAACATTAACTACTACGAAGCATTTCGGTCTGAGCATGTAGTTTTTTGTGGCCAATCATTTTGCATGTGGAGCATTTATTTTTTCTCATTGAAAATAATTTCCTGACTCCACACCTCCTCTTTGTCCGTCTTCTTCCCGATTTGCCCAGCTAAACAAGCCGTTCAATCTCTCTAGACAATCATCGTTATGGTCTCTACCATGAAATCAATCTTCCAACGCTAAATAAATCGATGGTTGTTCTCGACCAATGCACCATGGCAATCAACCCATATTGTTTTGAAACCACCATTAATAATGTTTGAGATACCTGAAGATATTTTATTTTAAAAAATTGGCCATGATAGTACATACCAAACTGTAACAAAATAAAACAACTGCAATGCTTGTTGCAACAACTTAGTAAGTTATTTATACAACATAGCAACATCTGCATAAATCGTTGCAATTGTTGCAGCAGCTATATCAGTTGTTGCAACTTCTTTATTAGTTGTTGCAATAAATGCAAAAGCTATTATACAACATCTTTAGCACTTGTTGTAAAAACTATAACTGCTACTGTAAGTTGTTGGAAAATCAGTAGCTATACCCAGATGAATAATTGACACAAAATAATATTATTTTACTTACTAAATAAGCAAAAATCACCTATGAAGTAATGCTCATTGCTACATGAACAAAATCTAGTTCATAAATTACGTAAATCGAGTGGATTCATTTTTTTCTTCTAAATGAAGAAGAAGCAAGGAAGAATGGAATGAAGAAGAAGAAACGACTGAAGGAGAAGAAGAAGGAGAAAGAGGAGGAGAAGGAGAAGAAGAATAAAGAGGAGGAGAAGAAATAGAATCAGAATGAAAAGAAGCAGAAGGAGAATAAGGACGAGGAGAAGAAGAAGAAACAAGAGAAGGAGGATGATGAGGATGAGAAGAAGGATAAGAAGAAGAAGAAAAATGAGGAGGAGAAAGAGAAGAAGAAGAAGGAGGAGGATGAGGGAAGATGAAGAGGAGAAAAAGGTGGAGAAGAAGAAGAAGAAAGAGGAGGAGAAGAAGAAAGAGGAGGAGAAGGAGGAAAAGGAGCAATAGAAGGAGGATGAGAAGAGGCGGGGAGAAGGAGAAGGAGGAGAAGGAACATGAGAACGAGAAGGAAAAGAAGGAGAAGTAGAAGAAGGAAAAGGAGGAGGAGGGAAGAGGAGAAGGAGAATGAGAAGGAGTAGGAGTAGGAGTAGGAGGAGAAGTAGAAGAATGAGAAGGATAATGATGAGAAGAAGAAGAAGCGGGGAGAAGGAGAAGGAGAAGGAGAAGAAGCGAAGCGAGAGCGAGAAGAAGAAGTAGATTAAGGAGAAGGAGAAGGAGGAGAAGAAGAAGGAGGAAAAGAAAGAAGAGGAGGAGAAATAGCAGGAGAAGTAGGAGAAGGAGAAAGAGGAAAAGGAGAAAGAGGAAAAGGAGTAGGATGAGGAGCGAGAATGAGAATGAGGAAAAGGAAAAAGAAAAGGAGTAGGAGGAGGAGCAGAGAAAGAGGAGGAGGAGGAGGAGAAGGAGAATGAAAATGAGAACAATGAGAAGGAGAAGGAGAAGGAGAAGGAGAAGGAGAAGGAGAAGGAGAAGGAGAAGGAGAAGGGAATGGGAAGGAGAAGGAGGAGAATGAATAGGAGGAGGAGAAGCGAGGAAGAAGAAGAAGAAGAAGGAGAAAGAGAAGAAGTAGAATAATGAGAAGGACGAGGATAAAAAGAAGAAGGATGAGGGGCATAATGAGAAGAAGATGAGGAGGAGAAGGATAATGAGCGGGAGTAGAAGGAGAAGGCAAAGAAGGAAAAACAGGAAGAAGGAGAAGGATAAGGAGGAGGAGCAAGAGGATGAGGAGGAGAAGAAGTAGGACAAGGAGAAGAAGAAGGAGAATGAGAAGGAAGAAAAGGAGCGAGAAATAGGAGTAAGAGGAGGATGAGGAGAAGAAGAAGAAGAAGGAGGAGGAGGAGGAGGAGGAGGAGAAGGAGAAGCAAAATGAGAAGAAAGAGAAGTAGGAGAAGAAGAAAGAGAAGAAGCAGAAGAAGAAGGAGAAAAAAAGGAACGAGGAGAAGGAGAAGGAGAAGAAAGAGAAGAAGCAAAAGATACCCATATCTTTTATATCGAGACTTTTGTTTCAATATGACTTCCACTTTCAGACTGTTGGTTTTTCAACTGTTGGCTTTCTAACTTTTTACGAAATGAACTTCTAGGAATGTCTTCAACCTATAATATTCTTCGCACAAATAGACATCGGATTGCGTAGAAAATATTAAGGTTGAAGACTTTTGAGACATAACTAATCATTCAATAAAATGTGGAGGAAGAGAGAAAAATGAAAGATGAAGGAGATGAAACCGACAGAAATGGAGTTTGTCCTAGATTTATTGACTCAAACAACGCAAAGAGTTCCGCGTTAAATGACCCAAATAACCGGCTAACGGCCGTTACGCATGATCCTTTTAGTAGCTCCTATAGTGCAGTAAATTCCTGCGTTAAAGATAAAAAATGTAAAGTTAATTTTTGGCATGCAATTTGGTCTATTTGGACTTTTTAACGTCATTGAGGTTCCGCACTCGGAATGGTTCTCCCATGGATCAAACGTTAGAGTAGAGTACCAAAAAAGTAAATTGATGCCGAAGTACGAGTGTATGTATAACTGGACATAATAAATCCAGCAATTGAGAGTAGTATTTTCCCGCACTTAAGTGGGCTCCAAAATGCATGATGTGTTTAACTTTCTATCGCCACACTTTACAGTTTCATCCCAATTCTGATGTCCTCCCCAAATCCGAACGGCAGCAGTAGCTAAAATTCCCTCTCCCACAGTATTAATTATATGATGAAATTGCACCTCTTCTCTTGCTAGGAGTAATCACCGACATATAGTGGCGGAGCTTGAAGATTAATTAAGGGAGTTCAAATATATAAAGAACGAAACAAATGAAGAAGCTAGGGGTTTCACAATTAATATATATCTAAAAAAATAATTTTAACCTACACCACCGACTCCGCCCTTGCCGACATACATATAAGCACATACAATCAGGGAATCCTCTTCAGCAGAGACTAGCTTTTTTTTCCCTCTTACAGTACTGTTACATAAATTCAATGATCAAAAAGAGAAATTTATTTGGGTCATAGTTGCCAATTTCATAATGTTAGGACAAATCTAAGGTTGCAACTTGAGAACCCAACTTCAAATTCAATTGTTGGTGGATCAACCGTCAGCCCAAATTCTATTTACGAGACTGGTTCGATTGCTTGAAATCGTAAACATTCTAATGCTCAATTTGCTGACAAATGAAAAAGTGCCATTTTCAGTTTAAGCGGTTTCGACATAAAAATTGTGAAATTTTGAAAGTGATAGCATTTGTTTTTAAGTTGAAAATAATATTTAAAAATTGGTGTTGGTGGATATGAATAAAAACGAGTTATTTTTAAATTTTTGTGAGTAATTTAAACAATTTTCTTTTTGGAGTTTTTTGAATTTCAAAATTAGAAAATCATAGTAATTTTATGTTCAAACAATTTTTCGAAATAAAATTAGAAAAATATCTATGATCAAAGAGGCATTGCGGCATTGCTGAAAAGTTCCTATATCTGAAACGATGTGAAGGTTGGTACTTTATTTTTATTTTTATTTTAAAATTCACATATCACGATGCCTCAATAATTTTATATAGTACCTGCACGTTTATTTTGAAATTGCTTGGTACTTTGCATTATGACCAAGAATTTAAAAAATACTAAAACAAGAAAGTATAGTCAAGGTAGTAAATGAGTACTTGATCATCTTGGAAATCAATGGTCCTTGTTCTCACAGCACTAACATGTTTATGTTTTTTTGAGATGTATTTATTCATTATTATATTTTTTTGGAGATATTTATTCATTATTATATTTATTTATTTATTATATTATTATTATTATTATATTTTTTAAGGGAAACGCCTGGGGAGTACATTCTCAAGAATGAAACTCAAAGGAATTGACGGGGGCCCGCACAAGCGGTGGAGCATGTGGTTTAATTAAGCTCATATCATATTCAAAAATAAATAAATAAAAAACACGTTGATTATATCAAATTTGAAGACCCTAATAATTTTAGTTCATCATGGGTAGGAACACTATTGCTGAGATAATAACTTCTATACGAAATGCTGATATGGATCGAAAAAGGGTGGTTCAAATAACATCTACTAATATTATCGAAAATATTGTTCAAATACTTTTACGAGAGGATTTTATCGAAAACGTGAGAAAATATCAAGAAAACAACAAATATTTTTTGGTTTTAAAACTGGTAAAATTGCAGTCATGTGATCAGTTGGAAGTCACAAATTCAAGCTGTGGAAACAATTTCTTGCAAAATATAGGGTAAGATTGCGTACAATAGATCCTTGTAGTCTGATCTTTTACCGAACTTCACATATAGTGAGAGTTTAATGCATGAGTGACTTTTTTTTAATATTTTTTTCCTGGGTATTTGGTCCACAAGGAGATGAGCTACATTACTAGTATTTGGCATCTCTGCTTACTAAAAGAGAGCTTTGAGGATATGAATGTACCACGTACTTGGGATGTAATAGAAGCTAAAATCAGTGAGTTGTAGATAATGAGTGGACCCCTTTAAGCAATATAAAAATCAATTGACATCATTAAATTAATGTACATGTACCTCCTCTATGCTTTTTCTAAGAAATTAAATTAAACCCCTTTTTTATTTTCTTTTTCTTTTTTCCATTTATGGGAAAAAACTTGTTTTCTGTTAACACATCATGTCATAAAAGGAAATGATTTTCAGCTATTTTGAGAGGCTGTACTTGTTTACAATATAATATAGAGATTGCTTCTGTTGTGTGGTTCTTGTTTTTTTGTTTGCTCTTAAGCTGATATACAAGCTCAGCTTCATATTGTTTTCCCCTCTGTTGATATTATTTTTGGGCGGTGCTGTTTAGTTTTGCTCAGATATCTTATGTTTCTTTGTTAACATATAGGTTGATAACTGATATAACAAAGTTGTGTGAGATGATGGTTTGACCTTTTTGTGTAGTAAAGATGAGTTCTTGATTCAACATGGCTATATTAGAAGTTAAGGGATGCAGTAAAGATGAGTTCTTGATTCAACATGGCTATATTGGAAGTTAAGGGATGTAGTAAAGATGAGTTCTTGATTTTCCAATCCCTTGATTGTGTGGCTCTGTGCATTTTTGTGCCACGTGGATAACAATGGAGGGTTCATCTCAGTCTGGTAGGGAGAGGTCTGAAAGTTCTAGAGGTTTGAATTCTTCAGGTGTTGTGGATTGGAATTCGAGATTTCGTGCAAGTGATGCCTCTCATGATTCTGGATTTGTTTCAAAGGGGTGGGAGAGAATTGAGTCATCTGATGTAAATTGCCTTAAAGATCAAGGGGTTCGAGGGATAGACCGTAAAGATGTTAGTTTGAGACATTGGTTGGACAATCGAGAGAGAACTGTTGATGCTCTTGAATGTTTGCATGTATTCACTCAAATTGTAGGAATTGTTAACCTTGGACATACTCAGCGGATAGCTGTTCATAATGTGAGGCCATCATGTTTTGTTATGTCTTCATTTAACCGTGTTGCGTTTATTGAATCAGCTTCCTGCTCCGATTCGGGGTCGGATTCATGTGAAGATAGGCTAGATAGTTCATCTTCACCTTTACCTCATGACTCTGACCAAGGGCTAAGCAGTTGCTTGCAGTCAAGTTCAGGTCATATGGTGCAGAATTTGGAAGCTACTAAGAACAGACAAGTGGAAGAAAACAAGCATACTTTTCCAATGAAAAGGATATTGCACCTGGAAACTAATTGGTATACTAGTCCAGAAGAGGTTGATGGTGCTCCAGGCACTTGTGCTTCAGACATTTATCGACTTGGAGTGCTTCTCTTTGAGGTTAGTAGCTTAGCAACTCTGGCATTGAGGTGTGTACTCGGTTAAATTTTGCTGCTATCTTAATGATGCTTTTAATTTGTGAGCAGCTATTCTGCACCTTCAACTCATCAGATGAGAAAATTGCAAATATGTCATGCCTAAGACATCGTGTCCTACCCCCACAATTGTTGTTGAAATGGCCTAAAGAAGCTTCATTTTGTTTATGGTTACTACACCCGGAACCAAGTAGTCGGCCAAAAATGGGGTGAGCATTCTTTTTTCGCGTACACTCTTTTGCCGAAGAAAGTTTCCCTTAAGGCATGTTATTTTTTATTTGTTTGCAACCTGATCAGTTTGTTGTTGAAGTATTCTAGGAGTAATAGTTACTGCTGATTTTATAACATTACCCTTGAGAGCCTTGATTGTGGTCCTGTAATTCTTGATCTTATTAAGGTTCCAATATAGATACTGTTTTAAGGTTTATGTTAGAGTATCTATTTCCCTTTGTGGTAGCAGAATCAAAAGGAAGTATCATGGGTTTTTAGTTTTTGCAGGAATGAAGATTCTAGCCGCAGGAAATAAAGGCAAATGCAGCAATCCAAACTTATCTTTTTGCTATTAAACTAGGAAAAAATATTACATGTCTTGCAACAGCAGTATCCTTTTTTCTTAATTAAGAAAGCTGATCAATGCAATGGATCTAGGTCAGTGTCTTGGGAGTAAGACCATTTACAATGTGAGAAGTAAACTAATTACACTTACCAAGGGAGGGTGCCCCATATTTGTAGATATGACTGCACTGGATTTCAGTTTCATGCATACTTAGCAAACCAATCAGCAGCTAGGTGTACGGCTTGATTCTGCAGTCTCTTCATAATGCTTTGTCTCAATACGATCTGCAAAATCATTGCCAATTTCCTGGACAATTTCCATCTTTGAACCATATTAATTATTGAAAAGATGTCCTTTGTTTCATCTGTAGTAGAAAGAAGGGTAAGGGAAAAGAATTCTAATATTGATGGTACAATAAAATAGATAATAATGACATAAAACATCAAGGATGCCTTTGAAAATTGGAGCAATTGGAAGCCCCACCAAGATAATTTGGAAGATGATACCAGCAGCTATTTTTTGGAGTATATGGAATGAGAAACAAAAGGTGCTTTGATGGGATATCAACTACCCACCAGTCTTTAAAAGCTAGATGTCTTATGTATCTGTATAGTTGGGCTTACTTGTCTCCTATAGACTCCCCAGATACCTTTTTGAACTTTGTTAGCTCCTTGACTTTAGTTTGAAGATTGTAATGGAGCTACTTAATTACTTTTGCTACTACTCTTTTGTAACGATTATGCATCTGCTTGATGCCAGTAATGAAATCTTTTACTTCATCAAAAATTTCTATTGATACTATCTGACTGAATGAGTCCCTTTTATCTAATCATGAAATGAATTCGGACACCCCACCGTTCTCCTGAATTTTATACTATCCCTGCTGCTTTCAGCTGGTTTTCATTAAAATGAATATTATGCAATTGATCATCTTAATCCATTATGATTTTAACATCAATGTCCTCGACTCTTTGCCACTCTCTCCTCATTCGTTCCTTTAAACTGATGACAGCGAGTTGCTAGAAAGTGAATTCCTTAAAACTCCAAGACATGACTTGGAAGAACGTGAAGCAGCAATAGAGCTTAGAGAAAAAATAGATGAGCAGGAATTATTGCTGGAGTTCCTTTTGCTAATCCAACAGAAAAAGCAGGAGGCTATGGAAAATTTGCACGAAATCGTGTCTTTTTTATCCTCTGATATAGAAGAGTCCAGTAAGATGCAGACAACCCTTAAGTTAAAAGGAGGCTCAAGCTTAGAACCAGCAGAAGAGGCCACTAAGATGCAGACAACCCTTAAGTTAAAAGGAGGCTCAAGCTTAAAACCAGCTAAGCATTTGAACTCTCGGAGGACAAATATTACTGAAGACCATGATTCTGGAAGCTTTGGATCTAGAAAGAGATCTAGGCCCAGCACAGGTGAGGAATCTGATGGCCATCCAGATGAAAGCCAGAAATCTGAAAGGCATATTGAATATAAAGGCAGCATTTCGGCAAAAAGTTCCCGGTTGATGAAGAACTTCAGAAAATTGGAGGCAGCATATTTCATGACAAGACGCAGGGGTATTAAATCAATGGACAAATCTATGAGTAGAAATTGTCAAACGAGTACAGAATGTAGAAGTTCTGCTACAGCTACTGAAAGGAGTTCTCTGAGTAATTTGTCATCAAAGAGAGGGTGCAATGGGGATAGACAGAGTGGATGGATCAATTCATACTTGGAGGGTCTGTGCAAGTATTTTTCTTATAGCAAGTTAGAAGTGAAGGCAGATTTAAAGCAAGGGGATCTTCTAAACTCTTCCAATCTCGTATGTTCTCTCGGCTTTGATCGTGATGGTGAATTTTTTGCAACTGCCGGTGTGAATAAGAAGATCAAAGTTTTTGAATATAACTCAATTCTAAATGCGGATCGTGATATACATTATCCTGTCGCTGAAATGGTTAATAGGTCAAAGTTAAGCAGTATATGTTGGAATGGCTATATCAAAAGCCAGCTCGCCTCAAGTAACTTTGAAGGTGTGGTGCAGGTAAGTCAAATTCATGATCATTATATCTTTTTTATTTAACAGAATCAGAAAGAAGTTTGCTTAGAAATATAGTACAGGTATGGGATGTCACAAGAAGTCAGCTTTTTATGGAGATGAGAGAGCATGAGAAACGCGTCTGGTCTGTTGACTTTTCAGTAGTAGATCCAACCATGTTGGCAAGTGGGAGTGATGATGGTTCTGTTAAGCTTTGGAATATCAATCAGGCAATTCTACTTTTGCACTTGGTGGATGTCAGCTTTAAAACTGCATGTACTACAGTCATCTAGTTATTATTGCTGTGTAGATTGAATGTGGATGTGTAATAAGTTGGTTTTCCTTACCTGGTTTTCCACAGGGAGTAAGTGTTGGAACCATAAAAACAAAAGCCAACGTCTGCTGTGTTCAGTTTCCTGTTGATTCTGGACAGGCCCTTGCTTTTGGTTCAGCAGATCATAAGATATATTACTATGACCTACGAAACTCAAAGTTGCCTCTATGCACATTAATTGGGCACAACAAGACAGTGAGCTATGTCAAGTTCATAGATTCAACAACTCTTGTGTCTGCATCTACGGATAATACAATAAAGCTGTGGGATCTGTCAACGTGCACGTCTCGTATTCTTGATTCTCCTCTTCAGTCATTTACTGGACATATGAATGTAAAGGTATCGTACTTTGATCCTATCATCTGAATAGAATCTTGTTTCTGTGACCTCAACGAACAGTATGTCGTCTTTTAACATTCTCAGTGATATAGTTAGAGAGATCCAAGTTGTCCATACAGTTAGGTGGAACCCATTATTCTAAAATCCTATCTGATTTTCGTCCTTAGGGAGTTCGATTTTCTCATAGTTTTTCCTTCTTTTTCTAACAAAAAAGGAAAACAGGCGTGAGTGACACCTTGATATCCAAATAGCTATACCCTCTGCAAGTTCCCCAACAATTTATGAATTTTATTCACCTGATTTGTGAAATCAAAATCGAGTGCAAATAAATTTGCCAATTTCCCAACCATGGACTCACAACTTTCTAGTATAAGACTAATAGGTGGATTTGGGTCTGTATTGTAGCTAATCTAGAATATTTTCTATCCTAGCTGGACTCGGATTGGATATTCGTTTGTCAGTAGTACGAGTCAGTGTTGTCAAAGGCGCGCTTAAGCCCTGAAGAGAGGCGCAAAACATGTTGAGTGCTTTGCCTTGCTTTATGGGCGCTTCAGTGTCGTATCAAGGCTCTAAGACATACTTTTCCTTGCCAATGAACGTAATCCTGAAGATGCTACACTAAACAATTGATATTTTACTTTATCGTAATTTTTTTCAATTTCTTTGTCCACATATTTGTTATTCGTGCTTATGATTATTAATCTCGGACTACACATACATATTGATATTTTTTTCTCTATTTGAGCCTTTTTTTCATTGAAGCCCACACTTTATTTGCGCTATGCGCTTAAAGCCCCAAAGGACCTTAGAGCTTTTTTGCGTTTTTCGCTTTTGATAACACTGGTACAAGTTTCAAATACTGTGAATCACATTTAGGTCAACTGCGAGCTGATCGCAAGAAAGGCCATTTGGTTGTTTTCATTGTTTAATCAGCTATTTCCTATTTAGTTTATTTCAGAAATCTAAAACAAAAAATGGATTTTGAAGACAAAAAGAACTTAAGAGCAGTGTGTCTACCAATTTCACCATAACGGCTTGTCTTGAACTCATAATAGGCTATGAATAAGCAATCATCGAGATTGAGGAAGCTATTTTAGTTTAGTAAATATTCAGGGCCAGGCCGACAGGCCTCAAGATGGCCTCGCATCACGAGCCTATCGCGGGAGTGCCTGGTGGTATAAATACTGGGTAGATTGGAGAAAGAGAAGGGTATAATGTATTGGAGAATGAGAAATACTTTTGGCGGATGATTGGAATGGAAGGTAAGTGTTTATAAGCTATATACGAAGCTTGGGAGCTCATGCAAAGGTCAAGAAATTCTAACAAGTGAAACAAGGCCACAAGCCTACCTGTGAGGACTTTCCTGTTCCACTGTTGTGGAAGACTTCAAATAGATGAGTTAGATTGGAGAGTTGAATAGCTTTTCATTGTGCGTTAAAGAATTGGAGAGGGAGAGAGGCTGACAAAAGAAAGTTGGGTGGGAGCAGCTACAGGGACTAAACCAGAATGGGTAGACGAAAAGGAGGTTGCCAAAGAAAGGAAGGGATTAAATATGTGTACACGCAGCATGAATTTAGTATATTTCTTGTTCAAGCTTATCTAGAATAGCTAGACAATAAAGTTCAAGTCAAGCCCGTACGGCATGTCTTCAAGCATTCTTACGTCATACTGCACTATATATGCCATGGGTTTGTTCTACTTACTCAAATGGTAGATTATTGGCATGCAACTTATATTGAGTACATAGAAGCTTATGCATCTACAAAGTGATTTTCAGCCATACCTAAAAGATTTTGGATGCTTCATATCATCAACACTATCACCTGTTTCTTCTTTTTAAGACATGACTGAAAGTAACCAAATCATGTCTCTAGTTTCTTCGTACAACTTACTCCTCACTTGTACTTTGTGTAAACGTGTACAAGTATAACACTACAATCCCTATCCATTATTAGATTAGGATTCCTCTTGTATTGTGATTAGGATTCCTCTTTCCTCTTGTATTAGGATTGTATATTGTACACTATATATATTGATATCAATGAGAAAGAATCTCTAAGGGAGATTAATATCATCTTACATGGTATCAAGAGCCAAAATCCTAATCTAGAAAAATTCCTACCTTGCCGCCCCCCCTCTTGGCCGACGGCAACATTGTTTTTCTTCTTTTCTTTCTTCCTAAATTTCCACCATTCTAATGGAAAATTTGGCTACTCCCACCTCTTCCGATGCTTCCGCTTTTAACGCAGTCGTCATCCAACCACCCACTACCCTCTCCTCACCATCTTTCCATCCGGCTATCGCCGTTACCAACATCAAGAATTTTATCCCTATAATTCTTGATCAGGAAGATGGCCAATATTGGTCATGGGTGGAACTATTTCGTATCCATGCATGTGTATATCATGTGCTTGATCATATAGACGACTCTTTCCCTCGTTCTCCCGATATGGACGACACCACATGGCGTCGCCTCGATGCCGTAGTCAAATAGTGGATATATGGCACTATATCCAAGGATTTACTATACACAATCATGAAAACGGTTGCCTCTGCACGTGATCTATGGACACGTTTGGAAGAAATCTTTCAAGACAACAAGAACACTCGCGCGGTGTACTTGGAAGAACAGTTCAACAACACCCGTCTTGAAAACTTCTCTACTATGTCAGAATATTGCAAGCAGTTGAAACTGGTGGCAGACCAACTGTCCAATGTTGGTACGCCCGTGTCCGAAACAAAAATGGTGTTACAATTAGTTGCAGGCCTCCCTAAGGGTGAATATGACACCCTAGCCACGATGATACAACAGGTTGACCCTCTACCAAGCTTCAACAAAGTACGCTCACAATTGTTATTGGAGGAGACTCGACGTGCGAAGCAGGACGAGCATAACCAGAAGGCATTAGCAGTTGAAACGCCCGCACAACCTCAGGCCACCGCCGGCCAACAACCTCTGCCGGAAAACATCCAACCGCGGCAAAACCGCGACGGTATGGGCCGCGGAAAAGGCCGAGGACAACAGCCACAGCAGATCAGCAATAACGCTTCATGGGCCTACCCAGTCTCTAGCTACCCAAATCAGAACTGGGCCACGATTTCAGGCTTTCATCCAGCCCAGTACCCTTTTCAGCAACAAGGGTTACTGGGCAAGGCTCCACTCGCGCCACCGGTGTTCCAAAGAACATCAGGCCCACGTCGTGCAGGCCCAGTTCCCACAACAACCCTTAAATCAAATCCCCACCGACTTGGGTCAGGCATTCAACAGTATGAGTTTGCAGCAGCCCGACAAAAATTGTTATATGGACTCTGGAGCCTCCTCTCACCTCACCCGGTCCGCAGGTAATATTTCCCAATTGTTTCGTTTAAAGTCTCCATAATTTATTACAGTTGGCAATAGTCATCGCATTCCAATTCAGGGCTATGGTCACACTCACACTCTGAAACCTCACCCACCCTTCTCTCTAAATAACGTCCTGCATGCCCACATCATCAAAAAATTAATATCCATTAGGAAATTTACTCGTAATAATTCTGTGTCGGTTGATTTTGATCCCTTTGGTTTTACTGTGAAGGATCTACGTACGGGGACCCCTCTTACGAGATGCAATAGCACAGGGGACCTCTATCCATTCACATCCTCGTCCGCTGCCGGTTCCCGCCCACACACTACCCTAACTGCTCTGTCTCCGTCAATTTGGCACAATAGGCTCGGACACACAGGAGCTCCTGTTTTTCATTTTCTTAGAAGTACTAATTTTATTCAATGTAATGGGAAACTTGCCCATACCTGAATTTCCTGTCAATTAGGCAAACATGTTCGTATTCCGTTTAATTCCTCAGTTAGTATTACGTTTGCTCCATTTGATATCATTCATGCTGATTTGTGGACTTCCCCCGTTACCAGCTCCCTAGGTCATAAATATTATCTCGTGTTATTAGATGACTACTCTCACTTTCTTTGGATCTACCCATTAAAATTTAAGTCCGAAGTTTTTGCCAAATTTATTGAATTTTGCACATTTATCAAAACGCAATTCGAACGCGCCATTAAATCTTTCCAATGTGACAATGGCCGTGAATTTAACAACTCCGCGTTTCAAAAATTCTGCAACAATAATGGCAATGTCTTCCAATTTTCGTGTCCCCACACGTCCCCTCAAAATAGCAAAGCCGAGCGTCTCATCCGTACAATAAATAACATGGTCCGCACTTTTTTGTTTCATGCCTCCCTCCATCCTTTTGGGTTTATGCGGTCAAAATGGTAGAATACGTCCTTAATATTTTACCCACTAGTACCCTCCATAACATGACTCCAACCGAAATCTTACACCGTAGGGTTCCCTCCTATGATCACCTATGGATATTTGGTTGCCTATGTTTCCCTAATCTCTCTTCCACAGGCTCTCACAAATTAGCTCCCCGCACCACTCCGTGTGTCTTCTTAGGTTCCCGTCGAACCATAGGGACTATCTGTGCTATGACTTATCCACTCGTCAAATTCACGTCTCGCATCACGTTACTTTTGACGAGACGCAATTCCCCTTTTCCAACATCCAAAAATTTCAAAAACCGGATTACAAATTTTTAGATGAATCAACTCTTTCTCCTGTCCACCTTCGGGAACTATGCCCGACTGACACCACTGCACCGCCTCCATTTGCCACCATACATCACATGCCGTCGGCATCCCTGCCACCGGAGTCCCCCCCGTCGCCGCTTCTTTCCACCTCTAGCACAACTGTGCCTCCAGGTTCCACCAACTCACCGATCACCGTCCCATCCACTGTGTCGTCCCAACAGTCTCACCCCCATGCAGACCACAGTCCGACCATCAACCACCACCCAGAAAACCTAGATACCGGACCTAATACACCACCGACATCGTACCCTACCTTACAAACCTCCTCCCTTTCTGGCATACCGAGAATCCCCACAACTCCTTACCACAGTTCACCGGCAACCAATGACCAAACCCACTCGACTCCAACCCCAAACACCGTCACTGTTCCGCACTACCCGACAGCCACCCTCGACAGAAACCCAGTCCCGACAACACAACATGCACCACACCCGAATCTGTCATCACCCAGTCTACCCAACCAGTCGACCAATACCCTTACCCAACCAACGCCCACACACCGGATGGAAACCCGTGCCCAACACGAGATTTTCAAACCCAAAGTCCAATTTAACCTGTCCACCCAAACAATTTCACCTATACTAAAAAGCCCTAAATTAGCCAAATTAGACCCAAATTGGAATGCGGCCATGTGTGAGGAGTTTAATGCTTTAACGAAACAACATACTTGGGACTTGGTTCCTCGACCAGAGGGGTGAATGTGATCCGTTGCATGTGACTTAGAAAGATATAAGGCAAGACTAGTGACAAATAGTACTAACCAGCAGGAGGGCATTGATTGCGGCGAGACATTCAGTCCGGTTGTTAAACCGGCCACCATCCGCACAGTTCTAAGCATTGCTATGGGAAAGCATTGGCCGATTCATCAGCTAGATGTGAAGAATGCATTTCTTCATGGGGATTTATGAGAAACTGTCTACATGCACCAGTCGCCTGGTTTTGTCCACCCAGCAGCCCCACATTATGTGTGCCGTCTCCGTAAGTCACTCTATGGCTTAAAACAGGCCCCCAGAGCATGGTATGATCGTTTTGCACAGTTCATTATACGTCTCGGGTTTACATGCAGCAGATGTGATACCTCTCTCTTTACGTTACATCGAGGCCGTGATACTGCTTATTTACTGTTATATGTGGATGACATTGTTCTTACTGCCTCTACTACTGTGTTGAAAGATGAGATTATTGCACGGCTCAAGTCTTAATTTGCCATAACTGATTTGGGAAAGTTGAGCTATTTTTTGGGGATCTCAGTCACTAGATCCGCTGATTGTATGTTTCTTTGTCAGCGTAAGTATGCAGAGGAGATCGTGCACAAGGCTAAGATGGACAATTGCAAAATCATGGCCACTCCAGTTGATTCTAAATCCAAACTTAGGGCAATGGTCGGTACTCCAGTGACTGATCCTACTATGTATCGGAGTCTTGCAGGTGCACTTCAGTAACTCACCTTCACCAGGCCTGACATTGCCTATCTTTGTCCAAGCGGTATGCTTGTTTATGCATGCCCCCAGGGAACCTCATTTTACTGCCCTCAAACGTATCATTCGATATGTTAAGGGCACACTGGATTATGGACTACACTTATACCCCTCCGCACCGAACTCTCTATTATCTTACATCGATGCAGATTGGGCAGGCTGTCCAGACACCCGCCGCTCTACATCCGGCTACTGTGTGTTTTTGGGTGATAATCTCATCTCTTGGTCTGCCAAACGGTAAGCCACATTATCCCGTTCGAGTGCAGAAGCTGAGTGTAGAGGAGTTGCTAATGTTGTTGCTGAGATCTGTTGGCTCCGAAACCTTCTCTTGGAGCTTTAGTGTCCTTTAAGTAAAGCGTCTCTGGTCTACTGTGATAACATATCCACCATATACCTTTCTCACAATAGGGGTTCAGCATCAGCGAACCAAACATGTTGAGATGGACATCCACTTTGTTCGCGAGAAGGTTGCTCTCAGGCATATTAAGGTATTGCACGTGCCTTCCTCATATCAATACGCGGATATTTTCACGAAGGGCCTCCCAAGACAACTGTTCCTTGATTTCAGATCCAGTCTTAGTGTTAGGCCTCCTCCCGCTCCGACTGAGGGGGTGTGTAAACGTGTACAAGTATAACACTACAATCCCTATCCATTATTAGATTAGGATTCCTCTTGTATTGTGATTAGGATTCCTCTTTCCTCTTGTATTAGGATTGTATATTGTACACTATATATATTGATATCAATGAGAAAGAATCAATCCCTAAGGGAGATTAATATCATCTTACACTTTGTATGTTCCCTTTCATGTGATAATGTAATTGTACTTGAATGTGCTTTGTTACTGATGAAAGCATTTCGCTGTTTCAGAACTTTGTTGGCCTATCTGTATCTGATGGTTACATAGCAACTGGCTCAGAGACAAATGAGGTATCGTTTAATCTGAACTTGTGTACTTGAGTGCATTTTAAATGAGTTTTGAGCAATACTTACATAGAAAATGTTTGTTCACATCTATATAAAAGGAAAAATAGTTTGACAAATACTGGTTTCCTGAGCATCATATCTAATGCATATACATGTAGCTGCAGTTGTGTATAAAGTTCAAGATAGCTGTTTATGAAAAATGTACAGAAAGCAAGTATTTTATGCTGAAATACAATATGACTACCATGAAATGAAATTTTTAACTAGAAGGCATACAATATAACCAGCCATGCTAAAATACAATCTGACTGCCAGTGGGGGAAAAAAGCACAAACTGGTCAAAACTTTCACTTATGCTACCTATGAAATGAAATTTGGCACCCTCAGCACTAGATGTAGTCTGCATGTTCTAGACGACACATTGGGGCTTGTGTATGTTCCACCATGTGCCAATTTCCACTTGTGCAGTATACGTGTATAAATATGCCTTTGGATTAAATTATGCATGTACAACATTGAATTCCTGATGACCTAGACCATCTATATCATTGAGGTGTGCACATCAATGGGATAACTAGCCTTAATCAATTACATCCTTGCATGTATCCTTGTGATATCTATTGTTCCCAGAGTGCCAGTTGGCAACTTAAGTTGATGTTTTGCACAAGCAGGTTCATAGGCAGTCTGCAAAAAGATGTTCTCCTTGAACTTCAAGTGCAAACCAAAGGATTTCAGTTACTTTTTGCAGCTCTAAATCCACATAAATCAGCCAACATTTGATTGGTTGGCCATTAACTTGCCCTAGTCACCTAATTTCATGTCCATTTTATATCCCTAAGAGAAAAGTTGTAGCTTTTGGAGGTCTCTTCATCTGAACCCATGCTAGCTATAAACAACCCAAAAAGGTGCCAACTTAAGTATGGGTACATTGCTGGTCCTCAATGCAAGAGCAGGCAACATGTCTGACTAATTTAAACATGTATTGAAGTTCAGTCAACAGAGATTGGTTAGAGCATTTAGGGAAAATAAGTTACAGAGGAAGACACTGTGGAAGAATAAGAATTTATTTATATAGAGATGATTGAAATGGAGGATTGCTGCGGGCGTAATATGTGATGGGAATATACCTAACAAAGTGAAAGGCCAGTAGTATAAAATGGTCTTGGGAACGATGGTGTAATATGGGAGTCATGTTGTTTCGGGCCCAGAACATGCACAAGATGAATCACATAAATGTGAATGTTAAGATGGATATGTGGTTACACGAGTAAGATTAGAAATGATCACATCCAACGGGGTGTACCTCTATTCTTACTGAACTACAATATGATGATATGAATCGAGGTAGAGTCAAAGTTGTCAAAAGCGAAAAACAGAAAAAAGCCCCAATTTTTGTTGGAGATTTAAGTGCAAAGCTCAATAACGGTGTGGGCTTTAGCGGGATAAAAACACAAAGGAGGAAAACTAAAAAAATAGAAATGTAATGCAAGAAATGTGACTATAAATACATACTAATAATTATTTGGACAAAAGAATGTAAAACCTATAGTTAAACTATATGTATGAACTCATTGGTGAAGGTTCACATGCGTTAGTACCTTGACTCCTACACTAAAACGCCAATTAAGTGAGACGAAGGTGCTCAACCAGGGCTTCACCAAGCTTCCAGGCTTAAGCGCGCTTTAAGAACAACACTGGGTAGATTTGGAATCACGTAAAGCTACGTTGTTTTAAAAGATCTAGTATCACTCAGAATCTTTGTGAACTTAGGGCCCATTTGGTCATGTTCTAAAAATCTGCTTATTTGCAGAAGCGCTATTGTCAACATAAATTTTCGTAGAAGCACTTGGGAGAAATTTCGTGTTTGGCAAATCCATTTGGGAACACTTTTGTCAGTACTTGAAAAACAGTTTTTTTTTACCAATCTTTCCGAAAAGTCTTTTTGAGTCTTCTTGCTACAGCAGAGTGGTGGTATTGGGATAATTTAAGGGACAGGCTGAGAAAAGAAGGCTAACTCTAATTGTTAGGCATGTTGAAGGCTTCTCTTCTTAAAGCTCTCACAGTAAAGCTGATCTCTCGTTTCAGACCAGCTAGAAAACAACTAACTGTATAAGTGGGAGACAAATGACCTGGCTAGCACTCATCAAAATCACCACGGTACTCTTTAACATCTCCTGTCTGCCAAAAATTCTTCAATTCAGCCATAGGATCGTCATACTCTTGGCCAAGCGTCTCATATAGGTCCAGTACATACTCATCCCCGGATATATAAGCCAAATGTTGTCTTTCACGGATAAAAGCTTTGTGCCATTGGATACTTCTCCCTCAAAGTGGACTAGTGCTACCTTACCCCGATCCAACACTACTTCATCAATTGAAAAGAACTGATCCACCTTATACAGTTAGGTCCTAAGATCAGACCCATCAAACTTGGAAATTCAACTTCGACAAACAAGCGAGGTAAATGGACTCAAACATTAATCTATTTGGGCTGTGCCAAGAAATAGGGTTCTTCGAACTCATGGATGGTTTGAAGTACTTCTTTTGAACTCCTGTAGATTCTTCATTCCTTCTTGTGCGTCCATTTTATCCACAAACTCTAATATCGATTGCAGATGCTGTAATCCCAATTGATCTGGTCTCCTATTTTGATCTTCAAAAGTATTTCTTCATTAACTCCATCTCCTTCATGTCCACGGTCCTTCGTATTTCTGTGGTAAAGGCTGGAGGTGAGGATCCAATATTTGTGATACCATTTAATACAAACAAATGAATTAAAAGTGAAAAAAAAAACTTCAGGAAGGGGTAATTTTGAGAATGGGTCAAATAGCTCGGGAAGGGGAAGATTCCAAGAGCATTTCCAAAAGATTGACAGCTGAAATGGGCGTCATTGAATTAGATGAACTCCAAATGAATGACTACAAGTACTTTTACAAGACTAAGCTTGAAATTGGCTTAACCAACTTTCCCGCCAAAATTAATTTGAAAACTAACCAATCAACTACTAACTTCCAGCATAACTAACTCTGACTAACTTTATCAGCTGTAATTAGCTAAAATGCAATACTAGAACTGTATCAGTTTAAACACAGTTCACTAATTGGGGAATATGGAATAATAAGCTGATAACAATCCAATTCAGTGAGCTTATTAACTTGAGTATATGTATATGATTTGATTCTTGTATTGTTGAGTCTCTGTTTGATCCTTTGAAGAATGAAGTGCTCATTTTTTTTGAAGTATATAATTATACAGGGACATGACCTTAGATAGGGTGTGTGGAGGACACGGATTAGGGTAGAAGGGTAGTAGGTAGTTGAGCGTAGTCCTACTTACGCTTACAAACTGGTAATTGGTAATTGTAGTGTTATTATTGTAGGCCTGCTTAGCCTATCATACTAGTAGGCGCATTATTTCTTTATAGTCCCATGTCGCTTGATTTCTGCTGCTATGAGTTCTTTAGTGTAATTTGTTTATCTTATTTACCTGCGTTAGTTACTGCTTCCTTTTTCAGAACGCGCTATCATGGCTTATTCGCTTTTGTTACCATCATTTTCATACTGCTTTAAATTTCGTGTCCGGGTCTGACCGTTTCTCTTGCTTTGCGTCTCTTGCTTTGCTTGTACTTATGCTTTGTCTTGAGCCGAGGGTCTTTCGGAAACAACCGCTCTATCTACCAAGGTAGAGGTAAGGTCTGCGTACACTCTACCCTCCCTAGACCCCACGTTGTGGGATTTCACTAGGTATGTTGTTGTTGTATATAATTATACAAGGAGATGAAATGATAGATTGGTACATAGCATAACAGAGTATCTAGTACTGGTGTAATACTGTAGATACTCTGTGTGCGAAAAGCTGCAGTCCATATATCGAGCCCCTAACTCCAAATCTTAACTCTTTAACTGTCTGCCAACAGGAAGAAAACTACTTTTTTTTGTGACTGCATTTGTTCTTAATGTGGTAATTCTCTCCTTAGATAGTTTACACACAGAGAAAGGAAATTTGGCTTGATAAGGTTGTGGTTTTTCGATAATTATTCCCCTCCCATAATCCCCACCATAAAAGAAAAAAAAGAATTTGTAGTTCATCTTTGAATTTGGGCAGTTTTCTTTTGGAGATAGGCTTTTGCACATTGTGTTTTCTCTCATTTGATGCCACATATAGTAACTATTGGCGCTAATCGCTGCTCAATTTTCCATTATTAATGTGGAATTTGTGCTGTGTCATGCTGCAGGTTGTCGTCTACCACAAAGTTTTTCCCATGCCAGCATTGTCATTTAAATTTAACTGCACAGATCTGCTTTCTGGTGATGAAGTGGACGACAGTGCACAGTTCATCTCATCTGTGTGTTGGCGTGGTCAGTCCCCTACCTTAGTTGCTGCAAATTCCATGGGAAATATCAAGCTCTTGGAGATGGTATAAATGTGGTTGAAATCCCTAAAGGCTTGACTAGTTACTTCAAGATGAGGAAAGGTGTGAAGGAGAAAAGTTCGGCAAAGGTAAATGAGAGAGTTACACCAAAGATATTGTTGTAACTGAGGTAAACTCGATACGATACCATGGTAACAAGGAAGTTGCCATCAAGAAACAAATATTTTTGTAGTTCATAACGGAAGGGACTCAATGGAAGTGTGAGATTTTTCTCATGGTGGAATGTGCTGTAAATAAATATTGGTTAGGAGGTGTGGGAAGAAGAGATGCAAGTGCTATTCTCTTTGTATATTCTGTAATTTTGAGTTCTAATGAAAATTCAGGAATGTAATATCTTGGCCTGATGACAGTAAGTAGAAGAATACAAGCAGCATCTTAGAATCCATGCTGTATCTCATTTAGTTCACATTGATGATTGATCTGATCAGCTGCTAAACACGCGAGTGCAAGGAGGCAGAGGTAACATTTGAGATTATTCATTTTCCAGTTCATTCTGTCTATGGGATATGTATGCTGGTCATGACCAGCCAACTCGGTTGACAAAGAAAACATGCAAAATTATGAATAGCAAGTTTGCAACTTCCCAGTGGGAGGTATTGGCTAATGTAATCTGTTTGAATTATTTTCTGTTTCTAGTCTGAGACTGTTTTGATTGTTTATTTACTTTTATTTTACAGATGTAACTTATATACACCAATTAACTGGTTATAGAAGGTTATATACTATATATACTACCTGTGTATTTTAAATGGCTATAGCTGGTTATTCGCTATATTTATTATGTTACAATACTATATCTATCTACTATAGACAGACCTGTTATTGCAGGTCATATTTACCTGATTGTATGAAAATCTTGTACACTGGCGGTGCATAAAAGTTAAAACTTTTGTTCTAATCAGTTGATGGTGAGCTTGCAGTGTTTTATTCTTATCTGCTGGCCTGTTCATTCAGCAAATGGTCAATTACAGCGCCTATATTTTTGTCTGGCTCTTTTAACGTTACATTCTTGTCCCCTTCTGCTTCTGTGGATCAGCAAGCAGGCACACAAATACAACAAAAATCTAGTTACACTGGTTCTGACTAAATTTAGCTGACAATACTAGTCTACCAATAAGTCGCCTAAGCCGTTGAGCCCCAGGACCAGGCCTAAGTTTTGTTGGATTTCCAACTTTAGAACAAGGAGGATTTCCAGCACACCAACCACCAGGTGTGAAGCTACCATTACTTCTCTGAAGAAGTTCCATGTCAATCTTGTCTAAAACAGGATCATCTTGCTTGAACTTGCGCGCAAACGCTGCGCCACTTGCAATCATATTTGCGGTGTTATTCAGGGAGAGAGTGTGTGGATGCTGTTTTGGAGGAACATCCCAGGAAATATAGTGCATGTCATGGTTAATAACAGTTGAAGTGAATTCTGGTGCATTGCATACAACTGTCTGGAAGTAGCCTTCTGGAGAGGACACAAAATTTGAGTAGTACAGAAGTAGGTTCCTAGGAAGATTATCCCATCCCCAAATGCAGTACTCCATGAATGCGCGGGAAAGGATCATCCAAGCTGAACCTGTCATGTTTGTAACACGTTTCAGAGTTTTAGGTTGTATGCACCGATGATTTATAAGGTTTTAACATGTGAATGGCATGACTTTCGAGGAGTTACACAATGACCTTGAGATGAGCATCAAATACTGTCGTGCTCATGATCATTACTTGTCACTATCTCCACTATAGAAAGAAAAAGAAAAATCTAGTAGAGTTACTACTAGAACCAAATAGGCTTTCCACATATGTATCATCTATTATCATATCGCTTGTAAGGTAAATTTAGTTAAATTTCTATGATTACGTGATTTGGTGACCTAATAAAAGTGATGTCTAACATGCTATCACATGTTAAATTACACTGGCAATGTAAATAGTTTCATAACGAAGAAAAGGAAAAGAAATGGTGATGTCTATCAAGTCAAAAAATTACACTTGATGTTCTATGCAGATTTTGCAGATGCATTATATTTGCTTCAAGTCTATGATCATCAGAGGCAGATTTATGGCATATGCAAAATCGATTTGAATTTATACATATAATAAGATCATTATGTATCCACCGACTCTAAATCCTAAATTCGTATATGATACTCGTATTGTCCAAGAGTAACATATCCATTATTCCCTTGTCCAAACTTACCAGTAAAGAGTTTAAAGGCTGTGGGAACAGGTCTCTTTGGTGTGACCCAAAATATATCAGACTTTTTGGTCTTATACAGCCCAGGGTCTATAATTAGTGGCATTGCCCTTTTGGCCCTGCAAATATATAAAGTGACTTCAAAATTAAAGCTCCAATGCTGAGTACAGTCACAAGAGGATAAAGTGAGAAACAGATCAGAAAAGAACATACTCTTTCCACCCTAGTTCACTTGTGTGCTCAATGAAATTCAACTCTGGTTTCAAATCGGAAAATGTGTAGAGTAGATCTGCATGAAGAGGAAAAAAAAAAGGAAAAATCAAAGATATCCCATTTAAAATCTTCAAGTTGGTAGAGAGCGTACATTTACTTAATTATGCCTTTAATGAACCTCATTTTAGTATGTAATAAACCTCATTTTCAACGGTATATCGTGAGTTAAGTTACACAAAGGTAAGTGAAAACCCTGTCAATTCGGCAGAGTTGAGGACGTCAGTGGCAGAGCTAGAAAATAATAGTTGATTAAAAAATAATAAAATTATAATGTCAGAATTCGAACCTACAACCTATAGCAATTTTTGAAACTATCTCAACAGTTATAGGAGATTCTCCTATGTCAATAGATTTCAACAATTTATATACACAAAATATAGTCAAGATTGAAAGTTGAAACTTTCAAAAAAAAAAACTTCAATTTCAGGAAAAAAAAATTAAATTGGTAGGGCGATCCTTACGGTGAACTGACCAAGAATTTCTTTTTTACTTTATCTACATAGTATTATTTTTTATTAAGAGATTCAATTGAACCTCCTTCATGAAATATAGCTCTGCCCCTAACAGAGGTGGAATTATGAAAAAATTAATAAAAGAAGAGTGCTAAAGGACTACAGAACTGACCATCTTGAGTAACCAAAGGATAATCAGAGGCACTGAGATTAATAAACCAATCCCAATCTTTGTGCTTCTCAAGGAGAATAGCACAAGCATGAAGAGTATTAGCAACCATAGTTGGCCCCCTATATGTCACCATATTTGCTTCACTAATCATATACACATTCCCAACTTGTGAAAATATTGCATTTTTTTCCAATCTTGAAGCAAGTTCCAATCTCTCTTGTACATTTGCTTCCAAGTCCAAATGAACAACATAGTAATTCCATGGATGGTACAATGATCTCAAACTTCTCCATAGCTTTTCAAGATCACCCTTTGATCCAGAAATCAAGTAAGCGAATCGCGGGATCCAAGGATTATTATTAACAGGAAGAGATGGAGCTAATTGCTTGATTTTTGATTCAACAAAGTATGAATTACTAGCTTGATTATTTGTCATAATAACATAAGATGATGGGAATATTGAAGTGATTGTGTGAAATGGGAAAATAAGACCCATGTTGAAGGAGGTACCAAGAAGGAAAAGACAAACAAGTAAGCTTATAGCTAGAGGATTTGCACATGTTTTGTCCATGTTGAAAGATCATATTATCATCAAGATTTCACTGACTTCTATAGAGTTGTTGGATCAAAATCTCAGAATAAGTGTCATTTTGAAAAAACCAAAAGAAAGCATTATTTCTTCCCCTTGTATAATAAAGGTATAATACATGGATAGACAACTTAACTAATAATTAAACACTTCAACTTGAGAATGTTTATCTAGACACCTCAACTCGTTCTAACGTGTCTAGATGATCATTTTGTAAGTTGAACTGTTCAACTGACAAAGTGGAGACGATTAAGTTGTCTAGATACGCATTTTTAAAGTTGAAGTGTTTGATTACTAGTTACAGCCAAATTAAAGTGTCAATCTATGTATTTTGCCTATAATAAATTATGTGAATAACTTTCTAAAAGGTCTTTCTACTATTCTTTACATTTTCTAAGAGCATAGGAGTAGTCAAATAACCCCTTTAATTAGTTTATAACTAGAAGATATGCACCTCCAATTCCAATTGATATATTCCCACCATTAAAAACCGCTTCTTCTATTTCAATTTATTTGTCTCTTATTTTTTCTTTGCTAACTCGGCTATTCTTTAATTTAAATATTTCACATGACATTTTAAGATTATAAAATTAAAGGACATTTTTGTATGTTATACATATTTTTAATTTAAAATTATAAGATTCAAAAGTTTTTTTTATTTTTTTAAATTTCTTGTCAAGTTAAACTAAGATAAACAAATTGAAATGAGAGAGTAACATTATTTTTTTGTTAGTTCCGTTTCGGAAGTACACATGGGAGGTCGGAATGAAAGACAAGTAACCGATTCTTTTCGCAAAATAGTCGGAACATTACATTAGGATTATCGAACATAGAGAAATTTTAGATTAATGAGAGTAAATAATTAGCAAGAGATAATTGCCGTAGCATCATCTGACATCTGTCTACTCTTCGATCGCATTCAGTCAGAATAAAGACAATTTATTCTTTGTCTAGTTTGACCCCAAGACGGCAATTGGAATTGTTCATTACATTACTCTCTCTCTCTCTCTCTTAAAGTTTATATGATATATTTTTATTTTTAATCTTTTTTAAATAGAATAATACTTTTAAATTTAAAAATAATTATTTTTACACTTTTCAGTTATTCTTTAATGAGAAATTTTTATAACTACATAAATATTATGACATGTTTAAAAATTAAGATCACAAATTCTTAATTTTTTTGGAGCCATATAAATATTATGATATATTTTTAGCTTATAATTTTTAAAATCTTTATTTCTTACTTAAAATTCATATCAATTCAAAATATCTCACATAAATTAAAATTGAAAAAGTAATTAGTAAAAATGTTATGATAGATGATATTATACAGATAATATAAAGAATCTTTATACTATTTATATATAACATAAATCCATGTTAAAAATGCATTATCTTCCAGATCTGATGTGAATTTTATTCGTCGAAACAGCTAAGTGTGCACATGGTGACTTTAGCTTTTGAGATCTAGAAGGTTAAAAAAATTCTTTGCTTTGTTGAAGGGAAGAAAAATCGTGGCATAATTGTTGGTAATAGTAATGGTAATGGTAATTCAATTCTAATTCGTGGTTATGGACACACAAATTTATCTCCCCGAACCCACCTTTAGCCTTGAAAAATGTCCTTCATGAACCTCACTTAATTAAAAAATTGGTGTCTGTTCGAAAATTTACAACTGATAATTGGGTTTATGTTGACTTTGACCCTTTTGAATTTTCTGTGAATGATTTTTCTACGGGGATACCTCTAATGATATGTGATAGTCGGGGCAAGCTCTATCCCATTGCCACTTCCACCATCACAACCACTAATCAAGCCACACCGTCAACGTTTGCCGCCTTAGCACATTTCTTATGACATGCGCGTTTGGGTCATCCGGGGGCGTCTGTCCTTTCCTCTCTTAAAATAATAATTTTATTGAGTGTAATAGTACGCGTAATACTAATGTTTGTCCTTCTTGTCCACTTGGAAAACATATTAAATTGCCGTTTGTAGCCTCGAATTCTAGTACTTTGTTGCCATTTGATATTATTCATAGTGATTTGTGGCATCTCCCATTTTGAGCTCTTTGGGCCACCGTTATTATGTGTTATTTTTGGATGATTATTCTATTTTTTGTGGACTTTTTCATTATCTATAAAGTCTCAAGTTTTTTCCACATTCCTATCGTTTAGAGCATTCATCCGTACCCAATTTGAACGGAAAATTAAAAACATTCAATGTGATAATGGAAGGGAATTTGAGAATGGGACGTTTCGGGAATTTTGTAACGCTAATGGCATATCCTTTCGGTTTTATTGTCCTCATACGTCCTCACAATGGGAAAGCCGAGAGAAAAATACGCACCATTAATAATATTATTCGGACTTTACTAGCCCATGCTTCATTACCACGTTCCTTTTGGCATCATGTTTTACAAATGACTACTTACCTTCTTAACATACTCCCTAGCAAAGGATTAGCATATCAATCTCCACTAAAAATTCTTTATCATAAAGATCCTTCGTTTTCTCATCTTAGGGTATTTGGGTGTTTGTTCTATCCTCTCTTCCCATCCACTACAATTAACAAACTTCAAGCCCGTTCTACCGCTTGTGTGTTTTTGGGTTATCTATCTAATCATCGTGGTTACAAATATTTTAATTTGTCCTCTAATAAAATCATAATTAGTCGTTATGTTATTTTTTATGAAACCCAATTTCCGTTTGCTAAATTATGTAATTCCGTGTCTAATTCTTATAATTTTTTGGATGATGGGCTCTCATCGTGTGTGGTCCACCATTTAGTACGGTCCCCGCTTCGGGATATGGACCAGCAGACCCGTGACCAAATTCCGCCAGCAAGCCCACTGCCTGCTGGCCCAATCCCCTCCCATGACCACTTTCCGCCAGCATGCCCAATTGTCCAGTTTCTGGATCCTGTTTCTCAGCCAGCAGGCACACTGCCTGTTGGCCCATATAATCTCCCTCTCAGTCCAGTTTCTTGGCCAGCAGGCCCACCTCCTACCCCGAGCCTACACCTTCCAAACCGAGCCAGTTTTGACATTTATACATCGATCCAGGTCCAGCCCACTTCTATTCCGAGTCAAGGGCCCGTTACTCATAGCCAACAGGGTATTTTAAACCAAAATGATATTTTAATCTCTATTCTAATGTCACTAAATCACCCCTACCACGTAACCCAGTGTCTGCCCTTCATGACCCGAATTGAAAAATGGCCATGAATGATGAATATAATGCTCTTATTGAAAATAAGACGTGGGAGTTGGTGCCACGTCCGCCTGGTGTCAATGTTATTCGTTCTATGTGGATTTTTACTCATAAGAAAAATCTGATAGTTGTTTTGAGAGGCATAAGACCCGTCTTGTAGGTGCTGACAAAACTCAACAGGTTGGCGTGGATTGTGGAGAGACATTTAGTCCGGTGGTCAAACCTGCAACCATTCACATTATTCTCAGTCTGGCTCTCTCGAAAGCACGACCCATTCATCAACTATATGTAAAAAATGCTTTCTTACACGATGATCTCAAGGAAACAATATACATGCATCAAACCTTGGGTTTCAGGGAACCCGTTCATCCTAACCATGTCTTTTTACTAAATAAGTCCTTGTATCGGCTAAAATATGCCCCTCGGGCTTGGTATAAAAGGTTTGCAGATTATGTGTGTACTATTGGATTTTCTCACAGCAGGTCTGATCATTCTTTGTTCATCTATCATCGTGGTACTTCTCTGGCATACATTCTGTTATATGTGTATGATATTATATTGATTGCCTCTTCTGATAAATTGCGCAAGTCTATCATATCTCTTCTTAGTTCCGAATTTGCTATGAAAGACTTGAGGCCCTTGAGTTACTTTTTGGGTATAGATATCACTCGTCATGCAGGTAGTTTTTTTCTATCTCAGAGGAAGTATGCAGGTGAGATTATTGAATGGGCTGGCATGTTATCATGTAAGTCCTCTCCTACTCTAGTGGACACCAAACCGAAGCTGAGTGCTAATTCTAGCACACCTTATGAGGATCCACCCCATTATCATAGTCTTGCAGGGGCTCTTCATTATCTTACATTCATGAGGCCCGATATTATTTATGCAGTGCAACAAGTTTGTTTATTTATGCATGATTCGAGGGACGAGCACATACATGCTCTTAAACACATTGTGTGTTACATTCATGGAACTCTTGATTATGGTTTGGACTTATATCCATCCTCTGTATCTACTTTCGTGTTTTATACAGATGTTGATTGGGGTGGATGTCCAGATACCAGACGTTCGACATCTGGTTATTGTATATTTCATGGTAATAACTTGATCTCTTGGTCGGTTAAACGTCAGGCTACGTTATCGCGATCCAGTGCGGAGGCTGAGTATAGAGAGGTAGCCAATGTGGTGTCTGAGTCCTGTTGGCTGCGTAATCTCCTATTTGAGCTTCACTATTCAGAAAGCTACCTTGCTCTACTGTGATAATGTTAGTGCGGTCTATCTCTCTGGGAATCTGGTCCAACATCAGCGCACTAAACATATCGAGATGGATATTCACTTTGTTCGCGAAAGGGTAGCTCGTGGACAAGTGTGTGTCTTGCATGTCCCTTCACGTTACCAAATTACTGACATCTTTACTAAGGGTCTTCCCTTAGTTCTGTTTGAAGATTTTAGGGACAGTCTCAACATACGACAACCGCCCGCTATGACTGCGAGGGTGTGATAGACGGTCCGTGTATATTCGGTATATACGGACTGTGTATTGTGTATATTTAGTTACCATATTATTAAAATTCTTGTACATGTATAATTATGGTAGTAGTCTTGTATTAGAAAAATGTTGTAGTCTTGTATTAGAAAAAAGTAGATTTAATTTTCATAATTAAAGATTGTATATCATATATATATATACCTTATTCATTAATGAAAATAATTAGAAAATTATTCTCTTTCATTTATAATTACTGGTGAAAGCAGTTACTAATGCTTTTGATAGACTGTCTACATCACACTTCTTGAAATGATACTCTTCCTCGAACCCTGCTAATACGGGATATTTCATTCACTAGGCTTCCTTAAACCGATTAACATTTTCTCGAAGCATATTCTAAAATGAGATGAAGAGAGTAAAAGGAAATAATAACATTAATCTATTTCCTTTCCAATGTATTTCTAATCATGAAAATAACTTTAAAATAACTCCAAGGTGAAATGGTACGTTTCTAAAATCTAGGTAAAATAATATTATTCCCCGTTATGGTTCAAGGAGTTGACATTTTTGAAGGTTTGCACTTTATTCTATTTCTAGCTATTGTCTTTTAAAAAATTAGTGACTTTTAATTTTTGAAAAAAGTTTAAAAACGCATGGAATATATTTTAAGAATAAGAATAAATTATTTGTTTTGTTAAATATACTTTTTGAATGATTTCAGTATACCTGATTTTAGAATCTAAGAGGACGTTTGGTAGAGTGTATAAGAATAATGCTAAATATGGTGTATTAATAATGCTAGTATTAGTAATGCTTGTATTAATAACGCCGACACTAGTTATACAGAGATCATTTTTTATCCATCGTTTGGTTTGGTGTATTAGAAACAACATGCATTGCATAATTTCTTAAAATAATTGGTCGCTTACAAACATACCCTCCATACTATACTATGTAAGGAAATTTATGGGCAATTGTATCTTTAACCATGCTAATGCATGCATTAAAACTCATTGCATTGCTAATACTATGATTTGGTATGTATTAGTTATGCATAAGATAATACTAAATAGGATATATAACTAATACTTGATTAGTTATATATAAATTAAAAAAAAATACCAAACAAAATATTAATAATACACAAAATTAATGCATACATTATTTTCCTATCAAACGACCCCTAAATTGTATCTCGAAGAGTATCTGCATTGCAGTTGGCAGGATAGTGTATAAGACAATTAAAACTTGTAAGACAAACTGATCGTGCCAAATGGCATCTTCCTAGCTCAGCTATTATTATTTTATTATTAAAATAGATATAAAAAATATTCTTGATTTTCTATTTCTTCTTCTTATTATTATTATCTTTTTGTTTTAATTTGGACAAGGAGTAAAATATATTGCATATCAATGAGGTTTAGTTTACCTCAATAATTTAAATTGATCTTGATCACTTAAAATCACTAATTGAATGAAACTTTAAGAAGAATTCTTATATATATATGCGTAAAATATGAAGTTTTGAGTTAGAGAAAGGTTTTAAAATTATATCTATATTTATCTTATATTTATAATAAAAATCTAAAACATAAAAGTTAAATTACCTAAATACCCTTCTTATTTATCGTAATAGTCTACTTAAACAACAAATTTAAAAGTAAATTTTTACTTATAATTGTGTTCTTTTACTTCAATGTGTATTATTATCTATTGTTTCTTTCGCTTTGTGTCTTACTATTTGTTGTCATATTCTTTTCTTGCAGCACTGCTTCGATAACTTCTCTTTTGAGCCGCAGGTCTATCTGAGATAGCCCGTCTACCTCACAAATGTAGGGGCAAGGTCTGCGTACATCCTACCCTCCTCAGACCCCACTTGTAGAATCTCACTGAATATATTATTGTTGTTGTTTCGTCCTGTCAGATAGAAAGAAAATTAGATCCCAAAAAGTACTACCCCCTAAAGCTTAGCTCTACGAAGACCTTTTGGAGACATTTCTTTCTCTTCTTCCTGGTCATATCATTGTTGTTGTTGTTGTTTCCTTTTCATAATTTAACTAATATTTTTTTTAAAATATACAGATATACATCTACTATAGTTTTAACTTATTTATTCTAAAAGTGTCTTTTACTTATAGTTGTGTCATTCCATAATTTAACTATGGAAAATTTTACATGGTATAGCTAACTCTAAGAGGTATTTATGGTTACTAACTACTATTTAATTTAATTACTTTTCATAGCTACAGTGAATTTTCAATGTACATATCGTAGTTATACCAAATACATACGGTTTTGTATCAAGTGTTCTCACTTCTCCCTCACATCTCTCCCTCCGTTCCATTTCTCTTCTCCCTCCTCTCTCTTCTCTCTCGGCTCCGGCGTCGTCATATGCGTGGTGGTCCTTAGCACCGCCACAGCTAAGGCGCCAGTCGTAGATGCCGGTGATGCTGGAATTCATGGCTTCTTCTCAGATCTGGAACATATATCGAAATTCACGGCTTCCGTGATTTCTTCTCAGATTGTAGCCGTTGGTGATGACTACGGCCTTACGCAACAACTCCGATGTTATGCTCCCTGAGCTCTGACCGTGAAACGACATGGATTTCTCCGATAACATAATTCCCATTCGATTCTTAAATGGATCTGAGTGTTTTTTTATTAGATCTGAGTGTATTCGTCTGGCCGGAATTTTGTATTTGAAATTTGTTGTTTGTATACAAATTTAACAATGTTATTGTTTGATACAACTGATTTATGATTTTTAATACACCCAAATACACTCTATAGTAGTGAAATACTAGCCGGCGACAACACAAATACATTCAAATACAGTCGAATACATTCAACCTTGCTTCGTTTGGCGACGACCTTGTTGATCGGAGCTTGAATACATTAAAATACAGCCAAAATAAAAGGATAGATTAGTATATAAATACACTGGAATACACAGCTCCTTCGTGTATTTAAATGCACTGGAATACACTGAATCTGAATATAATGTAGCTATGAGTGGTAAATTAAATACACAATATAGCTGCAGATTATAATTTATTTAAAATATAATTATTATAGGTAAATACCTCTTAAAGTTAGCTATCATCCCGTAAAAATTCCTTATTTTTATTTATCTACTACATGTAATTTGACCCAAAGGCAACGCATTGACCCAAGCCCATGTTTAGAAGAGAAGACCCAACACTTCTTCCTCTACATCTAAAACCTTAACTTCTTCGGTTTATTATTTTGTGAAGGGGAAAGTCCCGAAGGCGAAACCCCCCACCTGTACCAGAGGGCCCTTGGCCAGGTGGAATGTAAATCGGGGGATATGCGCGAGTGGCAGCCCTGCAAGGGAGAGGACCAACGGGATACGAACTCAGCAACAACCCTTGCAATATTTCAGCAAAGACTGTCACCACACGGATTCGAACCCGCGACGTCGGAGTAGTTATATCCAATCACCTTGCCACTTACCAACTCGTCTGTGCCCCTGGGGGCTTCTTTGGTTTATTATTGGACTTAGTTTGCAATGTTTGATTACTAAATGATTGAATGTACTCCATCAGATCGATAAAAAAATATAAAGAGTGGATTATGGAGGAGCCATAACCGTAAAGCACGTTGGAGTTGAACAAATTTTTCCTTCAAATGATCTCAAGAAAAAAGCGAATGACAGAGCTTTTATTTTTTTCTGCCTTCATATGATGTTGTTTTTTTCATTAGTCCAATTTATAAAAGTATAATATTTTTACATCTAAAACTAATTTAACTTAAATTTAAAATTTTATTTTTTAATAAAAAGTTTTTATAATTACATAAATATTACTCTTATATATTTAGTACTATAAATTTTAAGTTTCTATAATATACTTAATATCATAAATTCTCAAAATATTTTTTAAATACCATTTTGAGTTTAAAATAAGTCACAAAATTAAACCGGGAAGAGTAATATTATTTTATTAGGGATGAGAACAATGACTGGCTTGCTTATACAACAACCAGAATAAATAAAGTGTTTCACCAAGCCCTTTAACACGTGTACTTACAAACCTTAATTCCAACTTATAACACCGCTACAATATCACCTTCATGCACCTTCTTTCTTTTCCGTCCTTTTTCCTAGCGCACCATTTAAAAGTGCTAGAGAGTAATTTATTTATTTATTGTTTTAGACATGTAATTGATTTTGGGTGTTTTATTATTTTTTTATTTTTCCTCATTGTATATTGATTCTTACTTATTATATTTTGTAAATTTTATAGAAATTGCTATTTTGATTGGATTGTCCCTTTTTAATAATTAATTAACAAAGTGAATTTGATTTTTATTTTGTTGAATGTTTTGCATGCAGAAGATGTTAATGTGATATAATTGAAATATTTTGAGAAAATCGAAAGTTATAATTCTATACTATATATTTTCAAAGCCTTGATCTAAAATTTCTATCACACCATATCACAAACTCATGAGGTCATCTTCATCTTTAATCTGAGATCTTGATTTCAGCTTAAAGTACAAAAAAATCATGTTGTAAGCGCATTCTTTCTAAATAAATTTTACGCACATTTGAATTAGTCAGAACTCTAAACGCGAATACTAGACACTGGAAAATCAAATAAAGTGTTTCACCAAACCTTTCAACACGTGTACTTACTTGTGTATATATGGCTCTCGATTTTGGTGTACAAACCATGTACATGGTAGATAAATTAGGTAAGGTTTTAGTCTCCTAGTTTAGGTAATGTTGTAGTGTAATAGTATTGTATACTTATCATAATATTTGTATTACCATAATTGAAAGAGTATTTATACAAGTTACATATTTCCATAATAGGAGAATCCTATTCCTAAAACCGACCTGATTGGGGTGGCTGTCCCGACACCAGACGGTCTACGTCTGGCTATTGTATGTTTCTTGGCAAAAAATTGGTCTCTTGGTCTGCGAAGCGTCAGTCGACTCTATCCCGCTCAAGTGCCGAGGCTGAATATCGAGGAGTAGCTAATGTGGTCTCGGAATCATGTTGGTTACGTAATTTGCTTTTGGAGCTTCATTGTCACATTCAGAAGGCAACCTTGGTTTATTGCGATAATATTAGTGCCATCTACCTTTCTGGTAATCCGGTTCAGCACCAACGCACTAAGCATATCGAGATAGACATTCACTTTGTCCGTGAAAAGGTTGCTCGTGGTCAGGCACGCGTCTGCCATGTCCCGTCAAGATATCAAATTGCAGACATCTTTACAAAGGGTCTTCCCTCGGTCCTTTTTGAATATTTTAGGGACAATCTCAGCGTTCAAAGACCGCCCGCCATGACTGCGGGTGTGTGTTAAATATACACATGTATATTGTGTATATATGGCTCTCGGTTTTGGTGTACAAACCATGTACATGGTAGATAAATTAGGTAAGGTTTTAGTCTCCTAGTTTAGGTAATGTTGTAGTGTAAATAGTATTGTATACTTATCATAATATTTGTATTACCATAATTGAAAGAGTATTTATACAAGTTACATATTTTCATAATAGGAGAATCTTATTCCTAAAACCGACCTGATTGGGGTGGTTGTCCCGACACTAGACGATCTACATCTGGCTATTGTATGTTTCTTGACAAAAAATTGGTCTCCTGGTCTGCGAAGCGTCAGTCGACTCTATCCCGCTCAAGTGCCGATGCTGAATATCGAGGGGTAGCTAATGTGGTCTCGGAATCATGTTGGTTACGTAATTTGCTTTTGGAGCTTCATTATCACATTCAGAAGGCAACCTTGGTTTATTGCGATAATATTAGTGCCATCTACCTTTCTGGTAATCCGGTTCAGCACCAACGCACTAAGCATATCGAGATGGACATTCACTTTGTCCGTGAAAAGGTTGCTTGTGGTCAGGTACGCGTCTGCCATGTCCCGTCAAGATATCAAATTGCAGACATCTTTACAAAGGGTCTTCCCTCAGTCCTTTTTGAAGATTTTAGGGACAATCTCAGCGTTCAAAGACCGCCCGCCATGACTGCGGGTGTGTGTTAAATATACACAATATACATGTGTATATTGTGTATATATGGCTCTCGGTTTTGGTGTACAAACCGTGTACATGGTAGATAAATTAGGTAAGGTTTTAGTCTCCTAGTTTAGGTAATGTTGTAGTGTAAATAGTATTGTATACTTATTATAATATTTGTATTACCATAATTGTATAATTAGTATCCAAGTAGAATAAGGTTTTAGGAATAGAATTCTCCTGAAAATATGTAACTTCTATAAATACTCTTTCAATTAATAAAAATAATCAAGAGATTATTTCTTTCACTTACAACCTTAATTTCATCTTATAGCACCGTTTCATTGATCTGACCCTCAAGCAGTTTCTTGCTTCTCCGACTCTTTTCCCACCAACACTTAAAAGTGCTAAGAGTAGTAATATACTAGATAATTTGTTCGCACTTCACGCGATCTGTCATGTCATTTTATAAATTAATTTAATATAAAAGAGATAAGATATGAATAAAAACATACAATGTAACTATGTAAGACGCACATATAAAAAAATAAAAATCAAAGGTGTAAGAAAAAATAAAAACAATTAAAAAAATTCCTCGCGTCTCATTATTTTGATATTCAGAAATAAAACAATTTCAGACATAAAAATTCTATTATTCTCGCAAAAAGTGCATTCATTATTAGTTGTAGATCAATATATAATGAGGTCTTATCAAGTTCATGAATAACACTATTAGTAGATTATGGACAAAATAATCCTCAGCATGATAACAAACATAAATTTCTAATATAATGCGGAAGCAAGAGAACCATCTTTAAATGTTTTTTTATAAATTGTTATTATAATAATACTCAATTGAAGAAACTTCTAAACTTATATTAAATCACAATAAAATACACCATTTTCCAATGGTTCCTATTTTTTTTTCAAATACACCAAAAACATTAGCAGTAAAACACAGGGAAGAGCCGGCTATTTGGCCAGCAACCCAATATTCACAAATATCTTTTTCATGTTTTCTTTTATATTTGTTTCTTTATTTTTATATTTACTTCGTGTTTTGTTAAAGTTTCTAAAACTACTTCACTAATCCTCTTAATCACGCCACCATCTATCCATACACAACAAAAAGACTTCTCCTAGAAGAATAATCTCTTAATTACATATTATCCTTTCGCAGCAAAAATGCTCCTAAAATTCTAAGCGAGTTAATGATACAGTAACTTTTTGTAAAATTTCAGAATATTAGAAAACTTGCGATATTATAACATATACTATTGAATCTCCATATACATCTTTCTAAGTATTAATCGTCCTACAATATCTAGAGTTATTATAAACATTTAAATTTATTATATATAATTAATTTTTTTTTTAGCTTTTATCATATTTTTGTTCTTTATCATACAACACCAAGTCTTCGTTTCAAAAAACCTCTCCTCACAATTCGCGTACACGGACACCCTTTTCATCCTTGCAAATACAATCCACTCACATGCAATCCGAATCATATTCCTACAGACATACACATTGGATATTTAAATAAAATTCAACATAATTAAATTTAATGCAATTCTAAATCAAATACTTGTTGTATGAGACTTTTTATTATTTCATAGGTTAGTAGTAGAAATGAACCAAAAAAAACTATAAAAATGAAAAAAAAAAGGCCAAAAAAGGAGAAAAAAATAAATGTCAATGAAAATCATAGAGAGGTGCGATTATATCTAATTTTATATTATATATAGATATAGATTGTTGCTTTTAATCAAATTTAGACTTATAATTCCCTCTAGTACGTTACCCAGTTGGAGAAAACAAAAAGATGAGTCAACAACAAGAACCTATTAAATTTGGGAATATTTTAAAGTCTCAAGAGAAAGCTGTTAATATAATATATATATATATATATATATATATATAATTGAGGTATTTTTTGAGAAGTTCAAGTTATAATTTTCTACTATAAAAGTTTGAAGTTGTATAAAGTATGATTATCAATTTATCTCATCATAATTTATCTAAATCAAATTTAAAAATTATGAAGGAGAGTGTTGGTGTAACTGATAAGAATTATTATCATGTGATCAAGATGTCATGCTCTGGAAACAATTTCCTGCAGAAATATAGGGTATATAAGACCGCATACAATAGATCTTTGTAGTTTGTCCTTCTCAGAATTCCACACATAACATGAGATTAATGCATTGTTCATTTAAATTTAAGAATCATATAAAATTAATGTAATAAGATAATAATATACTATTTTTAAAAACCGATAACCGAAATAAAGTTTTTAATACCGTATCTAACCATACCATGAACCCCTACCTGTTACATGAAAGATTGAAGTGTCTCACTAAACCCTTCAACACGTGTAGTACAACCTTAATTCCAACTTATAGCACCGCTCCAATATCACCTTCATGCACCTTCTTGCTTCTCCATCATTTTCCCAGCACAATTTAAAAGTGCTACGAGAGTAATAATATATTGTTCCTCTCAATCAAATTCAAACTCTTATATAATTCCCTCTAGTTAGTTACGTTACCCTTAAAATGGTTCATGACATTTACTAAAATAATGTTATAATTTATTTAAGTTTACAAATTTCGCACTTCCACTGACATTTAAGATTATAAGATTTAAATATTTTATAACTATAAATGTTATAATATTTACTAAATTATATTCTTTAAATAATTACCCCATTCAACGATAATAATATATTCAGTGTAATTTTATAGGTAGATCTGGGAAGGGTAGAGGGTGCGCAAACCTTATCCCTATCATGAGAGGTAGAGAGATTGTTTCCGATAGACCCCCGGCTCAACAAAAGCAAACTAAAGCAATCCGAAAAAAAGTAATAAAAGTAAAGAAATCGAGAAAAATACTAAATAAAGCATGACAAAGCAATCTAAATTAAAAGTAGTAATAACTTAACTATCACCAAATCATATGACTATCGAAATTTAAAGTGCAATACACAACCGATAATAACATAAATCAAAGGATAAGAAATCACAAAAATTATACGAAGCATAACAACACTCAATTATTTGGTATGTTCGAATTTCTTTATATATTTTTTTAAATTTTGATAGTAAATAAATTAGGATATAATTCTTTTAAAATAATAAAATTTATATTTAAAAATTACTTACAAAATATTATAAATCACAATAGAAACGGGGGTGGGGATGAGAACAATGGCCGGCTAGCTACCTAAAATTGTAACACGAAAGATTGAAGTGTGCCACCAGTCCCATTAACACGTGTATTTACAACCTCAATTGTATCTCATAGCACCGCTTCATCACCGTTTAATTAAAAGTGCCAACTAATATATTGTTCCTCTCAATCAAATTCAAACTCTAATTATTCCCTCTAGTAAAACTAGTTACTTTTGTTGGAAAAAAAGAAGAAGAAAAAGATGAGTCAAGAACAAGAACCTATAAAATATGGGGATGTATTTGAAGTCTCAGAGAAACTTGGTTCAAAATCCATATTGCCCAAAGATGCTGCTACTATGCAATCAGCTGAGAACAAAGAGCTCGGTCACATTCCGAAAGGCGGTCCCGCATCAATCATGCAGTCAGCTGCCGCTCTAAACCGGCGGTTCGGAGGTGTTGGACGAGATGACATGACGGACGTGGCCAGCGATGAGGGTGTCGACGTATCTCAAGAAGATCTGATTGAGGGTACTCGCGTTGTAAATGAATCTGTTGGTGGAGAGGTAAATGAATACCACTCTCTTGGTATATAGTATACTCTCTTCGCATCATCATTCTAATTTATGTGATATAGTGTCAATCGACACAGAATTTTAAGAAATGGTTGATATTTTTAAAAGCTATGATTTTGAACACGGTTATATAATAGGGTTTTTTTCATTCTCGGCTCATCGACCGAAATTAACTACGGGGCATGATAAAGTATACAAACTTATATAATGATTATGTATATTATTTGTACATTTTGTGTATATCATAAGCATATTTATACTTAATATAGAAAATGTATACATTTGTTGGTAAAGATTTTTGAGCGGTTCAAAAATGTAATTATCTCTATGATTATCTGTGTAATTATCAGTGTGACGATAAAACTTTTGAAACTTATGGTCTTAAATTTGTCATAGCATTTGTACGATTGAAAAAGCTTCTCTTTAGGTGTAAAATCGACAGTATAAAGTACAACAACATACCTAGTTTAATCCCACAAAGTGGGTCTGGGAAAGGTAAGATGTACGCAGACCTTACCTCAACCTTTATGGGGTAGAGAGGTTGTTTCCGATAAACCCTCGACAATGTAAAGTACATATTTTCAAATTAATGAGATATCATTCTTTCTGGAACAAACTTAAAAAAGATGGATCATATAAATTAGAATCGATGGAATTATGTTTTTGACCTTTTTGCTTATGGCCCGACTAAAAAAGTAAAATTTACCTTGTTATTAATTCAACTTCTTATAATAGAATTTAAATATTCAGAAACTACATCTCGAGTATTATAAGCTCTATTTTTTCAAAAGCTCATCTTGGAATTTTTTGTCGAAGTAACTTGAATCATGAAAAGCAAATTGTTACATATTCCTTTCATTTCAAAAAGAATGAAAGAATATTGTAATACTAGGATCAAATCGTCTATTTTTTATGTCTCAATTCGGATAATATTTTAAGATAAAATTTAAATAATTAGTTATCTTCCTATCATTAAAGAAAAGTTATATATACTCTGATGTCTTGAAACATTTAGTGTTTAAAATGAGGTAAAGAAACAACTGGAAATTAAAAGTAGTGACCCCTGCTCATATATGTCAATATCCTTGCAAGACAGTTAGCGTACACACCATTCCAGGTAGTCCTGACCAAATCAGTATAATCGTAGCTCTAAAAGAGATGATGGTTCAAGTGTCATAAAATTCTTAGTATAAATTATATAATTTTCTTATATTAAATATATGTAAACAACTTATGAAAAAGCAGTTTAAAATTTTTGACTTCAAATGTCACACCCCAATCTTGGGAGGTGCAAGTGTCTTACTTCCCGGGAGTACCACATCTCATCCGTATTCTGTATATGACCGACAATGCTTCAACGTAAGGTGACATGACACAACATCCTGCAATGCAGAAAGATCCATTAACACACACACATATAAAAGGCCGGCAAAGCCATACATGACTTCTATACACATGACTATTGTCTGCAAGTATCTAAAGAGTACATGAGCATCATCAGGTCGGGACAGGGTTCTGCCTTTCTGATAAATAAATATATGTGATATATTGACTCAAAATAGCACCTGCGGAACAAGTGGAGAGCTCTGACACCACTGCTGAGCTGAGATCCTACTGAAAGTGGGTGTCACTTCGTCTGCCCGCAGGGCCCCAACAAGGGACACTAGTACGATAGAATGTACTGAATATGTAAGACAAATAAACATATGTAAGAACATTAACATGAGTAATGGGAAGTAAAGAGACAACCTGGACCTCGGGAAGCCATTGTGGGCGTATGGAATGCATGATATTACTGAAGACCAGTTTTTTTATATATATATATATATATATATATATATATATATATATATATATATATATATATATATATATATATATATATATATATATATATATTGCCACACTTTGGGGCAATGTCACTATCATATCATACCCGACCTTAATAGGACTCAGTGTTATCGTACCCAACTGCAGTGGTGTGCACATATAAGTGATGTACCCGGCCGACTATAGTCTGGCTTGGTGTCATAAAATAGATACATATATATAAGTACAATGCAAGACCTCGAAAACTTATAGGAACAAGACGATGTGACAAGGTCGTTAATCCTCTATCAATCGTTATGGAACTCATTTACAGCAACCGTTATCATTCATCATGAACTCAGAACCAATAGTATAACAAAAGCTATCAAGAAGATTGATAACAATCTTGACAAGGGGCCAAATGATATCAATAATGCACTTTCAACAATGGACATATGAAGATAATGGAACCGAATTTCAAGAGTAACAAACACAATATCAACTATTAAGAGTGACCATACTTGTATTTTCTAGGAATAGGAGTTTCTTATGGAACATTTGATTTGATAACATTTACATTTGGATCATGCTAACAAATAAAGAAGGAGGATAAGCCTTACATACCTCTTGTCTGGCCATTGATAGCTCGCACGCCCTCGTACATTCCACGAATTATAATCTATAGAATAGAGATGATTCGAATCGAATTGGGGTTGATAATCTAGGAGTCGATTCATTACGATCATTCATCGAATACTTAATGCGCATCCATCTTCTTATTCTTCCAACAATGACAACTCAAAATCCAAATCATATCTCTAACTTCTTCAACCTTCTTCTTCTCACTTATTAATCTTTCATCAAGACTCCAAACTTATGTCAAACTTGAATTTACACAAAACAATCTATCACAAAATAACAACAAGAAGAACCATTTCTACATGTTTCCTAGTCACCTCTTCTTTTAGCTCATGTTGTGATTATTAATCTTCAATACCAATACTTAACCAAGCATAACAGCACCATACAAAACACATCTAAGTTACTTTTCATGGATTCCAACTACAACAAGTTACAATTATTGGTTCAAGACAACCCAACAACAAGACAACTACATCTCTTATTTATTTCATGTTCTAATTAATGGTTCTTCATCCAAACAACTCATCTAGCATGAAATTAACCTCAAGTACAATCAATATGGTGTTATACTTACCTCAACCAGGAGAAACAACTCAAAATCCAAGCATGGCTTTGCTCTCATCCACCATTGTTCACTCTACAACACCTTAGAAGTGTCATCTCCCATATAGGCTAGCTTTTGGTGTGGTGACATGATGGATTCACTTAGTAATCACCTTTGGACCTTAGGAGAATGTCTATAGAGGGTTTAGGGGTGTTAGGGATTGTTCTAGGTCAAAATATGAGTTAAATGGGTGAGTCGACGCTTAAATAAGCTAAGATGGTCGACTATTGCCTCTTACATGCGATGACATCTATGGCGCATATTACATATGCAGTCGCAAATCCAAGGGCATATCAGGGCAGTGGGCCTATTTCCTTGGCTCATCTGCGCCTCTGTCCGCAAGGCAGACCTCATCCGCGGCGCGAAACGCTTAGTGTATCACGCTAACTTCGTCGATGGGTGGTTCCTTCAATCTAAATGAACTCCAACCTTTCGTATACTTTCTTAATGCCCCGTATAAGTCGTAGGGGACCCTTGGGGAGGATCTCAAGTCACCGGGGTTCAAGTTGACAGATTTCACTCTTCACACGCGTGCGAAAGTGCGTGTTGTAACATCAAAGTGGTGTAATAGGAGTAATATTAGAGTAGGACATTTTAAGTAACATTTTGGGACAGAGTGTGGTCCAATACAAATCTTAGATAGTTGTGTGGTTGTAAATCATCTCATAAAGTTAAATTATTTTTAGATATAGAAAGGTGTCAATCTTTTGGGGACAAACTAATAAGAAAAGTAATACAATCTTTTTGGGACAGAGGGACAGATGAAGTAATAGAGTTCGATTGAATCACGTTGACACGAGAAAAAAATTATAGTTTAGTGGTGAATGGGGTTAATAGTTGCTTAGATCTCTATTTTGAATTTCAATTGTATGTCATCATACAGTCTAGTATTTTTTTTTTTGAATCCCCTAATATAAGTCTCTTGATCCGCTACATTTATTTGATATAGTTGATATGTATCAAAGAATATTTTCATCTACTCACCGTGGAAATTTAGGTTCTTGCACAATATGCTCATCATCCATTAATGGGGGAAGGTGGTGGTGGAAGAGCGGAAGCTGAGCAATCTACCAACATTGACGCTGATGTCGTGACCATAGGCGAAGCATTGGAATTAGCTGCTCTTTCTTCAGGGGAAAAATCGGTGGACGAGAGCGACGCGGCAGCGATACAGGCAGCAGAAGTTAGAGCCACCAGACTAGGACATATAGTGCCAGGGGGTGTAGGAGCTGAAGCTCAACATGCAGCCGCCATCAATACCCGAACCACGCGAGACGAGCACAAGACCAAGCTCAGTGATGTCCTCACAGTAAGTCTTACTATCTCATATGATATTATTTTTGATGGACTAAAGTTGTATACTCTAGCTTGCATTTTATGTGTTTCATATAAATAAGTGACTGTTAATAATGTGATGGTGTTAAAATATTTAAGTTATCAGTCTGTTGAAGTTTGAGTTTTTTCTTATCCGTCAAGGGTTTAACTTAAATACATCGATAGGGTGGAGAAATTCTTATATAATCAGGTTGTTGTTACTTGTTGTAGCAAGTAATCTGTTTTGTCTTCAAGATTATGAATTTCACTTTTTTATGAAAGGTTACTCTAAGAAATATTTTCCTTGATTATTTCATTCCAATGGGGTAGTAAATATACTCATAATACAAGCATAATCCTCAGCTAGAATAATGGTAATAAATGACTAAATATACATCTAGCATATACACAATATACACAACTATGACTAAATATTCTACCCTATTCTATCACACCCTCGCAGCCGAAGCAGGAGGTCGACGTATGCTGAGACTGTTCCGAAAATCTTCAAATAGAATTAGCGAAAGACCTTTGGTAAAAATATCGGCGATCTGATAGCGTGACGAGACATGTAAGACACATACTTGTCCACGAGCAATCTTTTTCGCGAACAAAGTGAATATCTAGCTCAATATGTTTAGTGTGTTGATGTTGAACCGGATTTCATGAAAGATAAATTGCACTAACATTATCACAATATATCAATGTCGCCTTAGGAACCGGACAGTGAAGCTCTAAAAGAAGGTTTCGTAGCCAACAAATTCAGACACCACATTGACAACTCCTCAGTATTCTTTTTCGACATTGGACCTGGACAAGGTAACTTGCCGTTTGGAGAACCAAGATATCAAATTGTTATCGATAAATACACAATAACCAGACGTGAAATGTCTGGTATCCGGACATCCACCTTAATATGCATAAAAAATGAGCGTGGTTGTCGGAGACGGATATAGATGCAAGCCATGATCGAGAGTGCCCTGAATATAGCACACAATGCGTTTGAGAGCATGCATGTGATCCTCCATCGGGTTATGCATGAATAGACAAATCTGTTGACATCATAAGATATGTCGGGCCTCATGAAAGTAAGATATTGTAGGACTCATGTAAGGCTGCGGTAATGTGATGGATCTGCATATGGCGTGATGGAAGTAGAACTCAACTTTGGTTTAGTATCAACCGGAGTGGAAGATGGCTTACATGAGGACATGTAAGCTCGTTCAACAATCTCTTATGCATACTTCTTTTGGGACAAAAATAAACCACTTGCATGACGTGTGATAGTTATCCCAAGAAGTAACTTAATGGCCTTAGATCTTTCATTGCAAATTTTGAGCCAAGAAGAGACATAATAGACTTGCAGAGAACATCAGATGAGGCAGTAAATATAATATCATCCACATACAGAAGAATGTAAACTATATCATTACCTTGACGGTATATGCATAGAGAATGATCAGACCTGTTGTTAGAAAACTCAATATTAGAAACATAATCTGCAAACCTCTTGTACCTGGCCCGAAGAGCTTGTTTGAGCCCATACAAGGATTTTTTCAGTAGGCACACATGGTTAGGATAAATGGGGTCTCTGTACCCCATGGACTGATACATGCACACAGTTTCATTGAGCTCACCATGTAGAAAAGCATTTTTACATCAACCTGATGAAGCGGTCATGCCTTCGAAAAAGCCAGACTTAGTAACATACGGATAGTTGCTGGTTTGACCACTTGACTAAAAGTCTCACCGCAGTCCACACCAACATGTTGAGTCTTTCCATCACCCACAAGACGGGCTTTATGCCTCTCAAATATATCATCAGATTTTTATTTATGACTAAAAATCCACATAGACCGAATCACATTAACATCAGGAGGATGAGGCACCAAATCCTACGTCCTATTATTAATAAGAGCATTATATTCATCATCCATAGTCATTTTCCAATTCGAGTCATTAAGGGCAAACATAAGATTACGAGGCAACGATAATTTGGTAACATAGGTGTGAAGACCGTATTTTTTATTTGATTTGAAAATCCCATGTTGACTACGAGTGACTGGCCATTGGGTCGGAATTGGAGTTGGTTGGATAGAGGACGTGATATTAGGCTGAGTGGGTAGCGGACTGCCTTGGAGTGGGCCTAGGCATGCTGGACCGCAACTACCTGAGGCTGGACCGCCATCTAGTGGACTGCCAGGCAGTGGGCTACCAGCGAGAGGCTTAGCTGGGCTGGCAGTCACTAAGCTCGGGCAGGCAGGCCCATTTTGTTGGGTTTGAGGAGAAAATTATTGGGTCGAGTTGCCCAAATTAATTAGGATGGCCGAAATGGTTGGGCCAGTTTGTGAAGCCAACTGGTGAACCAAATACGGGGGTATTCTATCGTCGAAAAATTCGTAGGTAGGAGGCACGGAACAATGCATTTTGGCAAAGGGAAAATTTATTTCATCAAAAACTATGTGATGACTCACGATGATTTTATTCGATGATAAGTTGTAACATTTGTAACCACGATGATTTAACGGATATCCCAAAAAAATACATGGAGTAGACCGGGGTTGAAGTTTATTGATGGTAGTGGAAGGAAAAAGAGGATCGCACCAAAAGACAATTTAACATGTTTCCTATGCGGACATGAACGACAAACATGAGAATTACGAGCTCTAGTACATGAAATAAATTTATTTTATTTAAGGGAGGTAAAAATAGGTGCTCCCTGATGATCCAAACGTTCATGCCATAAAGAATGAGCTGAAGCTGCAAAAGTGAATGGTAACGTGGATTGATGTGTGGTTGTGGTGATTGGATAAAGCTCGCCCCGACTATCACATCTCATTAGACACATCCCCGTTTGAAAATCCTTCACGAAAAAACCAAAATGATCAAATTCAACCGAAACTGAATTGTCAGTAGTAAATTTTCAAACTGAAATCAAGTTTTTAATCAATTGAGGAGCATGACGCACATTCTTTAAAGTTAACGGTGGGTTCGTGGGAGACAGGTTTGTAGTACCATAACCACGAATTGAAATTAAATGACCATTTCCGATAATTATACCATGATTATTGTTCAAATTAAAATAGGACGATAGATTACCTTGTGAGGACGTCATATGAGATGTTGCTCCGGTATCCATGTACCAATTTATGTCGGGCGGATTAAGCACAAGAGTGTGCATTGCGGCCTCGATGTCGATCGGGGTTGCTACTGCCGAGTGGGCCTGCTGCCACTGGTTCGGCAGTGGCCTAAGAACGTCGGGCTGTTGTTGGCCTCGGCATGGGGCCAGCCTAATTTCCCGAGAGAAAGGGGCCGGGAGGCACGGCCCAAGGCCACTGCCAGGCCCACGATGTCGGCCCTCGGTTGCCACTCGCCAAACTGCTGCTGCTCGACGCCGCCCTTGCCGCCATCTCCACCACGTCAGTGGCCGCCGCCCTTTCCATCACCGCGGTTTTTACCTCTATTATTGCCATTTTGTCCCTTTTGACCACGGTTTGGCGGAAAAATTTTAAATTGTAAAGAGTTATCATCGGACGGAGCGACAATCATAGCAGAATTCGACACAGTGGTTATCTCTTTAACAAAACCCGCTTCTTCTAGTATGAGCATAGAACATGCTTGATAAAATGATGGAAGAGGGTTGCTTTGGCGGATGAGCGTACCTATTTCACTATATGCGTCGGTGAGGCTATCAACCATTTGTAAAACGAGTCGGTTGTTAGTTACTGGCGTCCCGACATTTTTGAGTTGGTCCGACAAAACCTTGAGTCGTTGACAATATGCGGATGCATTGGGAAAATCCGCCATGTCAGTGGTTGAGAATTCTTGCTCAAGTGTGATGGCCCGGAAAGTCTTATTATCTTTGAATATGTCACGTAAGCGATCCCAAGCCTCCATTGCCGTGGAGTCTGGTTTAAGAATAATATGCAGCAAATCACTTGAAATTGTGGCTTAAATCCAGTGGAGAACCGTCGCATCAAGGGTCAATCATAATTCCATTTCATCATCGGTTTTTGGCACCTTCTCCTTGCCTTTTCCGATGGAATTATGTGATGGATAACCGGTATGACCGTCAGTGAATTTTGAAAAGCTCCGCCTACGTCGCATAATGGACGTTTTTCATCTCAAGAGTGATGGAGATATGAGATTTAATGTTTGAAACTGCGAGGACTGGATGGAAATTTGATTTCGAGTCAGACATGGCTGAAGGAAGTCGGCGGCACAAAGAGCGGGGGGGGGGGGGGGGGGGGCGGGGAAGGAGTATATTTTTAGGGTTTAGGAACTTTCCCTAGAATCTGATACCATGTAAGAAATATTTTTCTTGATTATATCATTCCAAAGAGATAGTAAATATACACATAATACAAGCATAATCCTCGGCTAGAATAATGGTAATACATGACTAAATATACATTTATCATATACACAATATACACAATTATGATTAAATATTCTATCATATTCTATCAGTTACCTATAGATATTTTTGAGTGACCACGGATAAATTTTTGAGTTGGAATCGGCTATAGAAATCTTGATTATCTGTATCCCTTTACTTGTGCTCATTTCAATCCAGAGTGATATAGGACTTAGTTGTTTCAGCTTTAATAGTTGTTTCAGCATTAAGTTTCTTTGCATTCTTAACTTTCATTTATACCCCGTACGTTCAGTATTATAAAAAAAAACAGCTTTGTCTACAAGCTCTCTACTTTCTCTAAATATAGTTAACAAGATTGAAAGACGTCTAGAAAATTAGTACGGTCTAAATTAATGTAAAAAAATAATAATTGACATGCATGACTAGTTCTCAGCTAATTGTTGATATGGCGGATTATAGCCTCTATATAACTTATACCTAACTTAAATGTTCCTTTTTTCTCAATTGGCGTTTTCTATTTTGCGTTTTGGATTTTTAGGATGCATCGAGCAAACTTAAAGATGACAAGCCAGTGACGAAGGAAGATGCCGAAGGCGTGGTAGATGCTGAGATAAGGAATAAGCCTGATCTGGCTACACATCCTGGAGGCGTCGCAGCATCCATGGCAGCAGCGGCCAATTTGAACAAAGTCTAAATAGGCATTTCAACACATCCCAAATTAAAGGGGCCTAAGTTTGTTTTTGTTGTGCCCTTTAATTTGCTTTAAGTAGTCTAGGTGTATGTATATAGTAACGATGTGTTTTCTGGATCAGACAAGCCTCCTATACTGTTCTAAGGTGCATTGAAACTTTTTGACTTTTTTGGGTATGTCAGTGTATATATATTTCAAACTAAATGAATATTAATAGTAGTGTCAGGAGGTTAAGCTAGACTAACATTAGTAACTCCTCTTAATTAGTTGCATATATAACAGTGTAATATATATAATAGCATACTATAATCAATTAAAATACATTTGTAATAGATAATTTCTTTTACATAGCGTGTATAATCATTGGCCATAGATAATTTTTTATACAGAAGCGTGTATAATTCACCCGTAATATCATTAGTCGTCGTTGGCTAAAAATGCATGAAGGGAGTTGACAGAAATGCATGAAAGAGGGAGTTGATTCACGTACTTCACCATCTTTAATTTGAGTTCTTATTGCCTTTGTCTTTCTCCGGCTTACTGTATGAGTTCTTTTTTTTTATTGAAAAATTTAGTGTGAACTCCCATCTGATCCCAGCGAATTCTAGAGAAGTCAATTCATTTTGCATGAATAATAATGAGATTGACGTGGGCGTGAGGCTTGATATTCAAGTCATCTATAAGAGAGGAAGTTTTAAATATCTTGGGTCTATTTCTTAAGGTAGTGGGGAGATTGACGATGCGGATAGATGAAATGGAGGATCGCATCTAATCCGGAGTCTTGTGTGATAGAAAGTGCCACGAAATTCTAAGGCAAGTTTTATAGAGTGGAGGTTAGACCAACCATGTTGTATGCGGCGGAGTGTTGGCTAGTCAAGAACTCGCACGTTCAAAAGATGAAAGTTGCGGATGAGGATGTTGAGATGGATGTGTGGGCTCACTGGGAGAGATCGGATTAAAAATGAAGATATCTGGGATAAGGTTGGAGTGGCCTTGGTGGAGGACAAGATGCGAGAAACGAGGCTGATATAGTTCGGACATGTGAAGAGGAGAAGCATGGATGCTCCAGTGCGGAGGTGTGATATATTGGCTATGTATGGTTTTAGGATAGGTAGGAGTAGGCCGAAGAAGCATTGGGGAGAGATGATTAAACAGGATATGACGCAATTTCAATTTACTGAGGACATGGTCTTAGATAGGAGGCTATGGAGGACATTCGAGTGAAAGGATAGTAGGTAGTAGGTGTTGTCTAGCTTATCCTTCCACACTAGTAATCGTAATCGTAAGCTTTTAGCTTCTTATTCTTAAATTTCTGTTATTATCTATGGTTTCTTGCACATTGATTAGTATAGTATTTTGCCGTAGCTACTGTCTGTTTTCTCAGAATGCTTTCATGCTATTTTTAGTATTTCGTCGTGATTTCTCTTTCATTATCTGCTTTGAAATGTTTTTTCTTAAGCCGAGGTCTATTGAAAACAGCTCATCTACCTCCCAAGATAAAGGTAAAATATGCGTACACACCATCCTCGTCAGACCCCACTTCTGGGATTACACTTAGTATATGTTGTTGTTGAATAATAATGCAAAATAATGAAAAATGTATAATGTAAACATTATATTATACATTATATAAAGTATAATTTAAAATATTTATTTACTTTTTAAGAAAATAAAATATTTTTAAGGATTAATTTTATCACTTTAGCATTTTAAATATATGTTCATACATGTATTGTTATCTGTATTATATTTTATACAAAATAATACTAAATTCTCCCGTTATTGACTTAGATACTATTTATGGGGGGGGGGGGGATATCAATGTATTGATCAATGGTGTTTTTAAGGTGAAAGTTACATCCCTCCCCATTCTTATCGCCGTTGTATAAGCTTATGCATATTTTTATGTGGATATTAGCTATTTATTAAAATTCAAACCAAATAGTCCCTATAGGCTGTAAAGTGTACCCTTAAACGCTGGATATATATTGATTACATATTATACACGCAGAGTATATAAATATATGGTGGTTATATATAAAATTCTATGTCGCCTACTTTGCATATAGTGTATATTTATTCTAAACTCACTAAATATATAATGTTATACATATACTCATAATATATTGTTATACGCATGTACCTAACCTGCAATTACCATTTAACATTATATTATGTATAATCAATATATACATTGTATATACGCAATCTCTTGCGTAAATATACTCATTATACACATTTAAATTAGGGGGGAAAATTCAAATATGTCTTCAAACAATTAAAAATAGCTTATTCATGTCACTCATTAATAATTGGGCATTAAAATGCCTCAACAGTCACATCTTTGGCCTTTATGTGTCATTATCCACTAACGGCTTCCACATACGATATTATAAGTAATTTTTTAAATTTTAAATATCAGAGTTGCCACATGGCATCAAATTAGACGCCAACATCATTTAATATTATTCCCTTTATTTTAACCCAACACACGTTATAACTTAACCAGTATCCTTGCCCCTTTTTACTCAACCGACATTATTGACGTTATTCCCTTTATTTTAACCCAACACACGTTATAACTTAACCAACATCATTCAACTTCATTCTTGACACTCAACCGACAGATATATCATTCCAAAAGGAGAAATCTATAAAAAGAAACTAGAGCAGTTAGATTCTTTCCTTGAAAAGTAGTAGAACCGTAAGCGCTCACGTGTATTCTGTCATCCCAAACTCATCCGGAACCTCCCGGACACAAACTAAATATACTTTTCAGTCATAACACAGGCTACGAACCTACTTGTTTACTCAAAACATCGATCTTGACCGTGGACAACTCTAATCCCTTAATTTAACAAGTATATCAAATAAATGTTTAAATCACTCTCGAGCTCCTAGGAATCCGTTTCAACCACTTGACTAAGTCACAAATCATGCTAGGGACCTCATGCAATCTACGACACTCCGATCTGAATTCGCGACCTCCGATGTTGAATTTGGTCAAACTTTATCATTTTCTTATCTCAAGAACTTCATCTTTTCCTAATTCTTGTCCGATTCTAAACTGATTGCCTAGAAAATCGTGTCACCTATTCCCGACAGCCAAAAACATCATTCTAAAGCTACGGGAGGGTCATCTGAAGAAAAAGAGTTAAAAAGCTCAAAACGACCTAGTGGGTTGTTATACTACCACCATATTGATTCAAATTGATTCCTCGAACAACCAAAATTGAATTACCCTTTATTAATGCATATAAATATGATTATGTCTGTAAATAAAATTAGTCAAGAATTTTTAATTGAGGCTTATAGTAATTATGCGCTTAGTAAGAAAAATTAATAGTTGAAAAACAAGTAGGGTGCATTTATTATTTTTTTAATTGTGGAATCCAATAACTAAAAAAGAAGGTGCCTCAAGGGATAGCACACAAAGAATCCTCGCCCATTTCTCTTCCATTTTAATTCTCATTTCTATAATACCCTCTCTTCAACCCACCACCTAGACAAACGAAAAAATGAAAAACACATCTAATCAAGAAATATAATGATATATTGAGGAGGCTTAGGCCTACATAATTGACATATTAATTAAGGAAACCTTAAAAAGCAAACAACCTCAATAATCGATCGAGAATTTTAATACAAAACATAAGGCAACTGACTTGCACGATAGACGCACGTTGCACACCAAGGCACAAGTCCGACAACCCAATGCGCGAGTGCCAAAAAAATATAAATACATGAAATTTTAAATTAGGTTGTTATCATTTTAGAAAAGGAGGAGCTTCTGGGTGAAAATCTAATAGATTATTTCAACCTAAATTATCGAGTTAATGATTCTTCTAGGCGAATGCTATAGCGCCTTGACCCGGCAAAATTCATCACTGCCCAATACACAAGGCTACATTGATCTACTGTGATAATGTAAGTGCGATATATCTTTCCGGCATTTTCGTTCAACATTAGCACACTAAACACATTGAAACGGATATTCACTTTGTATGTGAAAAAGTTTCTCGTTGACAAGTTCGTGTCCTTCATGTTCCTTCCCGCTATCAGATTGCTGACATATTTACTAAATGACTTCCGCGCATACTCTTTAATAATTTTTGAGCCAACATCAGCGTATGAGAACCTCCCGCTTCAACTGCGGGGTGTGTGATAGAATATTACAAGAATATTCCCATATCATTTTATATCTTTTATATCTGGTTAGTTTATATTTTTATTGTAATTAGAAAAATTAATTACCTAATTTGTAGTTATGTAAATAATCATGTAACACTATATATTGTAAAGCAGATAACATTTTCCTTTAACATTCATTCATCTCTTTGGTGATGATAATATCCATTCATCTCTTTCAACGGAACAGATTTGAGTCAATATGAGGATAATATAATCGTAAAGTAGAGTTTCTATAATGCTCTCTCATCAATGCACCACCTAGACAAAAGAAAACAAGAAAAACGCATCTAATCAAGAGTATAATAGGGGTGGCCAAAGGGGGCCGGGGCCGGGTTCGAGGGGCGAGGGGCGGGGGGCGGGGGGGCGGGACCCGACGGGATGAGGGGGAGGGTGGGTTTGGGGCTGTGGCGGGACCGGCGGGACAGGCCGCCGTCCCGTCCCGTCACTCATCCCGCCAAAAAGGGGGACCGGTATTGTCGGCCGGGTCGGGGACGGGGCGGGACCATTTTTTTTTTGTAATAAATTGAATTTTCAACACTTAAATTGACATTCACACCTACACTATCACGAAAATTTCGATGTTGAAATCTATTGTATAGCGTCAAATGTTGACTAAAGAAAAGGAAAAATTAGAAATCGATTTGGGGGAAAATTAAAATTGATTGGGAAAATGGATGTTTTCGTAAAAATTGGCGGCGCCAAACCACCTTGTGGCTGTTTTCCCGGCTACGTCTAAAAAAAATACACAAAATAAAAAAACAGGTAAAACGGACATTCGAGCACATAATTATGACCATTTAAAGTTGCACCAATTTACAACTACTTTATCTCCCTATGTTTTTCTCCAATTGAATTACATTTTTAACAACTACTCATGTCGATACGTAACGTCGAGTCCTCGTAAGTAACAATAATAATTTAAAGAAGGAACGAAGGTACGTAACGTCGACCTGTAAGTGAGGTTGAAAATTGAAACTTTGCTCGATGGATGATCCTCAAACTAGTTGCCAACTTCACTCCTAATTTTTAAATTTTGATATAAATATGCAAATAAAATAAAATATTTAGTAGGCAATGTAGACTTGTTTGTAGAGAGATAGAGTGTTGAAAGATTAGAGAGATTGTAGGAAGATTTGTGAGAAAGATGAAGATAATATGATGTATTTATAGTTGAAAAATTGGATTAAAGTGTAAATATATAGATTAAAAATAAATATTAAGGGGGTGGGGGGAGGGACCGGGACGGGACCGGGGCGGGCAAAGCCCGGGTGGGACGAGCCCAGGTCCCGTCCCGGTTCAAGTCCCGTTACCGATTATATATATATATATATTTTTATATCGGGGTCGAGGCGGGACCGCCCCACCCCGCCCCGTTGGGTAGCCGTAGAATATAATGACATATTGAGAAGGTTTAGGCCTACATAATTGACATATTAATCAAGGAAACCTTAAAAAGCAAACAAACTCTATAGTCTAGAATTTTAATACAAAACACAAGGCAAATGACTTGCAGGATAGACGCATGTTGCACACCCAAGGCACAAGTCCCACAACCCAAAGCACGGGTGCAAAAAGGAAAAAGTATAAATAGTCGGTGATGAAATTTAAAATTAGCTTTGGAAAAGGAGGAGCTCGGGGTGAAGATTTAATAGATTATTTCAAACTAAATCATTGAGGTAATGATTCTTCTAGGCGAATGCGATGGGGTCTCGAGAACGCGGCCCTGACCCAGCCCAATCCATCACGAACGCGACAGGTCCATCGCAATCGGGAAGATTGGCCTCAACCCGAGCCGAGGTCCTCGCTTCCCCTTCGCAAATGCGGTGGACCACCCACGAACGTGAATACCCCCCTCCCCACCCCTCTCCGTGAACGCAAAGAAGGGTGTATGGCACTAGAAAAACCAGCAAAACAAAAAGATAGACTTCAATTTAATACCCGAAACTTATCCGGAACCTCCCAGACACGAATCAACTATGCATTTCAGTCATAAAATAAGCTACGAACCTGCTCGCGCACTCAAAAAATTGAGTTGGGATCGTCTTGGCTCAATGTTGACCGTGGTCAATTCTAATCCTTTAACTCAACTAGTTTCTCAAGGTCCAAATCACTCCCGAGCCCCATGAGATCCATTCCAACCACCCAACTAAGTCATAAGTCATGCTCCGGGCCTCAGGGATCGTACCAAATTGGTTCAGCCTAGCTTAACCGGACTAGTTCTTCTTCTAGGTTGGACCAACGCTATTGTAAGGTATACATGAAATTGGTCCTAATTATAAAGATAGATATTACTACTGCTATTCCTATTTAAGTATTACAGAGTAAATTTAGAGAGTTTAATAGTGTAATTTCTTTACCAAGATTTTATGTAGAATAGAAAACCTCTTAATATTCTATCAGGCAAAGTGCATGAATACCTGATTTTAACGTCGTCATTTAACGTGTGTCCGCTTTTAAAATTGTTGCACATGTAATTACTTTGGGTTTGGGACAACATCATAAATAGGTAACAATATTTAACATCAACTATATGTGTCTAATATTCAATCATTTTTGTCTCATTTAATTCATTTTGCCTAAACTTCAGTCATTTTATCTGAACTTCAGCGATATACAACTTCAGACCCTGGAGTTTTATTTTTTCATTCCTAGCTTCATATATCTGAAGTGAGTATATATTTAAATTAAAAAAAGACCGGTTACAAATTAAATAGCGGCATCAAAACAAAGCTACCCGTGAAATTTATTTGTAAAACTGCTATAGAAGATGTTGAGCACATATTCATTCACTGTCCCCTTGTCCAACATCTATGGGGACAGTTCAATTTCTCTTTTGATAACCATTCTCCAAATCACTGGTTAGACATCATAAGAAAGGGTAACATTCACCCTAAACTCGGTTGGACCAATATTTTTCCCTTCATCATTTGGTCTATATGGACTACTCGTAACCACAATAATCACAACATGAACCCTAATATCATTCTTAATCATGCTCTAGAATTCCACCTTCTAACTTTGAAGGAAACTATTTTTAATGCTACGAAAAATATTAATGTCACTTGGCATAAACCCTCACCCACATGGTTTAAATTAAACACTGATGGTTTCTTCAAAAATTGTCCTCATAGCGGTGGCATAGCAGGTGTTTTCAGGGATCATAATGGGGATTGGATAATAGTTTTTTCAGCAAAAATGTTATACTAACTCTCCACTTCATGCAGAACTACTGGCTTTGGAAAAAGGTTTACAAATTGCTCTTGAGCGCAATCTTTATCCGTTGGAGATTGAGATTGACAGCACCGATGCCATTAACGCCATCTTCAATGGTCATGATCTCTTTTCTAACATAATTTCTTCTTACAGATGGTTGATAATTCAGGGGTGTCACTTGTTTCTCTCTCAATCTCTATTTCTTAATGGCCCTCTCACATTTTGTTCCAAATGAAAGGCTACACTCTCTTTAAATTCTATGTCCATTGTTTTCCATGTCACTCTCCTCTATACATTCTTCATTTTCAATCCATTTCTGTTTCTCCCTTTCTTCATTTTTTTGTACTTTTATCTAAAGAAAAAAACAAAAAAATTATATTTTCTTTTTTTGGTGTGCGATCATTTCCTTTGTCTTCTGTCTGTACTGATCTTGATCCTTCAAGGTGACCCTCATTCCTTTTTCATTAAAATTTAGCAAAATAAATGTGGGTTTGGTTTTGCATGGATGATTTTTTTAATAAAAATTTGATCTTTTTTGCAGCAATTGAATTTTATGTATTTGAATAACTATTTGTTTAATCTTCTGTTGTAGTTTGCATTAATGCATGTATCTATTGTTCTGTTATCTTTCATCCCCACCTGTATATATATTTGTATGCAATGTTAATTCTTTTTCATGTTTAATTCATCCCCACCTATATAATTGTTAATGTTATTTCTGATGTGATTCGTAAATACAGTAAGGTTTTTATGAGATTTGTCCTCTTTTCATTATTCTTATTCCTATATGTTTCTGAATTGTAGTACTCCCTCTGTGTCAATTTATGTGATACACTTTCCTTTTTGGTCCATCCCAAAAGGAATGATACATTTCTTTATCTGAAAATAATTTAACTTTAAACTTTACCGCTTAACGAGATGATTTATAACCACACAAATATCTTTGACTTGTTTTAGACCACAAGATTCAAAAGTTTTTCTTTATTTCTTAAACTCTGTGCCCAATCAAACTATATCACATAAATTGGAACGGAGGGAGTACTAAATTTCGCGTTGAGTGAGTACCTAATTTTTCTGGTTGGTATCTTAGAGGAGGTATGACTCAAAGATCTATATGTATCTTTATTCTGTAGCATAATAATAATGGGTGTTTAAAGTTTTTTATCCTGAATTGGTTGGAAGGGCATTGCTGAATCATGTAGGGGCGGAGCCACCATGGCTGTTATGGGTTCGGCAGAACCCAATAGCTTTAGATCAAATTCCGTATTTGTGTTAAAAATTTCATTTAATATGTACAGATAATCTATTCAGAAACTAGTATACAAAAAAAATTGTGATTTAGAACTCATAAGTCACAAATCCTGGCCGGCCCTTCAATATCATGCTACTTGAATAGGTCTTGAATCTCATTTTTCATTTTCATTTCCTTTTGCATTTGGCTAAAGGTGCAAGTTACACACATTAAGGATAATAAGAGAAGGTCGCTTGAAATAGTTTGGTTGTGTCTGGTTTCGACCTTTAGATGCACCAGTATGTAGGTATGAAAAATCATGGTGAATGAAGGTATTGAAAGGAGGCGTAATATATGTAATATCATATTGAAGGAAGTTGGCCCGAAGGACGTATAATCTCTCAGAATCCATGCAATGAAGTGAAAATAGGGAACAATGGAAGTAAAAGATATATAGGTGGTAGCAATTAGTTGGAATTATGTGTTAGGCATGTTAGTACGTTTTACAGTTAGGTCCTATGTTTTTCTAGGAGTCTTTCAGTTCCGTCAAAGATATAGAAAAATACAAAGAACTCTTAGTAATTGTTTCATCTTTATTTTCATTTTTGTAGTTTCGGTCTAAGATGACCCTAATGGAGCAACATGATAAGTGAGGATTCATATCGCTGATCCCAACTTGCTAGAGATTGAAGTGTAGTTGTTGTTGTATTGTCCTCTGCATTTGGCATAGCCAGTTACAGATGAATGCTACTAACAAATATTACATATGAGTTAGTGATTAATATGTAAATTATGTTAATATGTTCTGAATTTGCTTGCTTCAGGATTTGAGATTTGAAGGCCGATTTTGGTTTGTTTTTCAGTGAATCGTGGGTAGAGATATGGAATCTCTGTTAGCTCATGTTTCAGTTGAAACTGTAAGTGAACAGAATAACCTTCCGAAGGAAAATAAGAAAATGAACAAGGGTGTAGAGGTTAATGAGCCTATAAAATTTGGGTCTCATGGTACTAAAGAATCAATCAAGGAGGAAGGGAAAAAAGTTCCTGTGATCGGCCTCCGGAAGGATGCAGTTGAAGATTGGCCTGAACCTAAGCAGATCCATTCTTTCTACATTGTTAGATATCGGAGATATGAAGACCCAAAACTGAAGCCCAAATTTGATCAGGCAGAAAAAGAGCTACAAAAAATGAACAAAGAAAGATCTCAGATTATTGAAAAATTGCAGGCCAAGAGGGTAAGTTTTGTCCATAAGTCTTCTTTCAGCTGAACATTGCAAGAACATATAAGTTGTAACACATGCACATATTCTTGTAAGCATCATTGATTTACTTTATCCGTGGGAACCATTGATTTGAAAATATGAGCTTAAAAGTTCTGTTACGCTAATGATGAGAACTTTCATATCTAAATTCCCAGAGAAAACTTTGCTGAATGGTGAATATTTAAGCATAAAGGCCATGTTGTTTCCAGGTCACAACAGGCGCAGGTCTTAGTTTCAGATTATTTGATATGGCATTTGCTGTCTTCTAACAACTACTTTAAAACTTAATATTCATGTATGTGTACACACATTTAAATATGTACCAACATTGTTTTGAATAAGTAGTTATCCTTCTATTTTAGCTCAACGGCCGGCGAGCTTTGCAAAAATGGTAGTTTGATATTACCTGTTTACCAAGGACTATAACATTATTTGGATGAGTCCAAACTGTTGTTTTCAGAGATTTGATTAAAATAATTAAGTAACTCATGAATTATTTTGCAGGCAGAACGATCAGGGTTGATAGGCCAAAGGCAATCTGTGAGTGCTGAAAATCAGGAGTTTTGGACAGTAATTGATGGAAAGAAAAAGGAAATGGAACCTCTGCAGGATGCCCTCGGCAAGCTCCGTGGTCCTAGGAAAGCTGGGAGAGAGGGGGGTTTTAGTCTCTGTTCATCTGAGGAGGAGCTTGATAAATTTGTAAGCTCTACTCTCTTTCTTCTTGGGTTTTCTTTTCTCCCTTCATTGAAAACCACCTAAAGCTAATTGTTATATTTTTATTTGGAAATCAATTAGATTAAGATATAGTCTCTTTCATTACAAAAAAAATACTGAAATTAACTACGAACTTCATCGCTATATTGCTCATAGCTAACATAATTTTTTGTTAATTTGTTGCTAAATAGGATTAGCGACGGATTTTTCTGTTTAGCTATAGAATTTGTCCATTGCTAATTCCATTTTTTTTAGTAGTGTTTATTCTTTTAGCTTCTGAGGTTTTCTTTTCTCCCGTCATTTTCCTTTGCTGTTCTGCTACATTTTCTGCTTATCTTCATCAGCTTTTAAGTGTTATATTTTATTTGGAAATCAATTAGATTAAGAGTCTGCAGTACCGCATTCAGCATGAAAGCATTCCTCTGACTGAAGAGAAGCAAATTCTCAGAGAAATTAAACGACTTGAAGGAACAAGAGGAGAGGTAAGAGAACATATGGCTATGAGGGCACAGATTCAGGATTCAATGGGTGAAAAAGAAACAATCCAAAATCAGGTTAAGGTAAGGGTCAGATCTTTTTGTATACTTGTACAGCTGTGAAATATCAAGTTTTCTGGCCTTAACAATGTTCCTTGGTTTGCTCTAGAATGCCATTGTTAACTAACGAACACTCAATATTTTGTTGTACCATAGCTTATAAGTGGTAACCTTGACGGGGTTCGGAAGGAGCAACAGGCGGTTAAGGCCAAGCTGACGGTACTAGATGATAAGCTCGATGTCACTACCAGCCAGATTAAGTCTTTGGATGAGGAATTGAAGGAAGTAACAAAGAAGAGGGACAAAGCTTTTGTACATGTTCAGGAATTGAGAAATCAACGTGAAGAAGGGGTATGATGTTCTTTCCATATCAATTGCATTGTTCTGAATTCTGAAACTTACTAGATAAGAGATTATGGTATTTATGTTATTCATCTGACTACATCTCACTTATTCCGTTGGTGAATGGTCAATAGATCTATTTGGTCATGAAATACCTCAATTACTACGTATTTCATTGACACAAGCAGAAAAAGCATCCGTCCATGGCGTATTTGAGTATGGGCTTCCATTGGTACCAGCTGTGCTTGTGTTTTTCTTTTCTTTCTCTGTAATCTTGTAGTTGTGTTTGAAGATTTAGGAAATTAATGATGGTTCTGAATTTCTGTCTCTCAAAATTTTAGCTGTGTAGGGAATTTAAAAATTAAAACACCTTTCTTTTTCTTTTTCGTTGATAACCATGGTGTCCGGGCTAGCGTACGCGTACCTCGATTAATCACACGCGATACTTGCTACCTCCCAACAACAATAGGGACAATGTAACTCTGCCCACCAAGGCTTAGATTGATAGGAAAAATCACCCAGTGTTTTTGACTCCACTGGGATTTATACCTGAGACCTCATGATTCTTCTCCCACTTCATTGACCACTAAGCCATAGGCCACACCCTTGGGTGCAATTAAAATACATTTCTTTAACTGTTAGAAATATTTCTTTTGTGACTATAAGGAGAGTTGTGAGGAACCTTAAGAAATGATTCATTGACCACTAAGCCATAGGCCACACCCTTGGGTCCAATTAAAACACATTTCTTTAGCTGTTAGAAATATTTCTTTTGTGACTATAAGGAGAGTTGTGAGGAACCTTAAGAAATGACCGATTAAATTTAAGCATATGGGAGAACTACTAGCTTGGGTCTACCGGAAACCACCTCCCTAACTCCAACTCCAAGGTAGGGGTAAGGTTTGCGTACCCCCCATACCTCATTTTGTAGGATTTCACTAGGTATGTTGTTGTTGTTGTTATTGTTGGGGGGACTACTATCTTGCAAGTGTTCAACATATCTATAGATTCTACACATTATACTATCAGAGTATCCATTCTTTTTTATGTTTTATGAGTAAAGTAACACTCATGATCTATTGCATTTGGGTACTTTCTTTGGGATGAGAAATCACTTGAGAACTCAAAATAGAAAGATCTACAGTTTCAAACTTCCAATTTGCGATGCAAAGGCTTGGCAGTAAGCTCCTCGTGAAAATTGGTTCTTCAGAACAAGTACTTTACCTTTAGACTTCTCTGACCAATGTAAATCAAATGGTTATAGGGCACTTGGTTACTCTAAAATGAAATGGTTTCATTCAATTCAAACATGAAAGAGAAATGTTTTGTGTATTTTTACGTTTTTTATAATTAATGTTCGTTTAATTTTCTCAGAACGCTCCTTTCTACCAAAACTTTGCACTGTTGCAAAAAGCAAAACAGCTAGCAGATAAGAAGGATGTTGAAGCCCTTGAACAACTCACACTTACTGAGGTACCTTAGATCTGTCTTTAGTTGCTCAATTTGAAGTTTTGCATGTTTCTTGTTGTCAATAATTCCCTTTTGTTTTCAGGTAGATAAATTCATATCCCTATGGAGCGGTAGTAAGCCCTTTAGGGATGATTATGAGAGGAGAATTTTGACATCACTTGATATTAGGCAGTTGAGCAGGGATGGCAGGATGAGGAACCCCGATGAGAAGCCTCTGGTCTTACCACAGGTAGGGGTGTCAAATGGACGGGTTGAGCTGAATTTGGCCGGTCAAAATGGGTTGAGTTAATAAGTTGACCCGCCCAAAAGTTACTTGGGCTGAAATTGGCTAAAAAGAGTCATAATCCAACCCACTCAATTCTTACTAAGTTTTAATTTCTTTGTTTGTTCTTTTATAATCTTTTGAGTATCTACTATAACTTTCTTGTTTTTTATTATGACTATATATAACATATTAAGTTAAAAGATTTCCTTTGAAAAATATTTTGACAAGGTTTCTCATGGACTAATTTTGCCACCCCTAACCACAGGCGCAGACTGTTTCACAGTCTGAGATTGTCGAGAAAACTAATGCGAGACCACCAAAGGAAGAATCAGTGCTGCCTGCTCAGAAAGTAAACAAAGAGAAGAACGCCAAGCAGACAAAAGATGCAAGTAGCAAAGCTACCGAAAGTACCACAAAAAAGTACATCTTTGATGTTGAGGAGGAGATCCATGGTTTAGAAAAGAAACCGAAAAGCAAGGAACCTGATGAGGCGAAGTTGAGGGAAATGAAGAGAGAGGAGGAGATTGCAAAAAATCGTCAGGCGATGGAGAGGAAGAAGAAGTTGGCAGAGAAAGCAGCTGCCAAAGCAGCAATAAAAGCTCAGAAAGAAGCTGAAAGGAAAAAACTCAAGGAAATTATCCTTATCATTCTACCATTTGTTTTTGGTTTTACGTCGTAGGAATTTACATCATCTATGAACTTATATAGCATCTTTACTCCATTCAGGAACTTGAGAAGAAGGCGAAGAAGAAGGGTGGAGCTTCTGTTACTGGTCAGGACTCTACTGAGGAACCAACTGAAACAGCTGCAGAGGTTGCTGAGGAAGAGAAGGTGGAGGAAAAGGTTGAAACATCAGTTGCACCTAAGCGCAAAGAGAAAACTGTCAGGCATCGACCAATACGTGCAAAGGGCACGGAAATTCCTAAAACTATACTAAAGCGCAAAAAGGCAATGAACTATTGGCTATGGGCTGCTCCTGCTGCTCTTGTAGTTCCACTACTTCTAGTAGCATACACGTATCTTCTCTAGGATATTATGAGAGTCAAACGTAGAGGGGGGGGGGGGGGGGACTTGGTATTACTTAAAATGTTGCAATAGCAAGGTCTGTTTTTTGTAATCTTAAGTCATGCTTATTTTTTTTTCATCCTTGACTGAGGATGGAGAAGTCATAATGTTGCAGGTAGAAAAAGTGTTCGCATATGCTTACAGAAAGAGTAACTATGCATGTTGATTTTAGTTGGTGTGGTTTCAAGTTTTGACTTTTGCTTAAAGATTTTCATCTTGGCATTAATTGTAAACATCTAAGTTCTTTATGATCTGCCTACATTCTGTTCATTGAAAGAAAGTGTATTATCTGTTAACCTAGGAGTGCTTTTTTTTTATTATGTTGAGTGAAGTATGCCCCGACTAATGTTCGAGTTTGCCTTCATGGTGATTTGCATAGTAAAGAAAGTGCATAAATCCATTCCTTCGCAACCTACGCCATAGCCAACACTCTATCTAACGACCGTTAGTATTTCCTTCAGGCCGGTAGGGGGAACCTTCTGCATGAAAGCAAAAGGAAGCCGCTGATCAAGAAATGCTAAGAGAAGGGGAATGGTTAGTTGCTTCTGTCTTTTGGCCAAGTGGTAAGATAGCGGATTTTGGTCTTGCTATTCAGAATGTTTGAGGCCTGCCCTCCCAAATCCCTTCCTGGCGCTTCAACCTAAATTGTTTGTTCAAAATTGAACCGTAATCGATAGCCCAACTGCAAAATTGACTTATTAGTTTTGGGTTATCGGATTAACGGTTGGTGAACGAATTAGAATTTTATAGTTAACGGCTTATTGGTGCGGAGGCGGATTACACAATTTTCTTATCGGATAAACCGTTAACCTTTAAGAATCATATTTATATTTTTTTCTCCTAGATAATATAAGTATATATTATAAACCCTAAAGCTAAAGCCATATTCATTCTATCACTTCTTAGATTACGAACCACTCCTCGTAACTTCGTTGTAATGCTGATTTGATGTAGTTGTGTTATCTTTATTATGTAGCCATATTGCAGTAGAAACTCATTAACTGATGAAATCAGTCTAGTTTTTAGGAATGTATTTGGTTCTCTTTGATGTCCTTGGTTCAGGACTATGTGCTATTCTAGCTAGCCTTTCAAATAATCACGCTGACATCTGCAAAACAATTATTCGAAAGGTTCAAAGTAATAATTGCGAATTTTCCTACCGTAACACATGTTATAGTAAGTAGAGAAGTGAGCATATCTTTGCAGAAGCAGTTGTGCAAAGGAACGAGAAGGTGTGATTTTAATTTCATCGGATTACATGTTGTAATTTTAATTTTCCATGGTCTCTTCCAATAACCGCCCGATAATTAGGAATCTGATACCGAATCACCCGATATCTTATCGATTGGCTAGCGAATTAGTACATTTAACAGTCGATAACTGATAAGTCGAACTGAGCGTAATTATCCGCTCAATTCACCCTATAAACAGCCCTAGACCAGTCATGTTCTTTCTTCATCGAGTAGTGGTCACACCCAACAGGCACGCAAGTGTACCTGGTCCACAAGCAATAAAGAGATAAGTAAAATATTATGCAAGTGAAAAGTTGTCAAAAAAAATTCATATGGTCCTTTCAGATCTTTATAAATCTTATAATAAATCTTTTAAAATCCAAACGGAAATCAACTGGACTTTTAAAATTTTTTTTATAAGTCATTACATTCCTAAATAGTCTTTTAAAATCCACTGGACTTATTTATCCAAAATAATTTTTTAAAAATACTAATTAAATACCCCCCTAAAAGACTAAAACTACTAAGTGCAAACTTAAGTGACTAGTTACCAATCCTCATAACATAAGGGGCCATTTTTATCATTCTTTCTAAATTTCTCCCATAAATTATGATTTTTGAAGAGAATATTGAAACATCTCCATTCATCCTAAATAACCTTTCCTTATTTTAACTACCAAGACAAGATAGAAGATACCCAAAATCGTTGAAGCAATGTGCGCACTACGCGTACCGGCCATGGCTGCCACACAATCGATTCTCAGAAGGGTAGTTCCGTCATTTGTATCTACTCGTCCCACCACTCATGTCCTCAGAGTCATACTTCCAACACCTCTGCAACCCTCAGGTCCTTATTATTGCGTGTCTTCTTTTTATGATTTTGTGTATCAATTTTAGTCCATAATCTATGTGCTTATCAGAATATGAGGAAAACAATTTTTATTTTGTTCGTTTTTTGGTGTTCATGTAGACGTGATACATTCATGCTCATACAATTATCTTGCTAACTGCACTAAAGAGAACTTATGTGATATGTCAATGGGGAAAATTCGGGTGTAAAGTTTGGGACATCGGTAGTTTAAACTTCAGATATACATGTTTGGGAAAGCAAGCCTTGACAATCCAAACGTCAGGCGCATATGTTGCAAGTTTGACCTTGGCAAGCCAAACTTCAGACGTGTATGTCTGGTAGTTTACTTGCATAAGCAATATGCCAAACTTCAGGCAACATTTGTTACTTTGGACGTGAAGGTTGCAATTTGTTCGTGTATGCCGGAAGTTGTTTCTGAAGTGGTTAAACTTACAAAACTTCGGCTATGGCTTAAAGGAAGGTCCCAAAATCAGCTATCTGTGTACTTTCCCCTATGGTGTATCTACTATGTACTTTCATTGATATTGTTTCCAAGTTACCCATATGGTCCTTACTCTACGCTTGCAGGTGAGCTAGCTAACCCAGCCTATACCAGCCCCGTCATAAACTAACGGCATGTAGCGCAATAGAAATGAAACTGAAAACTCTATCCTACATAGATACAGTGTATAGACCTGCATGTTCCCTAATCCGTTAACATACAAACTGCAGGAAGAAAATTTAGTGGACTTGTGGAATATCCCAAATCTCACAATTGAAATTAGACTAGCTAGGATTCCCTCTAGGGTGTTTAACTAATTGTGCAGCGTGTACTAAGATACACAAGAACCCCAACCCAAATCTCGACAAAAAACTAATCTGGGTTTATATAGTCCTTTTTATAACGATGATGGTCGAACCAGGTTATACGCACCTCGACTATTCCTCGGGCTACCTGTTATCTCCCATTAACTCAGGTACCGAGTAACTGTGCTCCCTAAGGCTTAGGCAAATGAAATAAATCACCTAGTATTTTCTTGTCTTGATGGGATTTGAACCCTGATCTCCAAGTATTCCAAGCTACAACATCATGCTGAGGCATTTTATCAACAATTGCCTTGCACTTTTCAAATGATCCATTAATAGAACATATCATATCAACAAGTCTAGTGTCAATGAAGACCATCAGAATCAATCTTTTTATTAGCTGTCCTCATCAATCATACCTTCTGTTGAAAAGCTGAAATTTCATTGCAAGCTACCAGTGCAAAGGTGAATGCTCGATTGACTTCTGCAGAATTGAACTGTGCACGCCAAGGTGCTGATTTGTTCTGAATCGCACCTAGTCTGTAACATGTAGTTCCACAAGATGACAGGTGACTGAGGTATAACCAAGGTTAGAACGAGACAGTTGCATTTTTTGAACGAGTACATGCTTTTTGGCCGTTCATGTGTATTTCACAAGATCAATGGGTTGTTAGTTTGTTGGTGTATTACTGGATGGGACAATTTGGTCATTTGTAGACTAGTATAAGGATAATATGAGTCGCCTTGAAATTATAATGACCAAATAATCCAAGTGAAAACGTCTAAGTACTATTTTAGCCATATATTTGTCTGCCTCAACTTCCCAATAAATATCAAACGAAACAATGAGTAATAGTTTAAGGACTATTTGGATACATTTGCTGATTTTTGCATCAGAGTAAGTTGTGTAGGCTTGGAAGAGTCCTTGGGAATATCTATCGACCTAAACATTCTACTTTTAGTTATAAATTTTAATAGCTGATGACCCACATTTATATTGGAACTGTTTCAAAACAGCTTTTGGAATATGCAGCCTACCACAGGCTATTAAGGGTGATGCTGATGTTGTACCGAAAGGAGTGGGAGACAAGAACACCATTGAAGATGTGAAACGTATTGTTGAACTGGTACATATACATCTACCAGACCGATCACTCTCCTCTCAATTAGCATTTGAAAAGCCATGTCTAGTTTTTTACTCTTTGGCCCCTGTTGCAGAAAAAGAGCCTAAACATTGTCCTAATTCTTAAATCTAAACTGATTAGAGTGATCTTTGAAGTTCTTAATGAAGGGATAGTTCTTGATTATCACTTGTGTACTTCTCAGGCAAAACGAGCATCATTAAGACGAGAAGTTTTACATACTGATTTTCTGACTCCGCCTGTCTTAAAAGAGTCAATGCTAGTCTTAGAAAGGTTAGCTGACCTCAAAATAGTTGCACAAGGAGGATACCCAGAGGTTGGACACAGTTTGTTTATAAAACTTGTTTGAGCAATAAAGTTGCTTGAATTTATATTTACTGTCTCCTTACATAGGCCGAACGATGTCGGCTCTCACTTGGACACCCGGATGCATTAACAAGTGATCCAGATAATGTTGCTGCTTTGAGGTAGGTCCTCCTGTCGTTTGTTCAGTTATATCTGCTGTTTAAATCAACCAGTCATAAATTCCTCTTTATCATTGTGAAAAGGGATCCTTTTTCCAGTATTTCAGGGAACTTTTCATTTCAACCTTGTTCTCACGGTGATTTCCTTGGTGCAATCCTTGGTACAGGGATTACAAGGAATAAGCTCGGAGATATACTCTTGCAGGTATCTTCTTTATTTATCTTTGGGAGGTTTTCTCTGTCTCTCTTGCAAGTAGGCAACACCAAGTTGATTTTATCATTTGTTTGGCTACAAAATAAATATGTAAAAGAAGGATATAAGTGACAGAGAGTGAAAAATTGTTGAGCAAATAGACTCTTGGGCAGAGAGTTGTGGGCATCACAGGATCCACCTCTTATGTAGCTGAGTTATTATGTAAGATTAAAGATGAGTCAGAACTTATACGTGGAGGTGGTATATGGTTACTCAAGACTTGATCTCCTAATGAGTCCTTTGTTTTAATGTGGAGGTGGTGATTCAAACATCTATAACGAAATGCAGAAGTAGCACAAAGCTTGATGAATGAATCAACATCCAAGATAGATTATTGAAATGTCCCTTTTGCACCCGGAACATAATACTAAGTTAGCTTAGGCACATAGAAAATTAGAGTATGGCAATGCATCTAATTGTGTAGCCTAGTGTTCAATGAAGTGGGAGGAGAACCATGAGGTCTAAGGTTCAAATTCCAGCAGAAGCGCAAACCTATGTGATCTCTTCCCATCTGCATAAACCTTGGGGGGCAGAGTTATTTGATACATGTACTAGTGGGAGGTAGCATGTAACTGATGAAATAGTCGAGATGCGCACAAATTGGCCCGGACACCACCATTGTAAAAAAAAAAAAAAGAATCAGAGCACGACAAAGAATCCCTGCTTAGCTAATCTTAAAAGCAAACTGTCTCCTAAACAGAACAGTGGTTGAGATTCTTTGGAGATTGCTGATTGACAGTTTCAAACTAATATCAGATTATCACTTTGGGCTATTTAAAGTTTTTGATTTTTTTCTTTTGAAATTATATTTTATTCTTTACTTTCTTTCACACGTTCGGACTAATTAAAAGCCTCTAGATATTTCATAATGTTGGTCTTGTGTTTGTATTTGTGTAACTGTTGTAACATATTCCACTTCCCATTTTTTCGAAGTATTGGGTTGTCCTGAGCATCTCTTTGTGATGTTTAGGGTGAAAAGGGAGCTCAGGTTCTTGTTGTTCCAGAACTTTCTGACTTCCTTGTATCAGCATTGGACAAGGTAATGGTACTTTGCATATTGCTTCCACTTACAGTATCTTCTCGATTCTTCATAGTAGTACTTTAGTCTCCACATTCTGAAGCGCGTCTGTCTTTTCATTTGCATTTCTATGGCTAGTTGGATCCCTGAACCTGTAAGTTTCCCTAAGCTGAAATTGGTTATATACTCTTTTTCGTGGGTGTGGATAGGGTGGGAAAGTTATACTGCGAGATGCTTGATTGCTTTGGTATTTTACACACCATGGTTGTGTTTGGTAGTATGTACAAAATTTTCCATAAGTCTTTTTGTATTTTCAGGACCTTCGTTCGAATTTCCAAAATGTTCCACACCAAATGAAAGAATATAACTTGCGTCCTTTATGCGTCTATGTAATTTTTCCATTATAACTCTTTGTTCCTTCTTTTCTCCACTTGCTTCTACCAGCCAATTAGAGTTAAATGTTTCTGTATTATTTGTGAATATCGACAAATACTGTACGCATTGCCACCATCCACTATTATCACATGTTATTACATTGAATTGGACAATTATTGAGTGAATTTTCTTCGTAAAAAATCTTTTACAGAATTCGCAAAGGAACGAACAGTAGTTTTTAGGTGATTAAGTTGTAAGGCTTCCACTTAATATTTTCTTTGTAGATTGGAAATGTTTCTGTCACTTGCAAGAAGATTCCATTGCTTGCCCTTGAATATGAACCGCCAAGGTTGAAAATGTTACAGTTACAGTTCCTTTGGTTTCTTCCCTTCATACGCATCACATTTTGATTTAGGAAATTTCACTTTTGTTTTACTCTTTCCAGGACAAAGTCCTTAAAAGCCATTGAGGCATCATTGAGACTTGATGCTGTAGCTAGTGCAGGATTCAAAGTTTCACGAACTAAAATGGCCAGTTTGATTAGGTAATCCCCCTTTGTATATCTTTTTTCTTTCCAAAATATTTTGCTTGTTGTGTGCTTGGCGTGGTGAATGACTACATAGCTGATCCTTGCATTAGTTAATTGTATATGGATAATTAAAATGCCTCTTGCCTTTATGATTTCTGAACCCCATTTTATCTGTAATCATTGTCATAGATTTGCAGATAACCTATCCTTATCCCAAAAGCAAAAGAGTTGCGGATAAGCTGGCCTTCCATACAGTATGACCTTGAAATTATATATACGTAATTCAAGCGGGTGCCTTCTATGAAATTTCTTCAATTTCTTCAATTTCTCATTGATTCCCACATTGTTTAGGTCTTTTCTGTACCCTATAGGCTTTAAAGTAGAGTTTCATCTTGATTTTCACATGTGAAAGAGCGAGGTAATTGAAAAGATCCACAACCCATAATCTTTACTAGGTGCAACATCTACGATGATTGGCATAAAGAGAACTTCACTGCATTGCTGTGCATTCTCCCTCATTTCATAACAGCAAAACTAATTTCTTGAAGGGCTAGTAACAATGCATAGTTCCATTAATAAGCAAGAAACTAAAGAGTCTCTTGTAATGCTGTACTGCTTGAGTTGGCTGTAAGAAGGATCTCTTTCTCCTAGAAGTAGATGCTCGCCCCGCAGTGATGTAACTGATGATGCCTCTAGGTGTAGCTTTCTGTGTGAGGAAAGGATGCTCAAGCAGAGATATAAATTGATTCATTCATTATACTGGTAAAAGATCAGGTGAACAGATAACAACTTGAAGGAAGTTGCTATCTGTTAATCACTTCCTAAAAATGAAATCGAAAAGAAAAGAAATCCAGTAATTTATCAAAAAAGAAAAAGAGGACAAAACCGGTACTGAACCGATACAACAAGTGAAGAGGGTTTTAGTTTTGTGCGTGGTTGTCACTTGTTGGGGGGAGATTATTATTGTAAGTTTTGATTTTCTAACACAAATCAACAAAGGGGTCCAGGATTTTACATAGTTGCAATTTCTGTGTTGTATCTAGGCCCAGGGGTTGGGGGTGATTGGATTGGGGAGGAGAGCAAGGGAGAGGGATGATATTTGGAGGACGTTTACTGCTGTAGTCTCAAAAATTAAATGAGTCACTAACGATGTGGATAATATGTTGATTTGTACCCAAGGGTGTTGCCTAGGCCCAATGAAGTGGGAGAAGAACCATGAGGTCTCAGGTTCAAATATTAGCAGAAGCAAAAAATACTAGGTGATTTCTTCCCATCTACCTAAGCCTTGATGGCCAGAGCTACCAATACCTGTGCTAATGTGAGATAGCAGGTAAGCGGTGGAATAGTCGAGGTGCGCACAAGCTGGCACACACACCACCATCATAAAAAGAAATATTGATTCGTAACAGTTTCTATATGTTTTTACTGCTTCGACGGTTCAGATGTATTTGGCCAAATACTCTGTTGCCTAAGTTGTTATTATCTCACTCTATCTTGCTGCCTTTCTAGTAACGGAGATGTTCGTGTCAATTGGAGCACTGTGACAAAAAGCAATACTACCATTAAGACTGGAGACATGATATCAGTTAGCAGAGAAGGCAGACTCAAAGTAAGTTACTTCTCATAAAATTCTGCCATAGCTGTAAAAGTGAATGAATCAGAATGAACCCCTCTCCCACATGGCGTGCACACACACACAAAACACCCATGGACAACAAAAACATTTTGCTTTAAGTTTTATAATGCTTGTTAAATATGCTTTTCTCATTGGCTGGTTGATGCGGAGGCGGATCCAGGATTTGGAACTTATGGGTTCGTACATACGACCTTAAGTTATTTTTTTGAAACTGACATACGACCTTAAGTTAGTATACAATAATAATTGGGTTCACAATCAAATATGTATAGATATTTAGAATATTTCTTAATACATATACAAGATTTGGGTAAAAGCTACCGGGTTCCCGTGAACCCATAGCTACAAGGCTAGAGCCGCCTCTGATTGGCCGACCATAGGGCATACTTATCTCTTCCTATAAGTTCTGACATTGAAATTCCATTTTTCCGGGACTTCACTTAAAATGTGAACTCCTTTTTCCCTGACTATGGGAAGTATCCTTTTCCAATATTATCACTCAACTAAGTAGGACCAAAAATGTTGTTTCAAATTTCAAAATTATCTTTCTAACCTACAAAAAAAAAAGCTAGCAGATAAAAGGTGATTAAAGAAAAGAGTCAAATAGTTAGCTTTGCTTTAAATTTTTGGATGCCTTGCTATAATGCCCATTCTGTGATAATAGTTTTTAGATTACTTAGGTGATTGTAATTTGCAGAATTTCCACAGGATATTCATAGGATGAGTGTCGCAGAAATGTGAATGTTAAAGATGGATGTGTGGCGGTACAAGATTAGGAATGATCACATTTGGCTGAAACTGCAGTAGCACACGCTTCTTATGCTTATGACTGGCATTCTCGGGGACAACATACAGGATAAAATGAAAAAGAATCGTTTTGAGATCAATCATGCTCTACGTCGACATCCAAACACATCAATTTGTAAATGGGACGAGGTAGACATAAAATCAGATAGAATGAACTATCCAAAAAGACCTATATCTTCTTAGAATCCATGTAAGACTTGGCGCAAAATATAGAACAATAAAAGAAAAAGATCCATATAGATGATACCAATTAGTCGGGATTAAAGTTTAGTTTGCTAGGAGCCGTTTAGTCTTATTAGATATTTGGATACCAATGGAAAGTATAGAGAACTTTTAGTGCCTGATAACCTAAATCTTCAAATATTTGATTGATGTGGGTCTAAATAGAGCAACATGATTGGTGAGGTATCATTCAGCAGGCCTCAACTAGTTTGGGATTGATTTCTTGTTAGAGAATTTTACTTGGGACAATATTTAAGTTTGGTTGAAGAATTCTCATTTTGATTAAGTCTCTGTCAAGAGTTCTTCAGTTCTATAGTTGAGTGACATGCTTTGGAAATTTGGCTAAATACTTGGCTTGTCCAATGACATGAGTTTCTTTTCCTGCTAGGTTTGGTGTTACGATATTGTTAGTATGAATAAGAGATTTACGAAAATTCAATACTGGGGATGTTATGTCCATTGATTTTGGAGGTGTGGGGGGTTTATGTTGTGAGAATTACTTGTTTATACGAAAACTGGCATATGCAGTCAACCATCACTAGCTCATTTTGGGACTTCGAATGATCTTTGTCTTACATCCTATAGAGAATTATTAATGTGAAATGAGATTGCTGTTTCTGCGACTAATGGATCTCTTATTCAGATTGGAGAAATAAGCTCAACAAGGAAGGGAAAGTTCGCTGTTGAGCTCATCCGGTATTTGTAAAGCATGAAGTTATTTGGTGATATTGATTCCAACGACTCAAAAGCTGCTATAGATACTTATCAAGCACTCATTTGCCACTCCACCACTCTCACACTGACAAAAGTATGTATCCTTACACTGATATGGCAAAATAGTTCTCTTAAGTTCGCCCTGTTACAGCTGTGCGCCTGAGGCCAGTTTGTCTGCAACTCAGCATTTTCCTGGTTCAACCTTCTGCGTCAGAGAAAGCAGGAAGGTGAAGGACAAGATAGATTTGAACTTGTTCACTCTACACATTTCCTGATTCCTCTATAGCAATTTCCTAAAATTTAGGGGCTGTAACCAGTTAGTGTTGTAAATTGTTGTATAATTCGTTTTATACCATCAGTGTATTTAAACAAAATACTCATTAAGTTACATTTACATACAAATAATTCAAGCCTAGACATCTAATCTTTGAAACAAATGTGTGCACAAGGAGTATAGCTGTCAAAATGGGTTGGCCCATCCCAATCGAGCTCCAGCGGGCGGTAGACTTCAACAGCCTAGCTCAATCCAACCCTTCTGTGAGAAAATATGGTAGAAAATAATATTATTGAATTGTGTATCTATATGATTACACTGAGCTCTATTTATAGACACTCCATTACAATCTTTTTCCTACTACTATATATAATACGATCCTTTTCTACTACTATATATAAAATCATATTCTTATTCTACATTACAATCATTTTCCTAGTAGGATACTATATATGAAATCATATTTCTATTCTAACACTCCCCCTTAAGCCGGTGCATACAAGTCATATGTACCGAGCTTGTTACAGATGTAATTAATATGAGGACCAGTAAGGGACTTGGTGAAAATATATGCAAGTTGATCACTCGACTTTACAAATTTTGTAACAATATCACCGGAGAGTATACTTGATCTGGATTGAGCAACCTCAATACTTAGAAAATACTTCAGTCTGTTGAGATCTTTAGTATGAGTCATGACAAACTCCTGAATTAATAAACAAGGCAAGGAGACTATTTCAGACCATAAAGTGACCGACGCAATCGACACACCAGGTTAGACTCCCCTGAGCAACAAAATTAGGTGGTTGCTCCATATAAACTTCCTCCTCAAGGTCACCATGGAGATAATAGCACACTTCACGAATGTGTCCAAGCCTATTACAATAACTACACCTAGGTCAAGATCTTCCAAGACGACCTCCTCCTCGTTGCTTCTTCATGGATTGTGATGTGCGATTTTCTGATCTCCTCAAAGGTTTTGAAGTAATCATAGGACTTGAACTTTCAATTCCGTGTTTTTGGAGTTAAGCATATAAAAATCGAGAGACGTAGCGAAATCATGTGTGAAAATATGGGAGAAAACATTATTATTGAATTGTGTATCTACATGATTACACTGAGCTCTATTTATAAACACTCCATTACAATCATTTTTCTAGTATGATAATATATATGAAATCTTATTCTTATTCTTATTCTATATTACAATTTTTTTTCTAGTAGAATACTATATATGAAATCATATTCCTATCGTAACACCTTCCTTTCAAAGGGCCTCCAAAATGCTTGCCCAATTGAACCATAAGCAGCCAGCCCTACTAATTTTATTTTTTAGAAAAATCTATTAGTTAGTTAATTTTTTAGGAAGAATTTTTTTAAATGTTAGATGTGAATAACATTTATTATTTTTTTAATTGTTAAAGATTAAAGAATAAAATGTGATAATTTATATACGTAATTGTTAATTTCATTTATAAGCTAAAGTTGTCACATTTCTCCGTAAAAATTTGAAGTTATACTGCAATATTGAAAATTTTAATGATGCATCAATTTTAATATTTTAGTGTATGCAAACTTATGATTATTTATCAAAGGAACTTGAGTAAGTGCAAGAATTTTGTGCAAAGAAGAAACGTAATAGCTTTTTTGACTTCATCATCATATTGACTAATGAATATGATATTCATGTCGCTATATGTTACTTAGTTTGTCCAAATAATATACACAAAGAACCGCATTAGTTGCGTGCATTTATTCTTCAAAATAAGAAGCGCGAGTGAGTCAAATAAGAGCCCTAAAGTCAACATGCAGGACAAGCTAATAATTTAAAGTCTTAAAATAGAGAAAATTTTATTCTAGAAGAACCTCTAATCTTGTTACGCTCACTTATTTAAAATCTTTTTAATTTTCCCATATCTTGTTTTATTTTGTATACTTTTTTGTGTTAAAACTTAAATAATTATTTTGTTTAATTGTTAGCTTCAAGGGGAGCCGCCCCAGACTCATGAAACCGAAAGGCTGACTGGGGTTGGGCTTAATAGTCTTAGGTTTAAAATGGGCTGAAAATTCTTAACTAAACCTCATTAATCCAACGGATTGGGTTGGGCTAACTTTACTGGTCAAGACTTTTTGACGGCTCTAAGTCAAGGATTGGTGTCCACAATTAACTTGGTTATAGCTACCAACAAGCACCTTTAATTGAAGTCCGGAACTTAAATGATCCAAAAAGTGAGGAAGTGAATAAAAGTATTTCAATTTTTTTTGTGACAAAAGTATGTTTTGCGCAGTAAATTACTGCACAATAGGACTTAACCGTAACGGCCCGTTTAAGTCCTATTGCGTGGTAATTTACTGCGCAATATGGCTTCTTATAAACTAGCAACCCACATTTTTTAAAAGGTCCATCTTAGTTTAATTACGCAATAAATTATTGCGTTTTACAATCAATTATCCATCTGCACATTTGTACTTGATTTGACATGACACTATGACAATTATTGCAAGAACACATCCGTTTTCTATTTAACATGAATTTTGGATGAGGGCTTGACTCATCAAAATTCCAAGTTCCTGAAAAAATCATCCAACTCCCAAGTTCATAAAAAAATGGTGTCTCCTTCTCCAACTATTAAGGTTTCATTATTTTGGGAAGGAGAGATTCTTCATGATACAAAAGGACTGATGTTTGGACCACAAAAGGACTGAGGTTTGGACCATAAAAGGACCGAGGTTTGGACCACAAATGGACCAACTAAGATAACAACACAAAATTTGAATAACTTACCAATGTTTGAGAAAACTAAAATATATTTCATAAAAAAACAATGTCTCCTTTCATCAACTACATCCCCTATTTATACTAGTTCCACACCTTCTAGAAGAGGTAACAAGATAGACATAAAAACGCATCTAGGCCGAATGGGTTAGTTATAGTATTTCACCTAAATTACATGTTAAGTTTTCAATTAACTTGGATTACTCAATATTACTCACTGCCATACATAAAAGAATGAGAGTTAGTAGGCGTGAGTTTGCATTATATGTAATAGGCAGATACCCAATATCGTTTTCCACCTCAAGGTTTAGTGCTTTATGACGAGTGGAATATGATTGATGATGAATCGTTGAGTGAATATTTGAGGGCGTCAGAAGAATATAGAGACTTAATCACCCTGAATGTGTTTGAAATGTATGTTGAAAAGATACATATCAATCATCGTGAAGTCTTGATCATGACTCGTCGGGAAGTCCCATAAGTGCATTGTGACTCATTCTCAAATCCCTGAAGTCCACCCTACTCATAGTAACACTTATCTTGACATGAGTTCTTACGGAGATATTTTGACTGGTCAAATATCGCTGGAAACTTTAAGTCAATAATTTAATCAAAATTATAGAGAAAATTGATAAATATCCATTATTATTTTGTGTAGTAGCACATGTTTATTATACGTATGGTAATAGTAATGTTTTTATATCTTTTTAGGGGTTATACACTTAATATAAGTAATATTGAGCAATGCAGTTGATTATTATCGATAGGTATACTTTTTAATAATATAAATTATTTAATGTTTAGTACTTACAATACTTGACTTTCCTCTGTGGTGAAAATTACTCACAAAACGCTCCAGTGGTACCAAATGTTGATTTTGGTGCCTTTGATACTTCTTCAAACCCATGCAATATTGATTCTTATCGGTAGGTTCATAATCTTGATATTAAATAATCTACATTTTATGATGTTGATATTTAAAATATGTTACCTATTCTTGGTGTAGGAAGAAGTCTTTACTAGATGGTGATAATAATCCAAATCATATAGAAACACCATCGAGTGATAGCGATGATATACCTAATGCAGAGGTATCCGACGAAGAAATAAATTTCTCGAATGGTGAGGTTGATATTCATCCTCATTGGCAAGAACAACAGTTACTAGAGATGATGCAAAGTCGATCACACCAGCAAGAATCGATGGCAGAAAGCCCAATTCACCAACAAGAATCGGTTCCGCAAGAATCCACAATCTAGTGGCATTCTGACGTGATTCCATATCTTGATAATCTTCAAGATTGTCCTAATACCTTTGTCTTTATTAGAAATAATGATCATAATTCTCCAAGCAATGTGAAAAGAACCGGATGATCTTATAAACTGTAAAGTTCTACTTGCAAATGGCATGATTTTCACCTCCAAAAAGGCACTGCAAATGGCGGTTACTGCATCAAGAAAATGAGAGAGTTTAGAGTTGATGATTCTACCCGAAAGATGTGGCGATTGGTTTGCAGATGTGATTATCAAAGTTGCCAATGGATGCTTCGGGGTAATGAGACTCATTATAGTATGTGTACTATCTCAAAATTCCACTCACGTCACACTTGTGATATGGATGACTGTCGAGCAGATCATTTTAATTTAGATACAAATATGATTGCTCAAGTTATAGTTGGTGACATTGTTGAACCCCCACGTACCTTATTCGCCCAAGTTCATTTTAATTTTAACATTAATTAAATTATTATTGCTAAATGTTGTTGTTTAAATTGTCCAAGTTTTCCATCAAAGACTGCATTAGAGCAGTTTTGAGAGTATATAGAAAAATGATAAGCAGGAGAAAGTAATATCTCGGGTGTAGGCGCATTTTTTAGATGGTTTATGGTAACTGGGAGGGCTCTTTTCAGAAGTTGCCGAGGTATATGACAGCTCTACAACACTTCAATCCTGATATTGTTGTAGAATGGCAGCTCAACACCCAACCTGGTATGTCCAGTAATATTTTTAATTTTGTATTTTGGATATTCAAATCATGCATTAATGATTTTGCTCATTATCAGCCAGCAATATCCATATAGATATATGACATCAAGCTACTGATTGCAGTAGGAATGGATGTCAATGAGTCGATATTCCCTCTTGCTTTCACCATTGCCACTAATGAGAGCAACGAGACATGGGGGATGTTTTTGACATATTTGATGCAACACATTATTAAGGATAGAAATAATCTTCTCCATCTGTTCCTCGAAAATTAAGATCGTCCAAAGCATGATACATGTCTAGTGACTTTTGCATTTCTAAAATTTCTTTCATCAAGTGTTGGATAATCAGTGGTTCATCATTGAATTTGGAGGTCTCAAATGTAGCAAACAAAGCTTGTGGCACAACTAAATTATGCCACCGACATAATACCTCATAATCACAAATTATAGCTCCTTCGGGTATTGAGAAGTGCGCGTCACCCTCAATTATGTGTTCAACAACAATTTTTATATTAACATTGATACAAATTGGTTGATTTTTAAAGGGACGAACAACACTATACCATTTTTCATCAGATAAATCCGTGTAACATCCTAATATCCTTTTTCAAAATATGATTCGATCATGTTTGTTTCTATCCTACCATGCGGCCTTCTTGAGCTACCCTCACCTTTTTGTCTATTTTTGAACCAACTATTGAATGTAATATTTCTAGGCATTTTTAGAATGTGAGTTTTTTAACCGAATGAGTTATATAAAAGTTTTGTTATATAAGTGTTTTATATAAAAAGGTCAAAAATGCACATTGTGTTGTCCAATCATGGATGTCATTTAGAAACATTTTACGCATTAAAAATTGTGTAATATAGGTGTCATATAAAGCGGTCAAAAGCGGGCATTGTGTTGTCCAATCAAGGATGTCATTCAGAAACATCACCTTTTACACATATAAAAGTTGTGTAATATATGTGTGTCATATAAAGCGGTCAAAAGCGAGCATTGTGTTGTCCAATCAAGGATGTCATCCAGAAACATCATATTTTACGCATATAAAAGTTGCGTAATATATGTGTGTCATATAAAGTGGGAATTGTGTTTTTCAATCAAGGATGTCATTCAAAAACATAATATTTTACATATATAAAAGTTGCGTAATATAAGTGTGTCATATAAAATGGTTAAAACCGACATTGTGTTGTCCAATCAAGGAGTAATATCTAACATGAATGACGAACAACTAGCATTCACATTAAAATGAGTTATTATGTCATTTTGGAACCAATTTTCTGATATTAGTTCTATTATATCTTTTAGCCCATCAGACATATTCAAAGCAATGGGTAGGACATGAGAACTGGATGATGATTTTAAATACTCAAATAACCCGAATCAGAGATACAATCAATAATACAATGACAGCTGAGTGGAATTGGCATGTTAGGGAGGTTGAAAGGCTGGAGCAAAACTTGAGGGCACTTAGACTCAAACGTTCAAAGAGTCATGCTACGTCAATGCCTCGTGGTACACCACAAGAATTGAATTTTGCTCTTAACCATTTTCGCGAAGAGAAAAGTCAGATGAAAATACATTGCCTCAGGGCAGAATATAGTCCACGTGGTTACGTCTTATCCAAGTGGGATTCGAACTGTCAGATTTTCGATGAAGATGATTCCTCATGATCCTATTAATATTTGTTTTAAATAAAGTAGGTAGGGTCATAATGACAACCCCAAGAGTACTTGGGGGTTTTAACTATATAAGTAGCCTTTCATTTGTTATTAAACTACAACATATACAATGTCGAGTAGTAGAAGTGTATATTGACTGGTATTCCTTCCAAAGGATCCGAATACCAGTGGTGATGATAGCTCAAATCATAGCAGTTATTCCAGTGATCCGTCAAGCGATAATAGGGAATTTAATATAGACGATTGAAGCCCCACCTTCTTATAGAGAGTAATGATGATTTTTGCGATGTGAAATACTTAGATCCACGAGAATATTATTGTGGTTTACGCCGGGAATGGGCATATCGGTATGCCGAATCAGAACTTGTTCATGACTTTGAAAACCTCAACGCTCCAATCCCAACAAGGTTCTCAACGACCAATCCTCGAACTGATCAACATTCTTGCGAGGTTGCGGTACAGAGGATTAGAAAAGAAAACAACAGAATGCTACCAAGACATTGTAGTTTTTACATGCTAAAGTTGGCTGAGGAACAAGCATCATCAGCGGGTAGAGAACTAACATCTACAAAAAGAAGATATGTCTTAAGAAACCAAAATATTATTCTAGGACGATATTGAAGACTTCTAATTTGATGATGTTTAAGGGTACTATAATTTTATTTGTATTTTAAATTTATGATGAAGTCATCAATTTGAAGAAAATTAATATGTTTAATTTTGCTTTGATTGTTAGTCTATTACTAATTTATTTAAGCGTCTTAGAGTTAATAATACATAAGAAGTTCAACAATTCACAATTTTTAATGAAAACAAAAATAAATTAGTACATAAAATGTGCTGATTACATATTACATTAAAAAGTGATAGAAAATACATAATACATGAAAACGTGCAACTAGTAAAAATAAAATACATAAAAACTTAACCGACAATGCAACATTTCAATATTAGAAACAACAACAAGAGAGCACAAATCATCTTCCAAAATTTAAATTTCTCTTTCAAAGCATTTTTCTCGTGTTGAGTGTCACTAAGGTTATTCTTGAATTTTTTTTGTTTTTCTTCGGTTTTTTTAGCAAGACCTCCAGAAGGATAATTTTTTCTTGAGCTTCCATAAATTTAAACTGCAAGTCCAACTTCACGGTATCTCTAGTGATACGTGAAGTCGCGTATCTCTATCAACATGAGGCTTTTTACACTTTGCCAGTACCGATTTATCCACAGAAATTTTATCTTCCCATCGAAAATATTTACAACCACCCTTATCATATGAACATTATAAAAAAATAGTTTTTGAAAGTAAAATATGTAGTTAATGTGAAAAAATCATAAATCCTAAAAACTTGTAAAAATACTTATGTCGGGCACTTTACAGCGCCAAAAACGACGCCCTGGATTGTCTTGGGTCCTTGATGTTTTGAGCTAACAATAATAACTGCAACAACAAACGTGGGGTTGTATAGCAAATTTTGACATTTCGGAGCTTTGAGACATGATTTTTTGGGGGCTAGAGTATGATAAAATAATGAAAATGGAGAAGTTTGCCCTAGTTTATAAGGACATATTGTGCAGTAAATTACTGCACAACAGAACTTAATTGAGCCGTCACAGTTAAGTCCTATTGCACAGTAATTTACTGCGCAAAAGATATTTTTGTCACAAAAAAAAATTGGCGTACTTTTGTTCACTTCCTCACTTTTTGGGTCGTTGAAGTTTCGGATTCAACTGTATTAACTCTTATCAATAATGTTTTGGATGTTCTCCCTACTTAAAATATGTCTCTTATTTTGCTCCATGATCAATCATGAAGCGTATTGACAAGTTGAAAAGAAACCTTTTGTAAAACGGATTTAATGATTAAAAAGTTCTCTTTGAAAAATTTATGATTCACTAAAGAGTCAAATGCCCCACATGGAATTAGTATTATATTTTGGTATTTTATATGATATTTGGTTTAAGTTCTTAAGAAATTTAATTTTCAGTACATTATTTGGTATTTTAAGAAAATATTGAATATTGATATCGAAATACATACTAAATTGCACAATACACATATTATAAATTATAACATAAATATAAAAGATCTAAATATTACTTCTACCCTTAATTTTTCACCTGTTTTTACCATTTTTTGCTGCCCATCTATCTTTTTGCTTTCTCACTTATTCTATCACACATTTTATTCTACTTATTCTATCTAAAAGATCTAAATAGCTACTTATTCTATCAGAAATTTCTCATGCAAAGATTAACTGTGGTAGAGTTTCAACTTTCAACTTAAGAGCCTTGTCTTATCGCTGGGTTCGGATACAGGAAGGGAACCCGTTGGCTCCATTCAGCTCAATTTACAAACATCCACCTCCGTGTTAAGTAATCAAGCCTTTTTATTTATGTCTCTGTTGTTTTTCTCGTCCTCTTCCCTTCTTTTAAAGATTAGTGTATCACAATTCTCTTTAATCTGCATTATCAAGGTTCTTTTAGCTATGTTCTTATGAGCAATCGGCTGTGACATTCAGATAAAAGCTATTTGGACTGTTAAAATCATTGAAGAAGATGACTTTTCAGTTCTTGTTTATGATTGTAATAAAGAGAAATTAGCATCTTCACTAGTAAAATATAGATGACATAGATTGCCTTATTTTAGTTCATCTTTTACCTATTTGAGAATTTCACAAAGTCTGGAACAGCCAGATTTCAGTGACGGCTTATGTAGACTTGTTGCTTTCCAGGAATCTATGCGATATGTGGTGGCCAAGAGAAAACCTGGATGGGAGTATTTGCAACAAGTATGCCATATTTGCTTGTGGTAAATAATATCCAGATCAACTTTCTTGACTATATTATCTTACAGGCCTTGGGTCTTCTATTGATCCCGCCCGAGCTAGGGAAGATCCTGTTGTTGTGAAGAACATCTCGTACTTCACAAGTATACTTCTAGTTTAACTATGACATTTATTATTTTATCTTTAATAATATTTTCTAATTCACAATCCGTTCCATATTATTTATCCACTTTCTTTTTTAAAAGTCAGATTATATAAATTTTGACATATTAATATGAGAAAAGTGCAACTTATAGTACTTTTCATTTAGTTTTTGAATATTTAAATTATAATTTTAAAATATTAAATTAATTTAATTTTTATTTAGCTTCGAAGATTAGTTAACTTGACTCTTGAAAAGCAAAAGTGGACAATATGAGATGGAGGGAGTAACTTTCTCTTTATTCCATACTCATCGTTCTTTCTTTTCCTTACAAAAAAACTTTAAATATTTAATATTTTGTAAAAAGATTAAAGATATTTTAGTATTATGATTGAATCGAGGCGGATCCAATTCATTGGTAGGGTTGGTGTGGCCACAACTACAACTACTAGCGCTTCAAAAGGCTTAAAATTTCATATATAAAAAAGAGTGGTACACTGAACACGGCGGTGAGCCTCTCACCTGAAAGAAGGTCACCTTCACAAACGCTCGTAACCCTTACCTTGACCAGTTTGTAGTGGAAAACCTCCTGCCCCCTCACGTCAATCCCACGAGCCTCTTCATTTCACATAAATTAAAATCACAACTTATTGGTACTTTTTTATCAAACACATCAGCTTTGTTTCAACACTTTTATTCAAATACATAATTACTTATTTATAAAATAAGTTTCAGCACTTAAAATAATTTTTATTACTTTAAACCTATCAGCTATTTACAATCGTTAACCCCAATGAACTCTTTTACCGAACGAAATTGCCAAAGGACCTTGATGTACTCGCTAATCGTTCTTATTGTGATCTTTTCTAATCTTTGGTGTTTGGTTCAAAATTGCAAAAACTGTTTTCCAATAATGCCACGAAAGAAATTTATTTTTCATTTTTGCTAGGGATGACAATGGGGCGGGGCGGGGTGTGGGTGGTTTTGTCTCGACCCGCAAAATTCCAACTCCTCCCGCCCCCATGGCATTTTCACCTGCATCCACCCCCCTCGCCCCCGCCCCGCCCCATCCTGCATGGCATTTTCTCCTGCATCCACCCACACCCATATACACCTACCCAGCTAAAATTTCCTTTTCTTTTGAGTTTGAAATGATGCTATATGGAATAAATTTGTTAACAAAAATAAGCTAGTGGTTAATCCCTAGATACACGAAGTGTTTTGTTACTGTCTTCCTCTAAAGGAATCTATTCAGATGAGATAAACTATTTTTATATATCTTGCATTTCAAATATATTTCTAACTGTATAAAATTACATACTGAATTTTGTTAGAAGTGAAACTTTTGATTGCTTAAATATTAGGAGCTACTACAAAAACTATACAGTGAATTGTTATGCCATAACCCATATGTCCCAGCTCACAGTATTAGGACTTTAGGAGCAAATAAACTTTTGATTTTAGAATTTTATATGTCATCTTACTGTACCTTTGAGCAGAGGCGTATGTAGAGTAGTAGTACCGGGTTCATCTGAATTCAGTATTTTTATAGAGCATAAATTTATGTGTAAAAATTCACAAAAAATGTAACGAATATAGATATATGAAACCATAGCTTTAAATACAATGAATTTAACACTAAAATCTCGAAGATTGAACCCATAAAATTCAAATTTTATCTCTGTCTCTGTCTTTGAGATCATTAAGCCAATATCCTTTTCTCACACCATAAACAATACAAATTTAAGCACATGAATAACTACAACTATATGATATATGAATTTTACAAAGATATTTTCACAAATAAAAGCATTATATTATTAATACGTTGCGTCATTTGTGGGGGCAGAAAGTTAAACACTTGAATAGCTAGGTAATAGCACCAACTTAAAGTTATATGTGGTAAAAAAAAAAATTATTTCTATCTTCCCCACACCCCATATGTCTAAACCTGCATCGCCCTGCACCCGCAGCCATGCATATTTAAAAAAGAAATATTTTGCTCCGCGCCGTTGCCATCCCTAATTTTCGCAAAACCAAAAAGCTTTTTTTTAACTAAACATAAGAAGATAACGGTTGCCAAGTACTCCTATATAATATTGATGCACTAAAAAACGAGTTACTATATATATATTGCATCTTAGAGATGTAAGGTGCTACTCATCCAATCCCTTTTTGATATATGTATATATGAAATTAAGAAATTTTACTTTATGTGAGATACAACTAATCATACTTGAGTGTCTTTTATGTCAAATGACACTTGTAAAACCACTTAAGTTAAATTTTACGGCATTGGTGAAATGGAAAAATGGGGTAATTATATATATGGAAGAATGTGAACAGGTGGGAGAAGGAAATGAAGAAAATAAAATAAAGATATGGGACTCACGGTGCGATTTGGCACAAAATTAGAAACTCAGGTCAAATTATATAATTACACTCAATTACATGAGTGCATTTCCAAACAGGCCCTTGTTGTGATGAAATCACTCCCTCCCCAATCACTGGATTCAGAATTAGCATTGGGCCCAACTTTCTTTTGGATAGTGATTTTGTTTGAAAGTGGTTTACACCTCAATGTGAGATGTGAATTTGAATTTAGTCCAGCGTCATTATGAATATCGAGTACTAGGTATAGATAATAAAAAAATCTTACCTCAACTTTTATTGCCAAATCACTCCCTCCCTAATCAGCGGATTCAAAATTAGCATGGGGGATTAAGTACTTTTTTTTATAGTCACCTTTGTTAGTAAGCGTTGTATTCCTCAATATGATACTTTCTTATGCGAATCGAGTTTAATTGATCCCCAATATAAATATCGAGCACCGGATGAAAATAACAAAATAATTCTTACGAGAACTTTTATTGTGAAATCACTCCCTCCCCAATCAGGAGATTTAGAAAAGCATTGGGCCCAACTTGTTTTGATAGTGGCCTTGGTTAGAAAGTGTTTATTCCTCAATGCTAATCTGAATTTAATCGAGTCTCAATCCAGATATCAAACACTAAATGGAAAATTAAAAAGAATTATTGCCTCAACTTCTATTGTTGTGGTGAAATCACTCCCTCCCCAATCAAAGATTGAAAAGTAACACCTTTGAAATATATATATATATATATATATATATATATTAAATTCTGCCAACTCACAAAATCTGCATTGCCACGACAAAACAAGGAACAGTAAAAGAAATTCTGCGTGGTTACATACAGTGATGTGAGGCTGTGGGTGGAAAGTTCTGTTGGTGTTTCTATGGTACTTTATAAAGCAGTACGGGAAGTAATAACTATTATAAATGTTCGAAAGGGTAAATAAATGGTCAACAAAACTGCCGCATGTGTGTTGTGTCTTGAATCTTGATCACCTTGCAAAGCCAATGTTGAGAACTGCCGCAAGTTTGTTGTGCCTTGAATCTTGATAACCTGAAATCAAGAAACAACTAAATCTGGATGGTTACAACGTTGTGTGTTGAGTCGAGGATATCCCTCTATCCTTAAAGACAAGATTGCCCCGTATATATATGCTTTTACGTTAGCGGGCAATAGTCTCCTAAGATAAAACAATACTTTAATCTCAACACTACAAAGCCAATAGGTTGAGCCTGTCGAAGAAAACAAATATGACTCGACTTGCTGAAGATATGGAATAGGAAGGAAGAGTTTCTCTCTACTCTTCTCTTTTGTCTCTGTGTATATAGTGTGTCTCTATAGTGTATATCTTGTGTATACGTGAGGGTTTGGTCACTGTTTTTGACTGATTTTCAGCCACTTTTCTTCACCGCTTTTTCCAAATGATTTTGTCTTTGTCTTTTTCGTGTATTTTACGGCCTGTTTCTTTGCTGTTTTCTTCGATTTTCGTTCGATTTTCAGTCGTTTCTTGCTTCTATTTTCTGCCAGTTTTTCGTCTACTTTCTGCTTTCTGATTTGAGCCAAAGAAGGCTCAATATATAGCAAGGAGAAGGGCTGTCCAATCGCCAAAACATGGCTGTTAATGGCCATTAGGAGGGCATTAAAGCGACAAGTAATGATTGTTAATGGCCATCAAAGTGTCGCCTAATCGCCCAAGTAATGTGCTGTTAATGGAGGAGTTAATCAGCCAAGTAATGGCTGATTAATGCCTCAAAAACAGTCCCAACGGTAGGCAGAAAAAGTCTCCAGAAATTCTGGGGACCAAACTGTAAATATTGAAACTTCAGGGACCAAACTGTACATATTGAACTTCAGGGACCAAACTGTACATATAAAAGAATTCTAGTCCAAACTGTACATATGAAACTTCAGGGATCAAACTGTACATCTGGCAGAGTTCTCTGGTCCAAAAAGATAATATCAGAAAGGCCCACAGCCCACAGTCGTGAACCCGTGAACCCGTGAACCCGTGAACCCGGAACCCGGACCCGGACGGGACGGGCGGGCGGCGGCGGCGCGCGTGTGGGCTTAGCCTTGAACCCAAGCACATCTGCACATCTGCACATCTAGGTCTTCCCTCCTTTAAACACATGGGATACCCCTTGGGGTCCCAAACCCTTTACCAATTTGAGACTTATATAGAGAGCAATTCTTCCTATTCCCACCGATGTGGTAGATTTGTCCCACACCACATTTCCATGTCTCAAACACCTTACTTCGTGGACCAATATCTCTTTCATTTCTCAACGAAATTAGACGATTCTTGGCCCTACGGTCATCTACTCACTTCGTAGATCATGCATGTGTAAAGAGACGAGGTCTCCAACATACGGAACACTAGTGTTTAATTCATCAAAGATGGGTGGACGCATCTCCCCGCCAAAGGCTAATTTCCAACAATCCCCTCTATGAAAGAGAGATTGTGGCGCACACAAGGTGCCTACATTTCAAAGAATCTTTCAAATAAAAGATATTGCATCGGGATAGGTAGCTTACGCTTTGAACCTTCCCTAGTTGAATACCATCGGACTTACTGGGCGGTGAACGTGATGTCTTGAACCGTCAGTGTTTAGTGTAAGCCAAGACAACGATATCAACACAATAACTCTTCTTATTCATTTTTCTTCTTACGTTTCTGTCCGTTGTGGCCATGGACACACTTGGATTCTTAAGTGCGTTCATTTGAGGCGGCCATCCTCGCACTTAAATAGGTGATCTCCTACAAGGTATCCTGCTATACCCCACTTCTCAAGTGTTAGGAATCATTAAAAGTTTCCCCAACCTTAACCTCAACCGTTTGAGGATCTTTTAAAAGGTTTGGAAGCTTAACATTTACCCACCATGCAGGCAGCTCTTTAATGTCTATCGCGGGAACAGCTTTGGACTCATGTTTCCATACATAAATCATCATCCGAAGTGCTTCTTGCTTCCACCGAAGCGCTCAACTGAACCTTTTGCCGCTTAGTTTTCCCATTGAACCAAATTCTTGGGATCTCCAATCAGTATGGTTGGGTTTCCACCGCAAAGGTTCGTATTGTTTGGGTTTTAAGCCAATTCCCCTAGACTGGCAGAACACTTGATCTCCGGGTAGTCCCTTAGTTAGTAAACAAGGATGTGACACCCGTGATGATCAACTGCCATACGGTCTTATGTCTTCGACAGATCTTGAAAGATATGTCCAGACGCCGTCATCCGTGTCCTTCCCGGCCGACCGCTAGCCACAATGTATAACCGCCAAGACACGTATCTCCCGAAGGGACGCCCTCTAAGGAGCCGTGAAGTTACTCAACTTCTTTCATGCTTTGTATAAAGCGATAAACTCGATTCCATCATGAATCGGCGATGCAAGTTTGCTTAGAGGATTTTCCAAGACCCACCATACACATTTACTTGTGGCTTTGGTGTTCTTGAGATCGATGTCCGGCTTTGCATCATCGTGTTCTCCCGTAACCGCCGACATCCAGAATACTATAATCTGTAGATAAGCATTAACTCAGATATCGTCATATCAGATTTAACGCCTTCTACCGATCATGTATTAAAATTATCAGTAAACCTTAGTTCAACTGATCTGTTCGTATGAAGATACCAGGTCGGCTGTAGTGTGTACAATACATTGAACTACACATGATCTGTGCATATCGCTCCTTGTCTATGGGTGCACCATGATTCCAATCAGTTCTATGATTCATATCCATAGGTGGCTTCAACGAGACTGTCAACTCTCGACCAGTCCGTTAGATGTCTTAGAAATCCAATTCCTAAGATGCCATCTGTGATACCCATATCTTTCATATCGAGACTTTGTTTCAATATGACTTTTACTTTCATCGTTGATTCTCCAACTGCTGGCTTTCTAATTTCGTGAGTTAATGTTTACGTGGTCGATTCATTGTTTCGCTTTATCTGAAACTTTCAGGACCAGAATGTAAACATTTCAGGACCAAGATGAAAGTTCAGGAAGAAGCCCAACACCCGTAAAACCAACTCGATCTTCTTCTTCCAACTCTCAGGTTGGAAAGGCCGTTTCAACATTCATGTCACGATGACCGCAATGGCCCTGGATGTGAAGCTACTCACAGGGAGCACATCTTACAACCCAAAGGTTCTTTTCGGAGGAAGATCAACCATTACGCAAGTATGGTTCTATATGATCCTCAGATACTTTAACGTCTAGTTCCAGATACCAAAGCCCTCGCGGGTTCTTGTTAACCTAGAGCAATTACTCCTTTTTCCTTTTTTTCCAAGGAAAGTTATCTCCAAAGAATTCAACATTCTTTAATGCCAAGAGGCGATCAACACTACTGTTATTTGCAGATCCTGACAGATATGCAATCTACAGTCTTAGGTACAACTTGACTGCTTCAAAGATTCCAACTTTTACCAAGCCACCCCACATAATTTGGGCGTACGAGCTTTGCGCTTGGCTAACACCGTTGGACTGAGGTGAGAAATGAACAGTTGTTTAATGAACGATGCTTCACTTTCTCCCCCTCTATCACTACGAATTTCTCAATCCGTAGGCTTAGTTGATTTTCAACTTCTGCTTTGTAGCGTTTATCCGCTTCAACAACTTCATCTTTGCTTTTTAACAAACAAAGGATTCCATACGTTGTACCATCATCAATGAATGTCACAACGTACTTTTCTCCCCCCTCTATTTTGTATAAACTTCAAATCACCCAAGTAGGTGTGACTAAGTTCTAGATGAGTGGTGCTTCTTTCGCTATTCCCTTGACGGAATTTGGAAAGGTGATTTTGCCTCTTCGTCTACCTCACATTCATTTTGAGGTTTTATGTCGACAGAAGGCAACAATCTCAACATCGTTAGCTTTTGAATGACTTGCTATTTAACGTGTCTTAATCTATGGTGGCATAGATGCACGGATTACAAATATATCATTCATTTGGCTACAGACGTACTGTACCATTCTTAGTTATTACAGACCTGTTGGACTAGTCTCAAATCAGCTTGACCAACAACGTCCCTTAAACCAAGTTAGGAACATGTATCACCTCTTTTTAGAGTGATCCATTCCTTGAAGTCCTATTAAGGACAACCTCTCCAGCCCCTTTGATTTTAGAGGTGGCGTTGCTTCACATGAACAACCTCTTGCCCGTGGTTAGGGCGTAACCGGATCATATGTGATCTCGATACTCTGGCCCACTTCAGTTGCTTTGGCAGACTAAGTGTCCAATTTCTTTACTGCCTTTCTTTAGGCCTTCATATCATTAAGACCTGGAAACTCTGGCCCACCACACTAGGTGTCCATTACTTTTCCTATGAAATGAGTTCTGGCCCCACTCCAGTCACCCGGAGGCTTTGTATGACTGAGTGTCCAATATCATCATATCAAAGGAATTTTGGCCCACTCCAGTCGCCCGGGGGCTTTATATGACTGAGTGTCCAATATCATCCTATGAAGGATCTTCTGCCAAATAGTATGACAGGCTCAACGTCTTTAACTTTTAGACTTCTTCCGTTATGATTGGTGCCCAGATAATTCTTGGCGCTTACTTAAGAGTTGTATGATTTCAGACGATCAGTGGATCTTACTCCCTCGTATGTGCGAACATACTTTACTCACTTTTAATAATTACACTTAAAAGAACGGATCTTTTAAGTTGCTTTACAATCCAATCTTTAAACGGAAAAGAAGATGAGATTAAACTTGATTTTTAAAGCGTAAGGAATATAAATTGTTTTCATATTCCTCCTTACTTTAATCAATTTTTAATCAGACCTCATTTAATCTTTATTCTTGACAAGTAAGAAAAACTACTTATCCCAATTTCGGATTCTGGCTCACTTCAGTCACTTCATCAAACTGAGTGTCCAGTTCATTCTTACCATTATTTGGGTCTTTTGTCTGGGACAGATACAGGCCTTCTGCTGCAAGATAGAAGTACATCTTCAGTCTTCTCCTCTTGTCCCAGTTGACATCCTCAGGCTCTCGTGAGCGCTTGTTTCAACCAGTCTTGGTAGCGGTGACACCATGAACACGTTCATCATCATCACTCTCTTCTACCAGAAAACCATTGCCATATCCAGATTTGGTCACACAACTTTTGACCGACATCTTTCGAACACTAATAGTATTACAATACAATCTTGTCTTAAATTGTTGGTGTTTCTATGGTACTTTATAAAGCAGTACGGGAAGTAATAACTATTATAAATGTTCGAAAGGGTAAATAAATGGTCAACAAAACTGCCGCATGTGTGTTGTGTCTTGAATCTTGATCACCTTGCAAAGCCAATGTTGAGAAGCACATAAGTTTGTTGTGCCTTGAATCTTGATAACCTGAAATCAAGAAACAACTAAATCTGGATGGTTACAACGTTGTGTGTTGAGTCGAGGATATCCCTCTATCCTTAAAGACAAGATTGCCCCGTATATATATGCTTTTACGTTAGCGGGCAATAGTCTCCCAAGATAAAACAACACTTTAATCTCAACACTACAAAGCCAATAGGTTGAGCCTGTCGAAGAAAACAAATATGACTCGACTTGCTGAAGATATGGAATAGGAAGGAAGAGTTTCTCTCTACTCTTCTCTTTTGTCTCTGTGTATATAGTGTGTCTCTATAGTGTATATCTTGTGTATACGTGAGGGTTTGGTCACCGCTTTTGGTGATTTTCAGCCACTTTTCTTCACTTTGTTTCCAAATGATTTTGTCTTTGTCTTTTCGTGTATTTTCTCGCCTGTTTCTTTGCTGTTTTCTTCGATTTCGATTCGCTTTTCTGGTCGTTTCTTGCTTCTATTTTCTGCCAGTTTTTCGTCTACTTTCTGCTGATTTGAGCCAAAGAAGGCTCAATATATAGCAAGGAGAAGGGCTGTCCAACCGCCAAAACATGGCTGTTAATGGCCATTAGGAGGGCATTAAAACAGCCAAGTAATGGTGTTAATGGCCATTGAAAGTGTCGCCTAATCGCCAAGTAATGTCTTTGTTAATGGAGGAGTTAATCAGCCAAGTAATGGCTGATTAATGCCTCAAAAACAGTCCCAACGGTAGGCAGAAAAAGTCTCCAGAAATTCTGGGGACCAAACTGTAAATATTGAAACTTCAGGGACCAAACTGTACATATAAAAGAATTCTGGTGGACCCGGACGGGACGGGCGGGCTGCGGCGGCGTGCGTGTGGGCTTAGCCTTGAACCCAAGCACATCTAGGTCTTCCCTCCTTTAAACACATGGGATACCCCTTGGGGTCCCAAACCCTTTACCAATTTGAGACTTATATAGAGAGCAATTCTTCCTATTCCCACCGATGTGGTAGATTTGTCCCACACCACATTTCCATGTCTCAAACACCTTACTTCGTGGACCAATATCTCTTTCATTTCTCAACGAAATTAGACGATTCTTGGCCCTACGGTCATCTACTCACTTCGTAGATCATGCATGTGTAAAGAGACGAGGTCTCCAACATACGGAACACTAGTGTTTAATTCATCAAAGATGGGTGGACGCATCTCCCCGCCAAAGGCTAATTTCCAACAAGTTCAACTTTAATTTGGGATGTTTTCTTCTTGAGAAATGCATCTTTATGCCTTTAAGCTTTTCCTCTTCAACTATTATGAAGCATGTTAAAAAGGCTTTTGCCAACTAGTAATAATCTATTAAGTTAATCAGTAAGCAATAATGCACATTACTGATTAGTATTGTGATCAGCAGAGTATTGCATCAGTGTAAATTCTAGATTTAGTAAATTTAATTTGTTTTCTTCTAATGGATTTCTGATATACTTAGGTAAAATTAAGTAACTATAATTTAATGACTTTCGTGATAATTGATTAAGATTGAATAATTCTTTTGATAACAAAAGAATAATTTAATAAATTTAATAAAATAAAATAAAAATTGAATAACCATCTAAAAAATTAATGTATCAATGATAAAATTAGCTCATAAAAATATGACATGTCCAAATCAAAATAATAATCAATGCGTTAATCTTTTCATACAAAATAAAAGGCTTGTTAAGGAAGACCATCTAATTCTTTTGGAAGAATCATTGAAATCCTCTAATTATTTGAGTAACAATCATTTTAAGTGATTAATGAAAAAGAGAGGTGGAATGGTAAACTCTATTATCGTGTGATCAGGACGTTACATATTTAAAGTACCATCTAATTCTCTTATTATTTAAGTATAACAAAATATTTTAAGTGATTAGTGGTAAAGAGAGGTAGGACGATTAATATTATTGTCGTATGACCAGGACATCATAGAATTAAACTGCACCAACAACCTGTCACAATATAAAGTTGTATACATAAGACTAATATAATCTGTACAAATTTTAAAATAGAAATATTTACCAAAAAAGGGTTGATTATATGAATGGTACTACTTTGATTTTGTTGTCTATCCTGTTGGATAGATTTTGATGCAGCAACAATTGGTTTATTAAGTTCTGTTAAAAAAAAAAGTAGCTTTTGGGTCTAGTATACCATAAGGGATGTTAGCTAATTCGACGGCCTATTAGTTAAATTCAATTTTTAATCCTAAAGTTATCTATAAATATACCGGTATGAGTGTTGAAAGATATTATTAGCGAATATTCTCCGAATATTCTCTGTATATTTTGTAATTATGATAGATGTATATTTAAGGTAACTTAGGATTCTAATTGTATTAGGAATCGAAAAACGAAAAGGCTGAAAGAATTATACGTACCATCAATAACATGGTTCGCACACTTCTGTTTCATGCCTGCCTACCACCGCCTTTTTGGGTCTATGCTGTCAAAATGGTAGAATCCCTTCTTAATATTTTACCAACTAGCACACTCCAAAACAAGACCCCTACCGAAATCTTATACCGTAGGCTACCATCATATGATCACCTACGTATTTTTGGATGTTTATGCTACCCCAACATGGCCTCCACTGCACCTCACAAACTTGCACCTCGCACTCTGCCATGTGTCTTCCTTGGTCTATCTCCTAATCATCGGGGCTACTTGTGCTATGACATTTCTACTTGCAAAATCATCGTCTCCCGTCACGTCACATTTGATGAGACAACCTTTCCTTTTTCAAATCTCCGGAAATTTCAGACCACCGATTACATCTTTCTCGATGAACCAAGTCTGTCCCCGATCATCCAAAATCTATACCAACAACAGCCCACTGTTCCGACAGTCTCGCCATCGTCCTAAGACCACCCCAACAGCCTCCTCGCCACCCCTACACCTCACCGAGTCACCGTAGAAACCACTCACCGAATCACGCTTCACCGGGTCCGTAACTGTGACCAAAGAACCTCCCAAATTTCCGACCCACCGCCACCGCTGCCTCATCAGATGGAGACTCGGCACAACACGGGATCTTCAAACCCAAGGTTCACTTCAATCTCTCCACACAAACCTTATCACCCATTCCAAAAATCCAAAACTAGCAAAACCGACCCAAATTGGAATGCGGCCATGTGCGAGGAATTTAACGCTTTAACCAAGCGTAACACTTGGGATTTGGTACCTAGACCGAAGGTGTGAATATTATCCGGTGTATGTGGCTATTTCGGCACAAGTTCAGACAGTGGTGACTTAGAGAAGTATAAGGCAAGACTAGTCGCCAATGGCACTAATCGCCATGAGGGTATTGATTGTGGTGAGACATTGATCGGTTGTTAAACCGCCACTATTCGGATCGTTCTCAGATTGCTATGGGCATGCATTGGCCGATTCATCGCCTTGATGTCAAGAATGCATTCCTTCATGGAGATTTGAAAGAGGCGTGTACATGCATCACCTCCTAGCTTTGTTCATCCGTGACTCCACAATTTGTGTGTCGTCTCAAAAAGTCATTGTATGGATCAAACAGCACCCCGCGCTTGGTATGATCGTTTTGCCGGTATCTTTGCAGATTGGTTTTGTATGTAGCGGTGTGATAACTCTCTCTTCACTTTTCACCGAGGTAGCAACACTTGCATATTTGTTATTATATGTCGATGACATTGTTCTTCTTGCCTCATCCGACGGTTTGAAGAATGAAATCATTGCTCTACTCAAACCGAATTTGCTATGACCGACTTGGGCAAGCTAAGTTATTTTTGGGTATATCGGTAACTGCATCTGCAGCCACTATGTTCTTATGTCAGCGTAAGTATGCAGAAGAGATAGTGTACAGGGCCAAGATGGCAAATTGTAAAATTATGCCAACTCCGGTGGACTCCAAATCCAAGCTTAGTGCCAATGACGGTGCGCTAGTTTCTGATCCCACTCTATATCGGAGTCTAGCAGGTGCTCTTCAGTATCTTACATTCACTAGGCCTGATATTACATATGCCGTTCAGCAGGTGTGTCTATTCATGCACGACCCCCGAGAGTCCCATTTTGCGCCCTCAAACGTATTATCGACACGTTAAGGGCACACTAGACTTTGAATTACACTTCTACCCCTCTGCCCCAACCAAGTTCCTTGCCTACACGGATGCAGATTGGGCAGGATGCCCAGACACACGTCGCTCCACCTCAGGGTACTATGTATTTCTTGGGGATAATCTTATCTCATGGTCCGCCAAGAGGCAGACCACACTATCCCGCTCGAAAGTCTTTGAAGCGAATATCGCGGTGTTGCTAATGTAGTTCTTTGAGATCTGTTGGCTCCGAAATCTTCTTTTAGAGCTCCAGTGTTCACTCCGCAAGGCGTCTATAGTCTATTGTGACAACATATCTGCCATCTATATGTCTCATAATCCGGTCCAACATCAGCGGACTAAGCATATTGAGATGGATATCCACTTTGTGCGAGAGAAGGTTGCCCGTGGTCAGGTCAAAATTTTACACGTGTCTTCCTCTTATCAGTATGCAGACATCTTCACAAAGGGACTACCGCGACAGCTCTTCACCGACTTCCGATCCAGCCTTAGCGTTCTGCCTCCTCCCGCTCCGTCTGAGGGGGAGTATTAGCGAATATTCTCCGAATATTCTCCGAATATTCTCTGTATATTTTGTAATTATGATAGATGTATATTTAAGGTAACTTAGGATTCTAATTGTATTAGGAATCAACCTTTGTAAGGTAAGTTAGGATTCGTACCATATTAGGAATCAACCTTTGTACAGCTAGATATATTGTGAATAATGAAAGGAATCCCCAAGGGAAATTATTCTATCTTTCAGATATGAACTAAAGAAACTTAGAAACGACTAGGTTAATTCTCGACGACCGGTGACACAAGTCATGTTGCTGCAGATCTGTTCATTGCATGAGAAGAAAACAGGCGATGAAATTTGGTCTCCTCCGAGTTCTTAGCCCCTTCCCCGGCTGTCAACATGCGAATAGACAAAACTTCATCGTCCGTTCCTTCCTCATTGTAATATATGCCTAATTGTATTGGAAATATGATTTTCGATTTTTGCAACTGTCTGATTTAAACGAATGTGTAAACAAGTCATGAGCTAGATATTTTTTAAAATTTGCAAAAGTGATTTAGTCATTTTGATTCTGTTTATCGTGATCTTCTTGAGATTTGCATGCACAAGTGCATGTTACGATATATATTGTGCTTAATTCGTCACAAAAGCTTGGGCTAACATTCCATCATCGAATTAACCTTAATCTTATGCTGAAGTTTTTGAAGAACTTTTTGACTACCATCATCAAACCATAAGCTTAGTAAGAATGATTCTCTTTTTGCAGAAGATTGGTTGCCCATATATTTCCTCATATGTCAAATGAAGATGTCCTTGATCTCCAAAATAATAATTGATAAATGAATATCCATTTTACTTTTTTATACTCCATATTATATATATATATATATATATATATATATATATATATATTTGATATAAATGGCTATCAATTGTATTTATTTTTGCGGAACGGTCAAACATATAACTTTTCTTTAATAACTCAACTCATTTTACTTTGTATAAATTTAACCGGCAATTTGATACCCTTAAATTAACCCTATGGTCTCCAACTGGACTTTTTGGTGCACATATATAAGTGATCCCCTTAAAATCAGGGTGGAGCCGGGTAGAGATAAGGAGGTTCAGAATTTCCCCGGCGAAAAATTATATTATTTGTATACGGTTAAAATTATTTTTTATATATATAAAGTAAATGTTGAACCACTTTTAATTCTTTTATTTGTTTACTCTTCATATTTTAAAGTCAATAACAGTCTATTCTCGCCTATCGATATATATGTGATTGCGTTTGCTCGTAGGGACTTGTTGATTTGATGCATCCATTGTTGTTGTTTGTGTTAGATTAATGAATAGTGTAAGACAGTTCACATAGGAAGCAACACGTAAAAGGGTATCATTCATGACAAGTCAATACTCGATTCGCCCCATTTATTTATATTTGTCCACTTGTAAAAGTTAGATATTAACTCTGTGGACCTTGTTGGCACCATGTGTAACACTCTCATTGCAATGTCTAGATCATTGATAGATGCATCTCTCTTGATATCTTTTCATTATCCATGGACAAAGTATACGGAAGTACAAAGATATTATTGCTTCCGGTTACAAATAATGGAGTTTTACGTAAATAATCGGTAGAATTTATTGATTGTTTTTTTTAAATCAGTATATATATTTTGTATACAATTCTCTCTCTCTATATATAGATGCCGATTAAAAATAATAGTCATTGTGACTAGGTAGGCATTTCAAAATTCAAGTTATACCTGAACATGCATTTAATTTTTTAAAATGAAATTTTATGAGTGGAGAAAATTTTCAGTTGAAAAACTCATCAAAACCACTTGCTCAAACATGAAACTCATTTTCAAAAAAGATATCAAAAAATAGTCCAACAGTATAAGCAAATGTTGTTTTAGAAAATTATGGCAGTTCAATATCTTTTAAAATATTTAACATATAAAGCTATTAGTTAAATGTCTTTTTAAGGGGATACAAAAGTTTTTTTTTGGGGGTGGGGTGGTTGTTATTTGTGAGTGATAAAAGAAAACTATACTTGAAAATGAGATATAAATTGACAAGCACAAAAGAGTACTTATAGCTATGAGTATTAATTTGCGCTCGTTAGATACAAAGAAAAAGGGTAATTTATTCACCTCCCGTATTTACATCAAAATCATATTAAATTATAAATTAGGGTAAAAATATGTAATTAATTATGTTTAATGATAATGATTTTTGAGAAAGAAATTAAAATGTATATTATTTGTCAATCTCGTCACTTGAAAGTAAATAGTTTAACACTATTTGGGGTGTTATATTTTCAGTAAGGTTCTGATTGGCACCCACTTTCATTGAGACAATAATACAGAGGAAAAGCACTCCTTTAGTGCTTTTTTTTTATTCCTTATGTTCCTGCTAAAGTTAAGTAAATGTTTCTTACCTTTTATAATGTTTTTTTACTTAAGTAACAAAGATACTTTTCTTTTAAATGCTTTATCGTAATACCTTTGAAAAGAATGCTGCAGAGAATTAGATTCTCCTTGAATTGTCAAGTTTCAAGGACTTGATTAAAGATTTAGATAATTTCATATTAATATGGAGTTGATATCCACGTTCCAACACAGGTAGGAGTATCGAATCCTATTATATATAAGTAGCATATATTCTCTTAACTCGTGTATTAAACATAAAAAAGTAACACAAGACTGAAGATTATATCGAGAAAATGATCAAAGTGATTCCTTATCTTTAGTAGTAAATTTCAATAATCTCTTAAGTACTATTTGAGCATTTTTTGTCCTTTAAGTTAGATCGAAAGAAAATGACAAGGTAGAACCACCCTTGCTAAAGCTTCTTTAAATAACATCCCTAATCATGTCAGGTAATACATTAAGCTCCCCAGTAAGATTGATAATCTAATTGATAGAGCCTAAAGAAACTTTATCTGAAGAACCACTGTTGAAAAGTAAAGAATGCATCTAGTAGGATGGGATACCATCACTAAGCCCAAGAAAGAAGGGGGCCTGAGCATCCATAGAGCAGTTGTTAAGAACAAGACCATGTTAACCTTCTTAGCCTGGAGACTGATTAAGAATCTCAACTCCTTATGGGCCTCTATCCTTATTGCCAAGAATGGTAGGAACCCTCCTGTTAGGACTTATGGAAGGACCTGGAACAACATTTTAGAGGGGTACAAAGTTTGTAGAAAAGATACCTAATGGGTTGCTAACAAAGGAAATCTTACCTCCTTTTGGCATGATAACTGGATTCTTAACACCCCTACTTTTAGAGAATTCATTTAGGGCCCTCTAAACATAGGAAAAAATAACCTTAAGGTTAAGGACTATAGGGACAACCTTGAAAACATCTTCTTTGATCTCCCTTCTAGAATTAAACACCTCATCAACAACACCTCTACCCCCATAGTTCCACTAGTGAGGAAGACTATAGCTACTGGAAGCTGACCAGCAATAGGGAGTTCACTTCCAAGAGTACCTACTTTCTTATCTGTCATTCCAATAGCACTGAAGAAGCTGACAATGCTCTAAACTTTAACTGGATTTGAAAGTTTAAAGTCCCCAATAAAATCAAGTTCTTTATCTGGCTAATGAGTCATAAGAGGCTTCCCACCATCTCCTACCTCTATTCTATGGGTATTAACATAAATCCTCAGTGCAATTTTTGCAACAATCATTCTGAGACTATTAGTCATATATTCTTTGAATGCAATGCTACCAACAACCTTTGGAATGATGTTGTAACTCATTGTACCACCAATCCCTCTATAACTATTAACCTTACCAGATTCAACACTTCAAGTGCCTTCACCAACATTTGGAATGCCCTGAAATCTTCTATCTACAATTACCTATTGGATTGGAATGCCCTTTTACCATTTTGCCTCTAGAAAATTTGGCTAATCCGAAATTATAACATTTTTAATAATAAAAATGACCAGTTTTGTTTTCAAAATGCTTATGGTAAAGCTATTGAATTTATCAGTCTTACTGACCACAACAAAAGAACCAGTGAGAGAATTAACATTTCTCTCAAATGGAACCTCCTAACTTGGGCTTCTACAAGCTCAACACTGATGAATCCAGCTTCGAAAATTCTAGGATGGGTGGCATTGGAAGAGTAATTTGGAACAATAGAAAGAGACTGGGTAATAGGTTTTAGCAAAGGCCTTCCTAACACAACTAATATATGTGCAGAACTAATAGCTATCATGCAGGGACTACAACTAGCTCATGATCAGAATCTGATACCCTTGAAGATCAACTGTGATTCTAAGGAGGGAATCATAATGATTAGAAATGGACGCCTACCTTATATGCTTTTCATTGATGAATGCAGGTCCTTGATGCACAAGATGGGTCATCCGGAACTAAAATACATCTACCGTGAGTAGAACATGGTGGCGGATGCACTGGCTAAGAAGGGAGGAAGGAAGAAATTTTTTTGTGGTGCAAAGTTTTTTGTGACACCCCCTTCATGTTGTAAATGTCTTTTGGAAGGATGTATTATGAAAAACTTATGATCGTAAGGTCAACTGTTGTGATTTACAAACAATGGCCAATACGTCAAATCATGTAACAGGCATAAGTTGTTATGCATAAGTTGTAATATCCGATTTGCGAAAAAAAAGAAACAAAATGACAAGGGACCATTTTTATCACTTCATTGATTGTATCCACAAAATTAATACTTCCCCTGTTCACTTTTGCTTGTCCGCTATACTAAAGATAAATTTTCACATTTACTTGTCCACTTTAACATATCAAGAGAAAGACAAACTTTTTTTAATATTAATTACTCATTTCTAAATTATTTTTCAACCTATTGAGATGTAACACAAATTCCATATTGCGAGGCTTAAAAGTACATCTAATACTTCCTATCTGTTATTTTTATTTATCCGCATTTTGCATTCACCTTTAGAAAATATTGAAAAAGTATATATTTTACCAAATTTTCCTTATTAATAATATCTTAAAAATTTAAATTTACTACTACACACTTTAATTAGTTTTAAGATATTTTTAAAATAATAAAGGTAAAATTAAAGAAATACTCTTAGAAATACCCCTTGCTAGTTGCTATGGTCGAAACATTTATGTGAGAAATTAAATCAACATTAAATTAAGAGTGGTCGGCCAACAAAAGCAGTAAAATCTTTTTTAGTATTACTTCTTTAATTTCAAAGTGATTTTTTGTCTTTTTATTTTATTTTAAAATAAGTGATGTTTCACAAAATTAAGAAGACGTTAATTTTTTCCTTATTTATATAAGTGAAGTTTTATATAATCAAAAAAATATTAAAGAGCTACTTCTTTTTCAAGGCATTTGATTAAGATTAAATTAGTAAAAACACTTCTCACTTTCTAAGAAGGAAAAAGGGTCATATTTACCACCATACTTTCGGAAAAGGGTCATATTTGCCCTCCGTTAAAGTATGCCGATAAATATGCCCTTCCCGTTATGAAAGTTATATTTGCCATTTTGTGGATGGAAATCCCATCTGGACGCCATGTCGGTGCCACGCTGGATCCACATGGGCGGAACCCTTTAATTTATAACCCATACCCGAAACCCGACCCACAGACCCGTTACGAGTCCGTATATATATTCCTAACCCGGACGATTTCAAGCCCTAAATCATTCCAAAACCATCGACTCCAAAACCCCTAACTGACCGACTTCAACCCTATCGTCAAATTCGTGTGAATCGTGTTCTAATCGTGTTCAAGGTACAAAATTTCTTAACTTTATGTGTTAATCTATAGTGATATGGTATTATTTAGCTGTTGTTTGTCCTATTTCTTCAACTTTTTTTTACCCGATTCCGATTTATGAAGTTCCACGACTGTCGCAAGTATTTTTTTTCCGACGATGCCGACTTCGTTTGTTTTGTTTTTAGCTGTTGTTTGTCTGATTTGTTTTTACTTTTCATAGCATTTGACACCCTTCTGCTTTCCTCATAACTAACCATGTATTACTGATACATGCATACCTCTTAAGGCTCTAACCAGCTATCAAAAGGTCATAATTAATAATAAATTCGTTATGCAGACTTTATATTTGATTGCTAAGCTACATAAACTAGCTTGTACTACATTGCCGACATTGATTTCTTTTTTGTTATTGGTAAAACCCGACACTGATTGTTGTGTTGCTGTAGGGCTCGAAATATCTTGGGCTTCTCGATAGAGAAATCTACAAAGTATTTCTAAATTGGAAAATATTAGTACCTATTTTAGCTCAATTCTCCACTTATTAAGCACTTTATTTCTATTTTTATATTATTTTTTTGGCTTTCAAGTCGGATATCTGGCATTGAGCGCTTCAAGTTGCTTCCAGTAGCTAACACTATCAAAAAAGGTTGGGATTGGTTAGTAACTTTGTCGCTAATTCGTCGCCTAAATTGCTCGTAGCTAATAAGATATTTTGATCATTTGTTGCTATTTCATCACTAAATATAAAATTAACAACGAATTTTGTTGTTTAGTTATATATTCTGTCAATCGCTAATGCTTATTGTTTTAATAGTGTAATTTTCAATCACACTAGAGTTCCTAATCTAGAACTACGATAACTTTTTATCATGGTAGTGACCGAATAATAGAGGCTTGAGTTCACCTCTAAGCTCGTTCCAACCAGTTCTAAAATTTGATTTGCAGAGGCGGCTCAGTGAAATTTATGATCTAAAATGAAATTATCATAAGAGGCTTTAAATATTTTTATAAAAGACGTTATATATATTTTTATTTGAAGTCTATTTTCTTTAACTTTTTAAGATGTAAAGTTAGTATTAATTGTATGTCACATCAAACCCCAGGCATTTTCCTAGAGTTTGAAGTTTGAACCCATGCAAAATTCCACCATCTTTTATCCTTACACCTGTGGTAACTATCCCTTTTTCACTCTTACTAAGGACGAATTATAGAGCCTAATCAGGGTCCTCATTAAAATTTGCTGACCCTTTCTTAAGGAAAAGTTACAATTTTGAGGCGCTAACCAAATATATATGATGTATATTATATATCAACATACAAAAACCATGAGACAGTCATGGAGGTGAGACTTGGTACTCATGTCATTTCAAAGAATTGATACTTCAAGTACATCGGGTCTATTATCCAAGGGAATAAAGATATTGATGACGATGCCATACATCGTATTGGGGCAGGGTGGATGAAATGGAGGCTCGCATCTAGACTCTTGTGCGATAAAAAGGTGCCACCAAAACTTAAAGGCAAGTTCTATAGGGTAGTGGTTAGACCGACTATGTTGCATGGGGCGGAGTGTTGGCCAGTCAAGACTTCGCACATCCAAAAGATGAAAGTTGCGGAGATAAGGATGCTGAGATGGATGTGTGGGCATACAAGGATGAATAGGATTAGAAATGAAGATATTCGAGACAGAGTGGGAGTGGCGGAGTGGCCTCGGTGGAGGATAAGATGCGGGAAGCAAGGTTGAGATGGTTCGGGCATGTGCAGAGGAGAGACACAAATGTCACAGTGCGGAGGTGTGAGAGGTTGGCTATGGACGGGTTCAGGAGGGCTAGAGGTAGGCCGAAGAAGTATTGGGAGAGGTGATTAGACGGGATATGGCGCAGGTGCAACTTACTGAGGACATGACCTTAGATTGGAGGTTGTGGAGGACACATATTAGGGTAGTATGTAGTTGAGTGTAGTCCTACTTATGCTTACATAATGGTAGTTGTAGTGTTATTATTGTAGGCCTGATTAGCCTATCATACTAGTATGCGCAGTATTATTTTATAGTCCCCTGTCGTTTGATTTATGTTGTTATGTGTTATTTAGTGTACTTTGTTTACCTTAGTTACATGCGTTAGTTACTGCTTCTTTTTTCAAAATGTTCTATCATGGTTTATTCGCTTTTGTTAACATCATTTTCATACTGCTTTAAATTTCTTGTTCGGGTCTGATCGTTTCTCTTGATTTGCTTGTGCTTATGTCTTGTCTTGAGCCGATGATCTTTCGGAAACAACCGCTCTACTTACCAAAGTAGAGGTAAGGTATGCGTACACTCTGCCCTCCACAGACCCCACGTTGTGGGATTTCACTAGATATGTTGCTGTTGTATTTCGGTGGACAGCTATTTATATCAAATTCTCTAATAAAGAAATAATAGTATAAGCGGATGCAGAACAATGGGGATATATTTATACCATGTTATCCTAAATAAATAACTCATTTTTTTCTGAAAAAATCTATATTGCAAATGAATGAGCTAGTACATAAATGGAAGAGTGCATACACTGATTGGGAGCTTCTTAAAATCACCACTCCTCACGGCAGTTTCTCCGTCAGCAACTACCATGAAAAAGAAGGTACGTTTTTCGTGTTTAGTTAGATATTTCTGTTCACTTGTTACAAAGTGACTAAATTTTAAATACTTATAAAACACTGGCTAGGTTTCAAAGAGCGATCTAAAAAACTCAATTTGACATCTCAAAACTAAAAACCGAATCAACCTTAAAAAAATGAACTAAATAGAAATTACTATGTTCGATTTCGCCTAGTAAAATTGCCAAATTGAAAATAACAACTTATGCCTACCTTTAGTCTTGGTAAAATTTAGTGAAATGAACAGTTTTTAGGCCTGATGTGAGGTAATAAATAGCTAAATATAATGCAGAAATAAATTTTTCTTTTAAAATATAGTCCTACTTAAAGAGGGGAAAACTTATAAAGATTTGAATCTCATGAATCGTTAATGGAGATTTGAAACTCCGGCTTTGGATTCCATGAATGGTTCCTTGAGTTCTACTTGTCAATCTTTCGAACTCCAACACCGTTTGTTGAAGTTGTTTCGTGTTTTAGTTGGGAATATTTTCGTCCAAAAAAATTTCCTAGTCAAAAGAGTTAATCTTTTAAAAACTTTTAAAATAGTGGCTAATACCTAAAACATGTGCTAAAAGTGGTTATTTACCTACTTCTCCCTTACTTTTGTCTTTAAGGTATGAACTTTGAGCAACGTTGAACCTCTTGTTTTGGGCTTGGGTTGTGAAGCCAAACTTTATTTCAGAGGCCCATCATAGATTGGGTTGAACTTTCGTAAATACAAAATATTTAAAAGTTAATTACATAATCTACAACTAATTGAGATATTACAAATTGTGTAATTTAAAGTTAAAAAATAAGGAGATTATTACTATGAATAAAAACCTAAAAATAAGGAGATATCTTATATTAGTGATACAACAACATACCCAGTGAAGTCCCACAACGTGGGTCTGGGGAAGGTAGAGTGTACGCATACCTTATCTTTATCTTGGTAAGTAGAGAGACTGTTTACGAAAGACCCTCGGCTCAAGACAAAGCATAGGCACAAGCAAAGCTAATTTATAATTAAATGCACATAAAAACACAATAATTGTTTACCTAAAAAAGCTCCAGCACAACTACTAACAAGCTAATTCATGAACTTTAACAAACAAAAAAAACTAAGAACAAGGTTATTACTGTATCTGTTATATATATATATATATATATATATATATATATATATATATATATATATATACACACGTTATTGTAGAGTATAATTGGTTGGCACATAGATAATATAGCATTTATTAGGTATATTATAATATTATACACTATATACACAAAAAGTATTATTATATTATATATTATATACTATATATAATATATAAAATTAAATATACTTTCTACTATTACATCCACAAATATTTTGTTATCATCTTTTCAGTTAAATTATGCTCTATCTTGAGCCGATGGCCTCTTGGAAACATCTGCTCTCTCTACTAAGATAGAGGTAAGGGTCTGCGTACATTTTACCCTTCTCAGACCCCACGTTGTGGGATTCCACTGGGTATATTGTTGTTGTATCTTTTCAGTTAAATATACCAATTTGAATATACCATATATTTCTTAGGTATATTTTCATATACTTTTCTTATACCATATGTCATATACCATATCTTTTGATGTACTTTTCTTAATATTAATATATTCAAATAATTTCTTTTAGTCACAAAAAAAATACTTTCATCACTCATCAAGTGAAAATAAAAAAAATAAAGAGGAGGAATTGAAAGAAAAAAATATTTTTAAAACGGTAGATGAATTATGGGATTTGAAGCTAATTTTGTTTTGTTTATTTGAAAATTTATGTTCTCTCTCATGTCCTTTCCATAGAGTTTGAGGGGAGAGTGATTTATTAGAAAGAGAAAATAAAAGTGGACATACATTAATGGTAGTAACTCCTAAATTTATGTGTTATTGATATTTTAGGAATGTAAAAAGTTATATTTATGTAATTTAAAAATTAAAATTTTAAATAAGTTGTATTTACGTAATTTTTCGAAAGTAATTATAATTTTTTTAATTACCATTTTAAAAAGTTGTATTTGTGTGCTCAAATTGGTTTTGTTTATCACAGTCCACAAAATTGTTGGCATTTGAAAAAGTTGTTCACAATAATGGAAATGTGATTATCCTCCTGTTTTTCTTCTTTCTTTAATAAACTGCAAGTACAAATTACTAAAACGGTGGAGCATGCATATGTAAATGATTGGATCAGTCTGGTCTCTGTAGGATTATTGAAGATGTGAAGTGGTTTAGATTTTAAAATTTTCAACAAAAATAAACAGCACGAAGCGACCAAATTAAGAAACAAGACAATAACAACATACCGAGTGTAATGTTATAGCCGTAATCTCTTTTTTACTTGTTTCTTTTCAATTAGAAATGTTCGCAATAAGTTTTCTTAATTGCAATGATCCACCTGAAATAAAACTTATCTACTTTCTACTATCTTAATTATATGGTGAACTCCTCGCCTCCTTGGTATTTGAAGTTCACCGGTCTAGGAATGTGCATACTTCGGTAAATACTGAATTATCATATCGAAATTGAAATTTTCATCACATCGGTTTCATATTATAGTAATTGATATGATATTTAGTATGCACTTTAAAACAATTAATATTCAAATTTATAGTAAAATATTAAATATTGAATACCGTATCAAAATAATCAATTACATAAGCAATAAGCAATTCATATGGATAGTATTATAGAAATAAAATAATTTAACTAATATAAGTATAAACTACTAAATCCTTCGCACTAACCGTTTCTAACTTTTAATGTTAATTATTTTCATTCATTTTAAGAATGAAAGAGTTCCTATTGTGGAAGTCATAATTCTCCTAATTCTCCATTGTACGTAAGTCAAACTCAAATAAACTATGGTTACTGACTTATCATACTCACAAACTGAAAAGCAAACTTAAAATTATCGAACCACACTGAATAAATTCGAGCACCCTTAATCGGTCGGTTAATTCAAATTCACAGTGAATAAATTCAAGACCGGCTTCCTTATTCAACAGGGACATTGTTGTGATTCTTCATCACCTACGTTGCCTGTATAATCTTAATGAAATTGAATTAAGCTTATACTATATATTTCCACTCCAAGATCCACATCAAGTTATCAGGATTATGTGTTTTCTGATCTTGTTTAATTAACAGCTCTTTTAAAAAACTACAATATACTACTTGTTCAAGATGATTGTTTAATGTATCCTCTGACTAAGTTAGGGGGAATTTAACGTCCCGAATTTTCAGTAGAGTACACTCTGAATAGAACTAATAGGTCCTGATAGTCAATCATCATATCATCTTTAATTGTTGTTGACGATCCACTATTTAGTCCTTTATCGTTCCGATTCATCAAAAGAAACTGCTGATTCAATGCGTTAACCTAATCTTGATGTCGAAAGTTACCATTAATGCTGGAAAGGAAATCTGGAGCTGCATTTTGGGTTTTTTTTTCTATCAAATGTTGATTCAACTTTTAGCTACTTGCTAACGAAACTAAACCAATACACTACACTTAAATTGAGTTAATTTCTCAAATGATCATTGAACTTATAATTTTTTTCTATAAAAGTCACCAAACTATTTTTTGTCACTATAAAGTCAATCAACTTATAAATACTATGTTAGCCCTGTAGCACATTTGAGCTAACATAGTATTTTGCTTGCTTATGTGATTTTCCAGTGAGATTTAGTTGGTTTTTTGGCCATAGTTATTTTATGAGAAAACATCTATAAACGATTACAAAAAATAATTTAGTGACTTTTATAGAAAAAAATTGTAAGTTCGATGTCCATTCAAGGAACTAACTCAGAAAACTTGACCTTCACAAGTTATGTGGCTCGTATCCTTCAAAATTGCTCCGGATGTTCGGATCCTGTAAAAGTTATGCATTTTAGAGAATCCAACACGAGTGCAACATAGTTAATAATTAAGTGCTACTTTTGTCTTTTAGAGTGAATAAAAGTACAATTATCTTATAAGAATACATTTAGGAGGAGTAGTGGTGGCTTTTTTAAAAAAGAAGTCAAAGATTGCACACCATATATATTGTATATGGATGGAGAACAACATAAAAATTTTAACTAAGTAGTAAATTAAGTAAAGCAATAACAATACTTATAGCTGCATTTGCCATTGTCGGACTATGTTGCTCGGACTCTCCAAAATTATTGTCGGACCCATGTTGGACTCCACTTTTGAAAGATCCGATATGTACTCCTCGGCATTTTTGAAGAGTTCAACCAACATAAATTGCCTCTGGTTTCATTCTGGCTTGCTTTCTTCCTTCTCTTTTGGTTTTGCTTCTTCCACCTTCTTATCTTTAGGTTTGGCTTCTTCCACCTTCTTATCTTTAGGTTTGGCTTCTTCCACCTTCTTATCTTTAGGTTTTGCCTCTTCTTTGGCTTTTGGTTTGCCTTTTTGGGGCTTCATGAAGCAGAAACAAGAACAACATGGACACTGGAACAAGAACTTCATTCTCTCTCTCTCTCTCCCTCCCCTCTTCTACCTGTCTTAAAGAAGTAGCACTAGAAGTTCGAGCTTAGTTTTATGAATGGAAAGTACTCAACTTTCATGTTATAGTATGAAAGTCACTAAACTACTATTTGTAATGAAAAATCACTCAATTTACTATGATACTTAAGAGATGTTGAGTGACTGTTTTGATTACAAAGAATTGTATTGTGACTTTCTGTGGTACTTAGGTAGATCTGAGTGATTGTTTTGTTAAAAAAAATAATTTCGTGACTTTAGTGCAATAACATAATAAGTAAACATTCGTGAAACTCATCCTAACCTAAGATTAAATTGTTTGTGTATAAAAAATGATGTGCTTTAGTATAGCTTTTCTTTTTGCCGCCCTTACTGTTCAATTTTTTCTTTTCTTTGTTAAAAGATCAATGCTGCAATAATTCGTTCACAGATTCTATTTCAATCACTGTCAATAATGAAGATGTCAAGCTATAGGTTCTTAGACAAGCAAAAGAACGTGAGGTGGGGCATCCTAAGGTTTCGGTATATACAAGGTCTCTAGAGTTTGTGTTTTAGCGATTCCTGGCTTGTCATCGAACTCCTAACTCCTTTATATTGTATTAGATTCGCAGCTTATTATACGTACATATTTAGTAAATTTCTCAAACACATATAGGATTTGAACTAAAGTTACTGATAATAAAATGCATATCCGCTCTTGATTGACCCTACAAATTCAACGGCTAATCCAGTATTTAGTCTTAATGGATTAAATTCTACTCTTTGTATATATTTCATTATTCACACACAAGCACATACATGCATACATACATTTAGCTCTAAGTTAGACGCAATGAGTTCTGTCGAACCTCCTGCGCCTATCTAGATCCGCCATTGTGCACATTATATATACACATTGAGAAAGATTATTTTGAGAAATACAAATTCGACAACAAGTAGCTTATTTAGACACTTAATAGTTAGTACTTAGTATAGTTGCAAAGTATGAACAAATATATTGACAAAACATACAGTACAAAAGCTGGAGTCCTTGAACCTTAACGATTGGGCAATCTTGATTACACTATCGCTAATGGGACCATATTTTTGGCCACTAGTGTTGAAAACGAAGTTTACTTTGATTTCCTTTCCCACTCAATAGATGTCATGGGCTGGCAAGCACAAGAGTGAAGTCTGAGTCACACTGAATAAGAGTTGGAATTAAGCTATTTATACTGTACTTGGAGTAAATAATTTTACATAGTTTCAGTAATTCAATCAGTTATAAAATATTACAATGTGATTTTAGATAAAATTGAATGACTTTTTTGTTACAAAAAATAATTTTGTAGCTTAAGTAATTAAAATCAACCCCAGAAAAAGGTTGAAATGAAAATCATCATTTATTAATTTAATCGAAGCAAAATAATTTCAAACTTGAAGTAAAGTTGTACGTAACAATTGTCCTAAAAGTCGTTGTGGGGCATGAAGAGGACAAAGTTCACCGTTAACTCCTTTGTCCTTTTGCTTTCAATCAATGCATTATCTCAAGTAAAGTTAAAATTAGCACCAAAAAGTCAGATTGGCAACGGGAAAGACTGTACAACAAGATGAGAAAAACCACATTAAACTTATTTAAATGTCTGTATAATAAATATATTAACTTGGTAAAAACTATAACTAACTTGTAATCACATATTAAATTAAATAGACAGTGTAAAGAAACTTTGATATATAATTTCTATCCCGTAACATTTAAGTTTCATACATTGATAATATAAAAATATTTACACAATCACATGACTTAAAATTACACTACTACAAGGACTCGATTTCTCTAATCATGAGTGGGAGTCAATGTGGGCGGCTAATGACTTGAAACACTTTTAGTCCTTATTAGTTGATTCATAAACTTTTGATTAATTAAAAAGAAGAGAGGGGTGGGGGAGGGGGTTACATATTACTGTAACAACAAAATATCCAATGAAATCTCATAAAGTAGAGTCTGGAGAGGGTAAAAAGTGTACACAGACCTTATCTCTATCTTAGAAGGTAGAGAAGTTGTTTCCGGTAGACCCTCGTCAAATGCAATCCAAAGCAATATAGAAAGTCATGGCAAAAAATATTACAAAAAGCAGGGTAAAACTGTAAGGAGAAAAACAACAAATGAATATGATGATCGAAGTACAAGAACAACAGATATCAAGCAGAAAAAGGACAAGATGCTACAAGAGTAATACTACGACTACTAGTATGAAAGGATAAGTCGGACCACGCTCAACTACCCACTAACCTTCTACCTTAATCCGTTTCCTCCACAACTTCCTATCTAAGGTCATGTCCTCGGTAACCTGAGTCTGTGCCATGTCCTGTCTGATCCCTCTCCTCAATGCTTCTTCGGCCTACCTCTACCTCTCCTGAAACCATCCATAGCCAACTTCTCGCACCTCCGCACTGGGGCATCTGGGCATATTACTGTATTAGCTCATTTTGTTTGTGTGCAAAGACAGTTTATATGGATTATGGCAAGTCAAGGAAAACCATTCATTCAATCGATGATAAACAAATGGGTTACAACTAATTCGTGTAGCAAAATAACAAAGCTTTAGCAGTGTGATCAAGTTAATATCATAATTTTTCGTCTGTCTGAACCACATGCTTTTATAGGTAGGGGAAATAGAACCCAATTACGAATCAGTTTGAGTTGATCCCAATGCCAACTTCCTTTCGTCGTACGCTCTAGAAGCTTATCCTCCAATTAGCTGAGTTGTGAAAAGTAATAAGTAACGATAGATTGTATCATGGATCTGATACAATATGAAGTACGTATTTCGTTGGTTGCATAGTATAAGAATGAACTCAAAGGAATTGGCGGCCAAGCACGTGGTTTAATTTTATGCGAAGCAAAGAACCTATAAACAGGGCTTCATGCCGTAACTCCTCTGAAAGAGAGGAATGCCTTCGGAAACAAGACACGGCCACAGATGGTGCATGGCTATTATCAATTCGTCTAGTAAGGTAGTGGGTTAAGTCTCTCAACGAGCACAACCCTCGTGTTCAGTTATTATCGTTGAGTTTGAAATCATGAACAAATTGTCGGTGATAAGCCAAAATAAAGTGAGATGATGTCAAGTCATCATGCCCTTATGTCCTAAGTGACGCGCGACGATGTGTGGCACTCCGACAAAAAAGAATACAAATTTTGGTCAATCCATACGAGTTGAGGCATAGTTTTTTAATGGAAGTCTTTAATTTTCAAACTTGCTCGTGTTTGGAACCATAATAGTTTTTTAAATGGGAGGAATCTTCAATCCTTCACACTAATGTGTGGTTTGAAACATTCATTTGTCAAATTCTCTCTTCCAAACGGTTGCAGATGAACTAAGACAGGAACAAAAAATTTGGAGTACCGGATCTTTCATAACCAAGAAAGGGATAGTCATTTCATCCAAGTTTGGGTGAGTAACATTTTAAGAGTCATCACTATTTTCCATTCACAGCAATTAACAAGCAATCTGTTCTTGGATAGCCAACAAATTATGGTACAAGTCCAGAGGGGTCGCAGGAACGTTCACTGGAATTGGTCCATACTAATTCTCTAGGTTCTACAACCATCTATGTTATTTTATTTTTTGATAACCATGGTGTCCAGGCTAGCTTGCGCGCACCTCCACTAATTCCACGGGATACCTCCAACCTCCCACCAGCAACTTTCTACAGCCATCTATAGTCCCTTTTTACCCCATTATATTATTTGTATAGACTTGTACAACCTAAATTTGAATCAAAAGAAATAACCTTTTCTTACAATGTGACTAGAAGTATTTCGCAGTTTCAAATATACTCATGAAGCAAGACTCCTATGCTAGCTTGTAAACATAGTTTACCTCTCTCTCCAAGCTACGACTATTGATTGTATGATTTGACAATAATAACCACTCATCAACTTCTAAGAACCCTCCTGTTTCCATCTTTTGAAGTTGATTGTTTCGAGGGGGTCAGCCTCCTAAATGAGGAATGTAGAATCATCACTGCAAATGCATCGGATTAGCCATAAGCTCTTGAAATTAGGAATAAAACAAAAAATGAAAAGACAAAGAATAAGATAACAAATTGGGCATGAAAGCTAACCCACCTGCATAACTGACTACGATAGCTGAGATGAGAGCCATTTGAACGTTGGTACAGAATAGGATAACTGCAGTTGCTGTACAAGAAAGACCGACTCAATTCTCAAATTTATACAGTATCAGAGAAGTTTGGCTTGCCAAAATAAATGAGTGCTCGAAATTATCTAGGGAAACAAAAGCCGCCCAATATACATTTGAAAAGACTGAGAAGCATTTCTAAAAACTAGAAGCACAAGAACAGCAACAAGAACATTGGGCTTTAAATAAAAAGTGTTAATCAAGATTCAATGTGCATGCTTCTTGAAAATAAGGTGTACTATTCCAGAGACAAAAATGATCTAAGCATATATGAACTTATAAACTTGCAGTGAAAATTACTAATTTCAACATCTAATATCAGACAACACTACAACAACAACATACCCAGTGTAATCCCACAAGTGGGATCTGGGGAGGGTAGGTTGTACGCAGACCTTACCCCTACCTTGAGAGGTAGGGAGGCTGTTTCCGATTAACATCAGACAATACTAATCTAACAATATACAAATTAAACATTTTAAAATGTAATTTCAAGAAAACCCTGAAAACATAACTACAATCACAAAACCATTGTTCAGTTTCACATAACCTACAATAAAACATAATTAAATTAATCCACAGCATTTAGATTCGTATTTAGTTTGAAGAACTTTATTAAGAGAGTAGAAGAGAAGTCAAAAAGAATCTCAGGGTCAAAAGAAATAGAACGGGAGGACTCACATACTAGAAGAAGAAAAGAGGATCATTATTTGAAGAAGAAACATAAGAAAAATGAAAAGAAATCTGTAAAAGAACAAGTATTATAAACTCACGAAGTGGAATAAGGCGATGACTACAGAAAGATAGCTGAAGCATACATGTCGAGTAGTCCTAGTATCCCAGTAGCCAAAAGAAACACCATATTTTCCCTTTTTTTCCTCATCATTTTAAGTCGGATTCTTTAATCAACAACCTTTTCAGCCGAAATTACTTTGTATTTCACTATTTGAAGTACACGCTTCTCAGACGCACATCACTTCGACTATGAAATCGTAATCCCTCCCTTCACATCAGTTCATCGCTTTAAGTGCTGAAACAATGCCTCTAGCAATACTGAGAACGAGAAGGCAGAGATGTAGCACTCACCTCTTCTGGTTCTTTGGTGGATAGGTAAATAACGATGTAGCACACATCTCATAAATTATGTTTGGTTAACAGATAGTGCTAAGGGACAGGAAACTTCAGCCCATTAACTATTTCCATCGCAAAAGAATCCTTTACGTTGTTTGTAATAGATATCAATATATCGTTAACTTTGAATTTTGAAGGTACTACAAAAGATGATATGGAGAAGAGACCAATATTTCGTTAATTTTCCTGGTACTAGTTCCCTACAAAAGATGATATGGAGAGCAGGAGAGGTATATAAACGTTCCATTTTTACTTTTCCCTCTCCTTTTAATTTCTCACCAAAAAGCTTCCCAGAAATCCTATCCCACTTTTTTAACTTTTAGGCTCATCGACGCTAATCTGGCAGAGGCTAAACTTTTTTTTTTCTTGAACGAATTTGCTATGAACCATTTAAAGCTATTTCCACCATATTTTGCTTTCTCACAACATTTGAGTAAAAGACAAAGGTGCAGGTACCAGAGGATGAAATGGAGAGATCATAAGCCTTCCATTTATACTTCCCCTCTTTTTTTGGTTATTTTTCTTTTATTTTTTAAATGGAAACACTCAAATATTCCCCACTTCTATATCCGTCGACTAAAGCATTTACGCTGTTTATACCATAATTTGCTTATTTATAATAGTTTGAGTAAGACACGGTACCTTCCTCATCATCCCCACACCACCAAATCTCAGTTTTTTTCTTTTTCGGTTGGGGGGGGGGGGGGGGGTTGTACTAACTAGTTCTATCATTGTGAGAACTTGTGGAACTTTGAACACAAAAATTGATATAGTGACATGATATTTTTATTCTTCGCTAATGATGAAGAAACAGATTTTACAAAATGTGTTCACTGTCTTGCAAGTAGCTATATATGGACTTTTTACTGCAGCTTTATACGAATATTTGATTGTTTATAGAGACATCCCCCCCCCCCCCCCCCTTTTTTTTTTTTTACTTGAACTAGCTTACTTGCAAATATTCAAATAGAAGGACAAATTAGGGAACAATATAGTCACACCATCTATCCCTGCTCCCCTTGATCAATTTGTAGGTAATTTCTCACATCTGCATCTATTTTGTAGTGCAACTCATTATATACTTTAGCTTAGTAGTTGGATCATTTGTCCTTGATCCTGATTTCTAGTGATCTTGGTGAAACATGCATCCATTGCAAATCAGATGTCTCTGAACACCAGTAACCTAGAAGAATGTGGTCATCCAACACTCTCAACAGACTGGCATATGATGGTTTTGATAGTCCGGAGTATGTAGTTCTATAAGCAATTACTTGACAATGTTTTTCTTTTGTCCATTACATTTTTTTTTTACAATCTACATACATTGCAATTGATATGCTGCCCAAAACTCTTTTCCTGATGTTCTAACATCTAATTTGCAATAGGAAGAAAGAACACTTGGTCTCAAATTGGATGGATGAGGTAGAGGTAAGGTCTGCGTACACTCTACCCTCCCCATACTCCACTTTGTGGGATTTCACTGGGTATGTTGTTGTTGTTGTTGTGATCTAATAGATCAGATTATTGAAAAATCAAAAGAGGCGCGGGACTTTTAGGACATAATGAATGTTTCCCAATGTGGGAAATAATATATTTAGAACAAATGAGGATGTGGAATGGTTGGATGTGAAAACTGCCAGCCCAAATGTTCCATATAATTTCTTTGATCTTATAACATGAAGGTCCCATCTGAAGTGTAATTATAGATATGAATGTTTCTTGAGTTATACGTGTCTCCATTTGGTGTGAACGTAAACTTGGTGCCTCGACCCAAAGTTGGCATAAGAGCCTCCAATCTAGAGGAGAGCAGAGTGCCATTTGTGAGAAGGAACACTAATATGGACAATATTCAAAAGGTTGACAAGAAGCGTAAAGATCAGGATCAGTCAATTGCTGTTTCTTGTTGTTCACTTTTACAATGAACACATAGGATAAATCACATGGAAAATGATAGAACAGTCAAAGCTATGATCATATTATCCATCACCAATATACACAGATAGAATGCTGGACCTGAACCATTTAAGTAAGTAGCACCCCAAGTATCTTTATTATTGGGGGGGGGGGGGGGGGGCACTCAAGAATATTAACTCACCACACTGAGCAATGCGAATCAAGCTTTGTTTGATAACAGGACGCTCCTCTAATCCCCAACGATCTCCACATAACTTTAATACATCCCAAAGTGCCAAACATGATATCAAACCTACAAGGGCAAGCAGCTTTTGGTACCTGTTACCCAAATTTATCAAAATGCAATCAGCACCAAAGCAATCAAATCGCACAAAATTCAAGCAACTGAAACTGAAATCCTTCAGCTGCATAATAGTGCTAAATCCAGACCAAGTACTAACATCTTTTAGATTTAACAAGTACAATTTCTGAAATCTGAAGAACTTGAACAGATCACTCAGTAAGTGAAACGCTGTACCTATCCGAAACACAAGCTTCCAAAGTGCATTTGGCACATACTACATATCAATGTCTATATACATGATGTTTATGCCATGCAAATATATATATTGTCATGGAAGGAAGAGAATTAAGTACGGAGAGCTTTATAACTTAAATTAAGTACTATGCAAATCCACTGTCCTCCCAGTAAGCCTCATTTAGCTCTCAAAGCCTAAAAACCTCAAGGTTCTCACATAAAACTCGATCAATCAATCAATCAACTAACAACTCAATTTTAAATTAATTGGAGTCGGTTATATAACTCTCTATATTCATTCTACTCAATTCGAGCCCTCTTCATACAATTCCACGGCAGATAGTGCTTAAAACAAAGCCAACCATTCAAATTATTGCACAAGCTCACATTTTAATTGTTATTAACAGTACAAATTACAATGCCATATACAGTAATACAGATACATGTCAATGACTGTATACATGTTTATACAGTATGCGGACACACACACATGAGATAATGATTAAAAAGAACTATCATTTTTTCGCGAGTTTCACACCTCAACTATCAGTTGTTCCTTTTTCCTACCTGAACTATGACCATCTATGTATTAAAACACACCTAGTTGTGTAGATGGTAATAGTTCAGGTAGGAAAAGAGTTACTTTTGATTGAGGCGTGAAACTCGCGAAAAAGTGATACTTCAGTGTATTTTTGACCATCAACTCCACACACACACATACATACATACATATATAATGTGTCTGTGTGTATATATGAGAGAGAGAGAGAGCATACAGAGAGCAAGCGAAGAAGAGGACAAAGAGAGAGGCATAATTGCGGGCGTAACGTTTCACATTCTCGTGGACTCTAAGTCGAGCCTGAGTCGGCGACGAAGGAAACGAGTACGAATCCAAGGACCCGACGAACTTGAGGGTCCACGACGGAGTATTACCGGAAAAGTCATCGGAGGTGAGTTTTGCGAACGGATTAAGAGTAAAAAGCGACAATAACGTTCCAATACGCGAAAATATCAAAACAAACACTCCGTTCGAAATCGAAACCGCTGCGGCAGCGGCAGAGTTAGTTACAGATACGTCTGATGATGTGGCGGCAGCGGTTGTGGTGGTGGTTGAGGTGGAGGAGGAATGGCGGTGGAGATCGGTGGTGCGTTGATCGAGGATTTCGAGGTAGCCGGTATCTCGGAGCCAGGATTCGAATACGGGTTCGGGTACACTTAGAGATAACGGATTAGCTGAAAATGCCATTTTTTTCTCCTTCTTTGAGGAATTTTTGTTTTCAGGTACTTATCTGTAGTGTTGGTGGGAAAATCATAGGAGCCACCAACAATTTCTCTTGGGCTCGTGCTTGTTTTTAATTATTTTAGGGCGAATTTACTCGTTGAAAAGGGAAAGGGGTCAAATTTGTGATTGTACCATCCAAAATTAAGTAATTATGAGTGAATGGATTGAAATCTCCCAAATTATCACCATTTGCGAGTTTTATACTTAAATTATTAATATTTCTGTTACTCCTGAATTATCTCCCTTTAAATTAAAAAAATACTCTTTGAATATTTTGTCAATATTTGGAATAACTTGATGAAAAAAGTCTTAAAATTGAGTCCACCTGATATACGTTTATAGTAATTCAAGATCAAGAGAACTCTGTAAAGATCCACTAATTTAAGTATGAAACTTACAAAATGATGAAAGTTTAGGGGTTGGGGTTAACCTATTCACTCAATCTTTTTTCATGTGTACAACTACTTGAAACTCTTTGGAGGAATTTTTGGCATGTGATGTTCACGTAATTTGTCATATTCCTCAAGGACTTTTTAATATTTTCTCAGTCCCAATTTATGTGGCATCATTTTTTTTGTCTGTCCCAAAAAGAATGTTACATTTCTATATTTAGAAATAATTTAATTTTATAAGATGATTTACGATCACACATTTATATAAAATTTGTTTTGGACCACACGTTTCTGTTGAATTTTTAAAAAAAGGTGTGAATGAAAAATGAAAGAGGCACCTTTTGGATTGCACCTCTTCCTCTCATCCTTTCACTTTTTATAAATTCTTAGATCTTGCCTTAGATTTTAGAGACAGAAAATTTGAAAATTTTCCCTCTTCTCTGCATTGTTTTTCCAAAACAAATACCGTAGAGTTTTGTGATTTGCTGTCGCCATTTGAGTTCACTGAAGTTCTGCAATTTGCATTGCCTCTATCGCAGAATAGTTTTCCGTTCTATCATGGGAGGAATTAATCCATTAACATTAACAACTGTGAGGAGATTAGATTTCTTAAGGACACATAAGAAACTTGTGGGCTCAGAAATTTTCTGTTTCATCTATTTCTGATCTAACATTTTTTCATTCTGTTTTTTTGTTTTAAAAACAGAAATTAGTTTTACGAAAACACTGCTTTGAACACTAAAGATAACAATCTCAAAAATCTTTCTTTCTTTTTTAAATTTCGTGTCAAATCAAATAGTACCACATAAGTTCAGACGGAGGAAGTATGAATTTATGATAGTTCAGAAGTGTTTTGTGAACACCTAATAATTAGATATGAAACTCATAAATTGCAGTTTAGAAAGTGTTAACCTATTCACTCTAATTTTATCCTCCCGTAAAAATTTGGTCTAATCTTACCCGTGGTTGGAAAACTCATTTTGGCCCTAATTGAGCTCCAATCAAATAGTAAAAAATTGGCCGGTAATTTTAAACCTTTTTTCATCCAAGAATTTAAACAGATGGAGTTCATCCATTAAAGTTGCTGCTCATTAATGATAAAGGTAAATACAAAAGATTTTCTAACAATAACCACATAAATAAATTAAAGGATTAATTAAAAAAACAGAATAGAACTATTTAAATAGCATAGGAATAAATTTAGACCTTTTCTTTTAGAAATTTATGTGGTGTGTGCTCCTCGTGTAATGTTTATTCGAAAAGCATCTTATGCTTTCTTTGCTCTTGTAGCTTTTACCATTCTATATTCGAAAAATGAATAGAATCCAAATAGCTTTTACTTTTCATTGTTTGGTCAGTTTTATCTTGTTTATTTTATTCTAAAAAATTAAAACAAAAAATAGATATTGAAGACATAATAAAAGATGAGTTAAAAAGATTCTTGCACTGACTTGTAGTACTAGTTCCAATTGTATATTTGAAGAATTTCTTAAAAGAAATTTAAAATATATGATTTCAAAAATATCAAGATATTTGTCACCTAAATTGAAATTTAAAAATTCCTTATACTAAATATAATTTGGTCACTGTATGTTATCTACTTTGTATTCTCATTATCAACTCAGACTCTGCTTTTACATGTTATGGTTGAATATATTTTTTGCATAGTAATAAAGTATAAGATTATATGTAATTTTGCTTCTCAAACACATCGTATCTTTCTTTCACACACAAAATTAAATAATTAATAGTAACTGTAAGTTGTAACCGGAAGAATTTATAAGGTTGCACTAAAGTTCGAAGCCTCCGGCCCCGTTAAGCTTTCAAAGTGCTAATATAGTCAAACTTCTCTATAATAACATCATTTATTCAAATATATTTTAATTGCTATAGCAAAATACTACCACAATATGATAGTCCGTTCTAAAAAAAATTGGCCTTACAGAAAAAAATTATATGAAAAAAAAGGTTGTTATATAGAGGTCCAACTGTATAAACTTAAATTTTGTTGAGACATTTTTGCAACCCTACAAATGTTTTGGAGAAAAAGGTCAAATATATCATTTTACTTTATTTTGTTAGCTATCGTGAACAAAAATAACTTTGTTGTTACCAAACTTTATACCTACACCACTATTTGGATAGAAAAACCCAAATCTTCTCAAATTACTTGATTTATAAAAAATTACCCACTCCCACCTTTGTTGACCCGGTCCAACCCGCCTATGTCGTCGTAGTCATGTCATCAAGCTTGAAGCTTCTTTCCTAGAGAAAAAAAAAAAGCAAAAAAAACACACCCAAATGATGAAACCCAAAACCCACCTCAAATTTCACCTTTAAACCCATCTCCAATTCTTGGTAATTGGTTTTGGTATTAGTCACAGCCAAGGCATAAATCATCCCATTATCAACAATATTAGTGTTAATGCTCATGTTGTTGCTACTAATGGGTATTCTTCTTCTTCTTGAACAAAAAAAATATGGTGATGTTGGTACTATTAATTAGTTCTTTCTTTATGCAGTATTAATCGCATAGAATTCGCCGAAAGGTTCTTTGTTTTTGATGAACTTGTTTTCGTCTCTCATTAATGTTTAGCTTGCTGAGAATAGTTAACCATGGAGTAGTTCTTAATTATGGGCAATTTACTTTATTCATTATTTTTCCTTATGACACTGCCATCTATGCTTATTAATTACTTGATGATGATATGCGTGTCGGATCGGGACCGGGTCAACAAAGGTGGGAATGGATAATTTTTTATAAATGGGTAATTTAGGAGGGTTTGGGGTTTTCTATCCAAATAGGGGTATAGGTATAAAGTTTGATAACGTAGTATTTTTATTCACAATTGCTAACGGATGGTAAAGTTGGCTAATAAAAGAAAATAAAGGGGTATATTTGACCCTTTTCCCAAATTTTTGTCTACCTCTTTGGCATATTTGTTTGAATTATTCAATTTAACAAATAGAATTGACCTGAATAATTTTAGCTTATAACCATACAAGCTCGTAATTTCTACTTTTTCGTACATAATGAAAAACTCCTTACATAAGGACTCATGTATTATAGACCAAAAACTTATGCATCAGATTCTTCTTTGCTATATCTGCATAACATACCTACAAGATTACAAACAGCTTCTTTCCTATATCTACAAACTAGACCTACAAGATACAACCATACAAATGTTTAGATACAAACATAACAAAGCCTATGCATCCTCGGGATCGCTGACACTTGGACGAGTATCGGTGTAGAATTCAGTGTCAACTCCGTCGATGATCCTATCTCTGTTAACAAACAACCAGAAGAGCATGTAAAATGTTATACGGAACACATTCAAAACAGACAGACGTTTTCAGGTACAGATGTCGAATGTGAATCAACATGAAAAAAGAAAGACGTACCTTTCAAGAACAAACTTCCCTTCTTTATACTTCTGGCTTTCCTCGTGCGCAGCCTCCTGCATGTTAGAAGCGCAGAGTTGCTAGTTGTTAATAAATTTAACATCATGTAGGTATATCATGGCATGTGCAACTGGTAACACATTTATGGTGAGAGGAGTAACTATTTCCCTCCACTTTTTGTGTATGTGCATATTCGAGAAAATAATCAAAATGGTCCTTAATGTATAAACATGATGACAATGGTCCTTAATGTATTCCAAAGAGTGATCAAGTTTGGTCCTGAGTCATATACGTAAAGACAATAGCTACTTCTACCAAAACTACAAAACAAAGTTACCTTCTTGTATCATTCAATCGGATTTCAGAACTTACATCAAAATCCCTAACTCTAACTTGAAAGAGCCATAGGAAAACTTTCGATGTAGGGGTAGAGCTTGAAGAAATTGTAATTTTTTTGATGAAGTAGAAGGTTCTATTGCTGGCATCAAGAAGATGCATAGTAGTTACAAAAGAGTATTAGCAATAGTAACTAGGTAGCTCCATTACAGACATCAGACTAGAGACAATGAGCTAACAAAGTTCAAAAGGGTAACTGGAGATTCTATAGGAGACGTATAAACCCAACTATATAGATACATAAGACATCTAGCTTTTAAAGATTGGTAGGAAGTTGATATCCCATCAAAGCACCTTTTATTTCTCTCGTTCCATACCGTCCAAAAAATAGCTGCTGGTATCATCTTCCAAATTATCTTGATGGGGCAATCAACTTTCCAGTTGCTCCAACTTTCAAAGGCATCTTTGATTTTTGTGGCATGACCCAATTGAGCCCAAAAAGTGATATAAACATACTTCGTAGATCTGCTGCCACATGGCATTCTAGGAAAAGGTGACTATGAGTTTCTGCCACCCAGGCACATATAGCATCTGTTGGCAAGGTGAAACTTCCTTCTAGCTAGGTTATCTTGTGTCAAACATGCTTCATGCATGGCTGTCCAGCTGAAGCAACTTATCTTGGGTGGTAATTTGATCTTCCAATAAGTTTCCATGGCCAGCTCTCTGTAATTGAATTCTGTGGACCTAGTAGTTGTAGGCTGCCTTCACTGAGAATTCCTTTTTGTCTGTAACTCTCCATTTAAACTGATCTGGGGCTAGGGGTTTGATGCTTGCATTGTGAAGTGTTGCTAGCAGACTGACCATTTCCTCTAACTCCCAATCTTGTAGGTTCCTTCTGAGGATTATGTTCCAAACATTCCCTGTACTGTTGGACTGTAGAATCAGGATCACTAGCTATCTGAAAAATGTTGGGGTGGCCAGACAGTCTAGGAGAATTCCCGAGCCATTTGTCCTTCCAAAAACTAATTTTGTGGCCACTTCCTACTACAAGGTGATGAAACTGTGAGAACTCATCCCATAGCTTGCAGATATATTTCCAAACTCCAACCCCATATGGTTCTCCTGATACCTTTGACCTCCAGTGGTTCAGTGCCCCATGCTTGGCAATTATGATTTCCCTCCATAAGCTTTGCTCCTCCTGAGTGTATCTCCATAACCACTTCATAAGGAGACATTTGTTGTGCAAGGCTAAGTCTCTGATTCCCAGGCCTCCTGACTTCTTTGGCAATATGACCTTGTCCCACTTGACTAGGTGAAATTTGTGCTCACTGCTGTTTCCTTCCCAAAGAAAATTCCTTCTAATTCTGTTCAGCTGTTCTAAGACCTTGCTGGTAATAGGGTGGAGAGACATACTATAGGTTGGAATGCTGTCAAGAACACTGTTGATTAGAGTAAGTCTGCCTCCTGTTGATAAGTACTGCATCTGCCAAGAAGCCAGTCTTTTTTCAAATTTCTCTGTGACTCCACTCCAGATGCCTTCTGTTTTGAACTTAGCTCCAAGCGGAAGCCCTAAGTAGGTGGTTGGTAGTGTTCCAATGCTACACCCCAGGATGGCTGCTAATTCCTCAAGATTAAGCACCTCATTGACGGGGTAGAGTACACTTTTTAGCATGTTGATGTGGAGACCTGAAATAGCTTAAAAAATCAGAAGAGTTAGGTTTAAATATAGGACCTGAACTCTGTCTGCCCCACAGAAAATCAGTGTGTCATCCGCATATAACAGATGAGAGATGTTTACTGCTCTGTCCCTCCCTACATCAAAAGCATTTATCCACTGCATTTGCTTGGCTTTGTCCAACATTTTGCTAAGTCCCTCCATTGCTAGTATGAATAGAAAAGGAGAAAGGGAATCCCCCTGCCTTAGTCCTCTCTGAGGGGAAAAGAATCCTACTGGGCTCCTGTTGATGAGGATAGAGTACTTCACTGTAGAAATATTGAATGAGATCCATTTAATCCACCTTTCACCAAATCCCATTTGCCGGAGAATTGAAATGAGATAGGACCAATTCAATTGGTCAAATGCCTTCTCAATGTCTAACTTGCAAAGTAATCCCGCATTCCCTTGTTTCAGTTGCCAGTCTAGGACCTCATTAGCTATGAGGGAAGCATCTGTGATTTGCCTCCCTTGAATGAAGGCATTCTGCTGATTTGAGACCAGCTTCCCAATCACTTTCTTTAATCTTTCTGCTAAGACCTTTGCAATAATCTTGTATGTGCTGCCAATTAAACTAATTGGTCTGTGATCTCTCAGCTCTATTGCTCCTTTTTGGGCGCGCGCGCGGGGGGGGGGGGGGGGGAATGAGTGCTATGAATGATGCATTGCAAGATTTAATCATCCAGCAGTGTTGATGATAGTGATGCAGTGCTGCTAACAAGTCTGGCTTGATGAAGCCCCAAGACTTCTGATAGAATACCATAGTGAACCCATCCGGCCCAGGGGCACTAGATGTTATGGCTGCTAATACGTCCTCCTCTTCAAACAAGGCTTCCAAGGTGCTGCTTTGTTCTTCAGTGATGGAGGCTATGTCATCAAAATTAGCAGATGGCCTCCATGATTCAGGTTCAGTGTACAAGTTCTCAAAGAACTCCAGAGTTTTCCCTTTCACCACCTCCTTGTCTTCTATGATCTCATCCCCAACCAAGCCTGTCTATACAATTGTATCTCCTGTTTGAATTGGCAATCTTTTGAAAATATTTGGTGTTTCTATCCCCTTCCTTTAGCCATAAGCACCTGGACTTATGCCTCCAGGAGATCTCTTCTATTTTAGCTAGTTGCTGAATTCAGCTTTCAGAGAAGTCATAAGCTCGGCCTCATTGGGACTAAGTTGCTTTCCTTCAGTAGTCTGTTCCAATGACAACACATCATTCAAGGCCTTTAATTTCCTGCTCTCCAATTTCCCAAATTCCTCTTTGTTCCATATTGTGATATCCTTCTTCAGACTTTTCAATTTCTGAAGGAAGATGAAGTCTGGCCTCCCAATTAAATTGTAGCTTTTCCACCATGCTTTAAGTTTATCAATGAAGCCTTCTGCCTCCAACCACATATTCTCAAACTTAAAGTATGAATCCCAATCCCCATTTTCCAGTAATATAGGTCTGTGGTCTGAGATCACTTTTGGCAAAGCAATTTGTTTCACAGCTCTAAAGGAATCACTCCATTTTGGTGAAATAAGGAACCTGTCTATCCTTGAAGCTTGTTGAGAATTTTCACCTCTGTCCCAAGTGAATTGTGCTCCATGTAATGGCAAGTCAATTAACTCAAGGTCTTGGATTGTATCCGAGAATGTTTCCATTGCAATTGATCTTCTGGAGCAGTGCAATCTTTCACATTCAAACCTACATACATTGAAGTCTCCCCCTATGACCCATTGCTCTTCCCAAAGCCCCCCTAATTCCTGCTAATTCCCCTATGGGAGCCTAAAATATTTTCGAACCGGCTAAGAAGATGTAGATGGCCTCAATTTATTTTGAGGGCAGTAGTAGTGTTTGTCTTTACTTAAATGGCTTAGGACCAAACTTATCACGTTTTGAAATACAGTAAGGACCATTTTTATCATGTTTATACATTAAAGACCAAATGGAACCAAAGCGCCTACATTAAGAACCATTTTGATCATTTCGTGCATATTGATATGGGCGCTATGCCGCTATGTCTACACACAGGATAATAGAGAAGGAATAAAAGGGAATTACATATTTCCAGCCAACGATTTGCCCGCAACAGCAACAAAATATATCTGCTACCGTGTGCATCCCAGAAAGCATCACCCTCTCCTCATGAGGTCCAACAGTTACATTCACCCTGAATCACAGAACCAGGCAGACTATACTCAGACTTCTGCATATATTACAAAAGCAGCACAATTTGGGAAGTGTCGGGAAGGCAAAGAGAAAATGATGCTAGTAAATATAACATCAATTGCACTGTGAAAAAAGCCAGATGAAGAATATTATTTAACTCTAAATTGCGCGGACTCTTCACTTTCGATGCTGCACCCGTGTCGGATTCTCCAAAAATACACTATTTTTGGAGAATACGGCACGGACCCGTTGACATTTTTGAAGAGTCAGAGCAACATAGATTTAACTTGGATGATGTTTTCATAATTTTCTTTGTGTATCTGAGTTCAAAAGAAATAATGGAAATTCCTTTTTGCCTCGAAATCACTTCCTACTGTGATGTAAACTAAAATGTCCTTATTGAGTAACTAGAAATGACTTCTCAGCAAATAAGTCAACTCTAAATCGAGATAGGAAAACCTTATGAAGTCACTGCAGAGTGGTCTTTACCAATTGCTTCCGAGTGGTCTTTACCAATTGCTTCCGAGTGGTCTTTACCAATTGCTTCCGCCCATAAACTCAGTTATGTTTACCTCATTTGAAGTGAGAAACACATAGGAATTGTGCCAAATTTAGCATAGACTTCAATCCAGCATGTTATATATATTGAATTTGAACTTGCCTAATTGGATCTATTAAGTTGGCGATTTAATACTTGGGAATGGAAACTTGATTTAATGTTGTTGATCGTAACATAATATCTGGACTGCCAAGGGAGCCCAATTTTAGAAGATAGGAAAGATATGAGGAAGGCAGAATACATAGTTCACCCCAGGAACTTGAGACCAAATCCCTGTGACACACCCGTCTAGGGCAACCTTTATCCCACCCCAATCTTTTCAATATGTATCTGATACACACCACTTTTGCCACATGTCCAGCGCGTGTTTTATCAATAAAATAGGCGCATGAATAACAAAAGAATGTATCAGATACTTTATTTGAACAATCCAGACTTGGTAAAATTGATCCAACAGTCAATTATTTTTTTTCCTATTTCATCATCTTTCTTTCTCTTTCAGTTTTTTTTTCTCTTTCTGGAATCAAATTTCACCATTGAAGGTGTTCTCCCTTCTCATTTTCTTTCATTTGCTGATGAAGAACCCCGATCAGAATTGTTTTTTCCTTTTTCATTTTCTTTCTTTCTTTCTCTTTCAATTTTTTCTTCTCCTTCTGTAATTAAATTTTTCACCACTGAAGGTGTACTCCTCTTTCATTTTCTTTCATTGGGGTTGTGTGTTTGTTTATTGCCCCGTAAACTAATGATCGCGGTGTTCGCCTCTTAAGTTTTGGGTGGATTATGGGTTCTTTTCTCCAATTTTTACGAGTTTTCGAGGCTATCAAGGTCTTGGTGGTTGTGGCGGCGGCGCCATGGTGTAGGTACTAGCTTGGGAAGATGGTGAAATTGGATATTTTTTTTGTAATTAGGGGTAAAATTGCACTTTAAGTGTTTTCTTTTTTAATTCTTATGTTAATGACACGTGTCACGGCTTATTGGTGCGTGACATTACACATATTTCAAAAAACTGGTCAAGAAAAAATTGGTGTCTTAGCTACATTTCGGAAAGGTTGGGTGTGTAAAAGGTTGCCAGCGTTGAACGGGTGTGTCACGGGGATTTGGTCTCAAATTCCGAGGGTAAACTATATATTCTGCCATACATGTTCCAACCAACACTAGAAACAGCAAACACTAATTTCTATTTAAATACAGCTTCAGGCTTGGCAGTCATGTTCAATGCATATACTAATAGTTTAACTCAAGTGGTAAGGTTAATGCAAACCTAGTCAGGTTCATTTCTTTCTAAATTGGCAGTTTTGCTGTATATCTACATTTACAGCGCATAGCTTTGTAATTTGAAGTAGCTCAGATTTCAAGTCCTTCATTACTTTCGCTTTCCCTGGTATTATTGAGCTATCACCCTCTCATCCTTTCCCTTTAAAAGAAAAGGAGTTGGATGCGGCTGCTAGCATTTGATTTTTTAGTAACTTGAAATCAAGGGTGTGACCTAGAGGTCAAGGAAGTACGCATTCAATTTCTAGCGAAGACAAAAATACTAGGTGATTTCTTCCCATATGTCCAAGCGTTGGTGGACAGAGCTACTTGGTACTTGTGCTAGTGGGGGTAGCAGGTAGTGGGTGCCCCGTGGAATTAGTCGAGTTGTGCACAAGTTGCCCCGGATACGACGATTATCACAATGTGTGTGTGTTACTGAAAATTGGGAACTCTTTTGGATTCACTGAATAGTCGTTGTTGCAAGAACGGAAGTTTTTTCTTCTACATATAACATCTGTCTAGAGGGTACAGTTATATTACGGTTCATACAATGTGAGTTCCTCCATCCATTTCAATTTAGAAAGCAGGAAGATGGATGTGAAATGCAATATGATAAGTCGCGGACACGTCGACATGGTAAATTTTGAGAATTTAATACAACAGAGGAAGGATATATCAATTACATAACATTGACAATTATTAACATATCATACAAAGAAAAGGAAGCAAAGACGGGATGATCGAAAACATAGAAGTTAATATAGCAGATATCTTTTTTTCGATAAAGAAATTAATAGCTTCCTAGTTTAAGTAGATTACATAAAGCACAATTCTACATGGACTCAACCATTAAGTTGCTAAAACAGTTTCCTCGCACAATTAATTGACTTTCAATTTTATTTTAAATGGTTTGTATTTCTTTTTCTTAATGTATAACTCTCAGCTATTTCATTTAAATGGAATCCTTATTCCAAGATTGTCAGAAACATAGTTCTTACGGCTGTTTAAGGAGGAACATTTATCAATTGGATTAAAAAAAAAAGGGCAGCCCGGTGCAATAAGCTCCTGCTATCCCCGGGGTCTGGGGAAGGGCCGGACCACAAGGGTCTATTGTACATAGACTTACCCTGCATTTCTGCAAGAAGCTATTTCCACCGCTCGAACCCATGACCCCCTTGTCACATGGAAGCAACTTACCAGTGACGCCAAGGCTCCCTTTCACATTTATCAGTTGGATAATGTTTCATATTTGGTATCTCTCTACCCTTTTTCTTTTGGGATAAAGTCTTCTTTGGTTTCTTCTGAATTACTGGAGCAAACATTTTACATGAAGCTTGGCATTAAGTGGATTAGGATGCAAAAATATCTCACATTTCCAGAACAATAAGTGTAAAATTTTGACTCTAACTGGTACTCCATCTGTGGGAAAAATTTTAAGATATTTTCACCTTGTACTTTGCGGTATACTAAGAATAAAAAAAAGTTCCTTTTTTTTTTTAAGTGGCAAGATATGCTAAGATCAAATTCTCATGAATAAACAATACTTTTAAATGTAGAATCATTTTTCTTTTAAATGGTGATTTCTGCTATGATGTAGATGCGGGATGTCTAATTGATAGAATTTGGCAGGATCTAGCAGTTAAGCTAGTAATGTTTTTAAAAAGATGGATTGAGGACCCGGTAATGATCCTTTTGCACAAGTGAAATTTAGAAATTTTTGCCTTTTCTTTTCAGAAAGGAGAAAATGTGACTTTCTTAAAAAAGAAGATTACGCGTGAACTGCTTGAAGATTAGGCCTTATTCAGGATTTCTAATAATTAGCAACTACTCCGAAGCAAGTAACACTCAATTGAATAATAGTGATAATATTATCAAGAATCTAATGATTAGGTATAGGTAGAATTAAGGTTCCCAGCAGCGATCGACTGATCTTTTCCAACTGAAATTTTCTAATGTACTAAACCTAATAAATCCCAATCCTCTTCCTAATACATATAACTAGTCAGATAGACTCCAAAAAGAATGCAACAGATATCAGTCTAAGATGGATGCATGATTATCAACGAAGTTAATTCAAGTGTGAAATATAATCAGAATAATTCATAAGATAGAACTGGTTATGATCAATTGCTGTTAAGAAAATTACAAAGGCACTCACACTTTATTGAACAGGTATGCTTTTCCTCTGCGGCAATGAAATCCCTGACCATAAAACCAACCGTTAAAAAACCACAAACCAAGCAAGCTAAAAGTGCAATACTATGAACAAGCAATCATGGCAGAAAATTTCCAGTGCATATACCACAAATAAAGCAAAAGTCTAATCACCATAATCTATCTATATCTATATACATATCTATCTACTAAACTCCAAAAATAATCTAAATATTCTACTTATAAATAAATAAATATATATATATATATATATATATATATATATATAGGTACTTTAAAAGAAATTGTTAAGAATAAAAAGACTAATTTGATTTGAAGTGTCGTTTGCAAAAAGTTGTGTCACTAAATGGTTTCTAGAGCAGCTAATTAAATGGCTTCTAAGAGGTTGTGTTCGTTATTTTTGGTGAAAAACGTACCTATTTACATGAATAAATTAGTGACCTAAAACTAAACTGTGCAATAGTTTTATCCCGCCCTCTTCACAATATAAAATTGATCTATTTCTGACTTTTGATTGGGGGGTTTAGCGCCATAGTAGCAAATGAAGTAATTATTAAAATTTTGATTTTGTGGATAAAGCATGAAACAAGATGTCATTACATATCGACTTTAGTTTATTACTATATATTCTGGGGATATTATTGTGAAGCTATATGTCAATAAACAATAGAATGAAAAATGACATGTGAACATTTATAGCTATTCGAGAGAAGACTTATTAGTTTAATTGATTTTAGTGATAGACAGATATACTTGAGAGAAAGGAGCAAGATCTTAATCCATTTACAATATTCGTTCGGCAGTCATCATCCACACAAAAATATACTTCATTTTTTCATATATAATTTTTAAAATTTAAAACTTTATTTTAAGATTGTTAATACTATTTTACTAAATTATGTACTACATAACTCGACATACACATGCCCGAGAAACTAATACAATTATAAGCAAGAAATGATCATGCAAGAATTTAATTTTTTTCACTGGGATACCGAAGCAATTTTCTTTCTTTCTAGTTTCTAGTTGAATAGCCCTGTTTTCTGCTTAGGTTATACTTTTGGAAACAACAAGCCCTAAAAGGCCAAAGTAATGAAAAGCTCTATCACAATCTTGAAAAAGGGTGAGATATTTATTTATAAAAACTTAGTCAAATATCATAAGGACTAAAATCACAATTATCGATAACTAAGGGACCAATAACGCTATTAACTTAATATTATTTTACTAAATTGTCTACTACATAACTCGACATACATGTGACGAGACACTAGCACAATTATAAGCTGCAAATGATCAGGCAAGAGTTTCTCTATATTATATTGAAAAATAGAAATTAATTAAGGAGCGAAATCTTAATCCATTTACAATATTCTTTCCACATTGATCATCCACACAAATATGTACTTTACTCTTTCATATATATATATATAGGGCATTAGGTCTAGTGGTATGATTCTCGCTTAGGGTGCGAGAGGTCCCAGTTCAATTCTCGAAATGCCCCCTTAATCAATATATCTTATTTCCTGGGAAAAAAAACTTTCAAATATATTTTTTTATTTAAGCCTTTATTTTAAAATTATTAATATTACTTTACTAAATGGTGCACTACGTACTTGACATACACATGCCGAGAAACTAGCACAATTATAAGCAACAAATGATCATGCAAGAATATTTTCTTAACAGACGCAATTCTTTCTAGTTGAATAGCCCTGTTTTCTCCTTTGTGTAGGCACAAACACCATCTAATTAAACAAAACATTGGATTTAAACAAAAAAAAAAGCTTCATAAGCTTATTACTCAAAGAAACAACGAGTCCCCCAATGAAAAGGTCTATAACAATCTTGAAAAAGGTGAGATTATTACTCATAAAAACATAGCCAGAAAGTAAGAAAAGCAAGGGGAATTGAAGAACAGGGGAAGTGGTATTATTTGCTCTGAAATTCCCCTCTTGGAAAAAGAAGCAAATTTATTTTTAAACTATTAATATTATTATACTCCCTCCGTCCCAAAAAGGTTGTCTTAGTTACTATTTGGACAGTCAAAGATATTTTCTTTGATCATAATTTTTTCAAATACTTTTTAAATATTTTGAATTGTTAATTATTGTGAGTTATAGTAATTTTTATATAGTTTTAAAATATGTAAATTATATTGCAGAACAATTAAAGATTCTATATCGGAATTAACATTAGTTGGTTTGACCCTCATAATCCGAATCAAGACAATCTTTTTGGGAGGATGGGAGTACTAAATTATGTAGTACTTACTACATAACTCGACATATACATGCAGAGAAACTAGTACAATTATAAGCAGCAAATGATCATGCAAGAATAGAAGCAATTTCTTTCTTTCTAGTTGAATAGCCTGTTTTCTGCTTTGTGTAGGCACAAACACCATCTAATTATGCAAACAAAAAAAATAAAAGCATGATAAGCTAATAATCAGAGAAACAAGAAGCCCCACCAAAGAAAAGCTATATAACAGTCTTGAAAAAGGTGAGATATTTATATATAAAAACTTAAGCAATTGAAGAAAAGGGGGAAGAAGAAATGGTTACCCTAGAAACAAGATCATCAGCAAGGGATAGATGGGTTTTGCAGAATTTGCACTTGTATGTTCTACCTTCAAGATCTACTACAAATATCCTTCCCATCTTTAATGGAAGATTAAAACAAACACAGAAACAAGAATTGGTTTTTGGTCAGTTGTGATAGTGCGGTGGGACTTTATGGGATTTAAGGTTATATATATTTGGGGTTTCGGGTTTTAAGGTTAGATGTGGACTCAAGTCAAAAATGAACCGTGACCAAAATTTGTAGTCCCAAGACAGTGTCCCCTTCTGTCTCATAAATTCGGCTATTATAATAATAATAATAATAATAATAATAATAATAATAATAATAATATAGCCAAAAAGGAGGGGGAGAGAGAATTTTATTGTTATATAAACTGATGTATAAGTGAACTGAATTGACGTCTTATTTATAGATAAAAAGAAACTGTTGTAAAGATATTCAAGAAGTTGTTGCGAGGTTTTTAAGAAGTTACTGACAAGCTACATGTTTAAGTTATTTGCAAGCTATATGCTTGAGCTATTTGCAAGCTGTTTGCTTGATTGCAATCCTGAGAAAGCTGCGGCAAGCCTTTTCAGGAAGTTGTTGGTGAGTTGTCTGCTTGAGCTACTTGCAACTTATCTGTTTGAGTTACTTGCAAGATGTCTGTTTGATTGTATGTAAGCTTATCCAAAAAATTGTGTATGAACATTCACAATACGGTGTACTATAATACTCTCCTTTGGATGTTCATTAATATATTATATGTCTCGTTAAAACCTTACTAGAAAAACCTCAGTGAAAAAAATCCAAGTGAAGAAAAAAGAGTATAGGTATTTAGTAATATGCATTGCTAGCTCCCTCATTAAAAATCTTAACAGAAAAATCCAAATGGGAATACTCAAGATGATGTACTCATATCATATATACCAACTTATCATATATTGACGTTGGCAGTGCATTTGTGATTAGATTTGTCGACTGATCATTTGACTAACTGGTAGATCATCAACATCTTCATTCCTTAGATAGAGTTGCATCATCGCCATATAGTATTAGCACAGTCACGCCAAGTACATTCTTAACTTGCTTTATAAACTGTTGTTACATTTCTATGATTTGGTTGTTATGTAAAACAACATGGTATGACAATAATCCTTCATGAAAAATAGATAACATATCTAGATCGAACTCTTAAGTTGATATGATAAATGCCCTGTATATCTAAAATACTTGACAATATTTGATAGGATAAACAAATTCATGTCATGTCTTTCATTTGCAGCATGCAATTGATCTTATTTTAATATCTTTATGTAGGAGAGAAATTTTATCATGCTTATAGTTATAGCAAGATAAATAAATGCATCAATTGCACAAATATATAATACTTCAAGACTATCTAATTTTCTCATTTCAACTTCTTTTAACAGATAATCAGTTGCTTTTGGATACTCTTCAAGAGCCCCAATAATATTCGAATTATCAATTTGCATAACAATATGAAAGATTCTTATTATCATAGAGAGACAAGGGTAAACAAAGTCATCTTTGTATCCTTTGTGAATATTCATTAAGGCGATTCCAGTATATCAGTCTTGATTCATTTAAGGATTATAAACAAGTTATCCAAGAACTTGTTATGCTTGGACTACCTGTCGAATAAACTTTACAATTACCAAGATGCATCATTTCACTTGGTAATTATTTCTACGTCAGCTTGCTTTAAGATACGTAGGATTCAGATCTTCACAATCTTATATGATATTGCGCGTCATAATGTATTAAATATACAGTCGATGAAATATTATTTGTATCAGTTCGCAATTCGACATAACTTATTGAGATCTCATCACTTCATTGTTTTCAGGTAGCTGAAACTCCCATGAGGTTTTATGAAGTGTTATGTCATAGACTTTACAAGAGCACATTGTCTCCTTATTATGATCATTTTGATAATTTGCTCATCTCTCTTTTCAAGAGTTACTATATTTGAAATCGATTAGTCTACCATGCTCCATGCATGTTGTAGATTTGTCCTTCAACGACATTAGGAGCATTTTAAGGATGAAATATGAAATAGTTGGGTCTGCAAATACTTTCAGTATTCGACTTGAATTATCTGAGGTTCATACTACTGATAATTCACAACATAGTTCTTAGCCGCTTATTCTCTCCCTCTTATGTTATAAAAACTAACATATATCCCCATATTCTTTGGAAAATTCATCTATGCGCATTGTGGTATATTCATAAATCATATATTGCACATCAAAAGCTATAAGATGGAAATATCTAGTTCCTGACCTGAATCAATTATGAAGAGAGAATTTATCATAATTTATTGATCTGAAATATACAAGTGTTGTTGTATGCAATATATCATATCTTAGACCAACACCTGAAGCTTTGTTCTCATAAGCAATTGGTTAGCTATTTAATGGAGGCATTTAAAGTCAAACCAGTTCGGATATAAACCAACATTATAAAGATGAATTGTCTTGATTACATATTCTGAAAATTGTGATCCCAACTCAAATATTTTTAGCAAGCAATAAACGCACATGTGATCGTCTCATAGATGCATCTATTTAAGACATCATATCGCACGTGAACGGGCCCACATTCACCTTTTAATTTTTTTAGACTTTAGGGGATTCTGTTCCAACATTAGCTGGTGTAATCCACTTATCATGAGAACAAGCAACACAAAGAAATTCTTGAAGAATTTTCTAGTTCTTCAATATATTCAAATACTCAATTAGCACATCAAATTTAAATCAAGACAGCCAAAATGGTCATGTCAACGGATAAAACTATTTGTTCTAGTAACTTCAAATTTACCTCGACGAGTGCTATTTGTTTTAGTAAACGTCTGGTTTACAATTACATGAGATTTTATATTAATAAATTCTTATTTATTGTGGCATGTGATCTCATCATGCTCGGGTAACGTTTCATATACATATTTCTTACCCGTTAACTTGGATATATTCAATCTTCCAATCATTTGTAGTCTCAATATGATAACCATTTTTATTGCTAGTAAATTTCAGGTTTACTCCAATTTATTTTTCGACCGTAACAATTACGATCTATAATAAATGGTGCTATCATATATAACCTCTTCGAGAGACTCCAATTTCAAATATCTACTACTTCAGAGTAAATTTCAAGAGTTCTACTACTTCAAGAGTAGAATTCAGAGTCTTACTACTTCGGAAATAAGTTGCAGAGTTTTTATTGCTTCAGGGCTAAATTTCAAAACCTTACTACTTCGGGAATGAAGCATAAAATATTTAGAATATTTCTTCTCAAATACCTCTTCCGGAGGTGAGTCGTGATATCTTCACAACCAACTGCACGTCTGTATTCATAAACTTTATTAAATATTATCACATTCACTTCAGGAATGGATTTATATTTATAGCTTTTATCAAGAATTCTCATTCTTCAGGAATGGAACACAATCATCTTAACGTGCCTTAAAAATATCAAAATATAATAGCTTAATATCTCTTTTAAGATATTGTTACATCAAAGCAAATCGAGACATACAAATAATGTAGAGAATTTTTCTCTAACGTATTTCAAAACAATTATTACTTTAGGATCTATGAAGTACCGTGAGATCTGTATTCTAGAAACTCTCATTTAGACATTAAGGAATATGAAATTAACATTACAATCCCTCTCAATAATATTATTCGTTGAGAAACAAATTTGAGGCATAAATGATAATAATCAATTAGGTTCCATGAATCAAATGAACCTAACAAGTTGTATCATTAGTAGCAAACTCGTGATAGACATGTATATTCCTTGTGAACCATCCTTACCATATAAAAGCATAACTAAGAATTTAAATATTGCATACCTGATTACGGAGCAATTGCCGTTTTCTTTACAAAGCATTGTAAAATCTGCACTTCTTTGAAAATATGAACCGTAGCACCAAGAACTCAGATGTCTAATGTTAAATATAATTGGATATTCATCTAAATTAATAGCAAATACTCTCCTGAAAGATCACAAGTTCTTATGCCTTTTTTTTATTATTTTTTTTACTATGAGTTTTTCAAAGCTGGAATACTAAGGAAAAGAATTTAGGGGTACCAATTGCATAAGGAAATGATTATGCTTACCTCAGCCAATCATGAAATCATACTAAGTTGATTCTTACTTTGCCACGATGCATAAATAAAACAGTGATGCTAAAAGAATACTAATTCTTCAACTTACTATATAAAAAGTAGAAACTTCACAATTTAATGGTTGATACTACTTACGATTGCTACTGGCGACATTTTATTAACTCAACTGTAAGGCAAGGAAGTATTCATGCCTCTTAATGATTTCCTGGAGTGATTCTCCTTTCCGCTCTATTCCTACGTGGATCCAAAAACAAGGAGAAATACACCAACTAAAAGTATGATACTTTGTGAACATTGAAATGAAATAGTATCGCCAACTCCTCCGGCTATCTTCAAATATTTTCAAAATAAGCGTTCATAGTCTAGTGCTGATAACATGTTATAAAATAATAATAAAAATACAAGAGATAACAAAAGATATAACCACAAAAACAGGGGGAGAGAGATAATTTTATTGCTCTTCAAACTTATGTATGTATTATAGATAAAAAGAAGTTGTTGCAAGGCTTTTCAGGAAGATGTTGCGAGACTTTTAAGAAGCTGCTAACAAGTGTTGGATATAATTGTTGAAATCAAAGCAGTACGGGAAGTAAATAAATATTACAAGTATTCGAAAGGATAAACAAACAACCAAGATTATAATTGACACAAGCTTGTTGAGTCTTGAATCTTGATAACCTGAAATCAAGAAACACTAAATCTGAATTGTTACAATCGTGGCTGAGTCGAGAGATGACTCTCTGTCTTTAAGACAAGATTGCCCCGTATATATGCTTTTACGTTAGCGGGCAATAGTCTCCCAAGATAAAACAACAACTAATCAACACTACAAAGCAAATAGGTTGATTCTGACGAAGAAAACAAACATGAAACGATTTGCTGAAGAATGGAAAATTTAGAGGAAAATGAAGAGTTTCTGATCTTTTCTTTCTACTATTTCTGATGCTTTTTTTTTCTGTTTTCTCCTTTTTCTCTTGCCCTCAAATAAGAGTAAGGTCTCAATATATAGTGTTTAGGAGGATGACCTCTCAACTAGCCAACTAATGTCATTCAATAGCCATGTAATGACACTCATTAAGGGGTTACAATCAACCAAATAATGGCCGAATTCAAGTGCCTTGTAATGGAGATCCAATGCTCCAAAACCAGCCCAAGAGGCAGAAACTTTCTGCCTTCCTCTTCCTAATTTTATATTTTTCGAAACTCCAGGGACCAAACTATAAATACTAAACAGTTTGGGGTCCAAAAGATAATATCAAAAGTAGCCCCGAACCCCAAAGCCCAGGACCCGAGACCCAAGCCCGGACCGGACGGGCGGGCGGCGGCGCGCGTGTAGGGCTAGCCTCGAACCCAAGCACACATAGGTCCTCCTTCCTTCAAACACATGGGTTACCCCCTGGGGTCCCAAACCCTTATCCATTTTTCAAGCTTATAAAAAGAACAATTCTTCCTTTTCCCACCGATGTGGTAGATTTGTCCCACACCATATTTCCATGCCTCAAACACCTTACTTCGTAGACCAATATCTCTTTCATTTCTTAACTAAATTTGACAATCATTGGCCCTACGGTCATCTACTCACTTAGAAGTGTTGGAACAAGGTCCCAAGCTACCCATAATGCTATTGTACAAATAAAAGAGTGCCTGACTTGACTAACTCCAGAAGAAAGTAGAGTTCATCTCATTAGCAGTTGGATGACAACAGTGCCTAATGGGGGAGTCTTCCAACGTGCATATCTGAGCCTGCAATATGAAATATAACAAATGCAGCGTTTCCGAAAAAAGAAACGTCAGTACATATAGATTGTACAAAGTATGTAAGGCAGACATAATAACAATACAAATACTGAAACTGAAACAAGAAACAAATGAAACATAATTGAATGAATGCATCATGGGACTAAGGAATACCCTATGAAGTCACATGTCATAATTTACTTTACTTAAATTACTCTGGATATTCTATTGAGCCTTTCTGATGATATCTTTGGATCATTGTTTGTAGCGATGTTCTGGAATTTGTTCACTAGAATCGTTTGCATTTGATCTATTATTTACCTTTGTTACAACAAACAATTCATAGGAGCATAATAATTAATCTGCCGAGCCATAATAGGTCTCGTATACATGTTACAATTGCTGAGCCACAAAGAGGGCCTCGTATACATATGATAATTGTCAGATTAATGAGTTTGTAACTACCAAACTAATGTGTTTGTGACTGCCAGACTAACGCGCCTATACTACCAGACTGATGCTTCAAGGGCTATTAGTTGTATGGAATACTTATACACATATGATTACCACTTTAAAGTATCTCTTTATTAATTTGTGGGAAACATTACATATGATTCTTATAAGGTCGTTCATGCATGGGACTGATTTATTCAATACACATATATTTGGATTGAATTTCAGATTATGGATTGGTCTTTGAATTTTATATTTAAAAGCTCTGGATTTCGAATTAAATATCAGATTTAGTACTTTGAATTTTCAAATATTCGAAATCCAAATTTTTATGCCTTACTTATATTTAGCCTTACCGATATCATATGTGACAATACTAATTAGTCCAAATATCCAATAGATTAGTACCCCACAACTCTACTCATTTATAATATTAAGTCCAATATGAAATTTTCTTCTAAACTGAATATAATATAGGATTTTCTTCTTTCTCAAGTCTAATTCTCACCCACGGCAGACAGTCTTTCTTCTTTGTAAGCAGTGAGAAGCGAAGGCCACATATTTCTAGCTCCAATTTGGGTTCATATGATGCTAACATCAGTAACTTGGTAACTGAGTCACATGAATTTTGTTTTAATAAGCTTGTTTTATGCTCAAAAGTCAAAATTAAAAATCCAAAATATCTAAATCAATTAATCCGAAACTTAAATAAAGAAATCCAATCCGATCCGAGCTTATTTGGATTGTAATTTAAGAAATCTGAAAATCCAAAATCCAATCGAAATTTTAGTATCCAATCCAACGGCGTAAATGAAATCTCACAATTTTTCCTACTCCGTCTTTCTTATTTCCTCTGTCTCAATTTATATGACTCATTTTTTCTTTTAGTCAGTCAAGAAAAATGACACATTTACTTATTTGACAATAATTTTAATTTTAAATTTTACAATTAACATTGAACGATGATTTACAACAACACAAATATTTTTAACTTGTTTTAGACTACAAATTAAAAAAAAATATTTTATTTCTTAAATTTTGTGCCCAAATAAACTATAAATTGGGAAGGAGTGACTATGTCCTAACTTGAATTTTAACTTGTACCCAAGTTTAATACTGAAAATTTAATTTGCATTTGTTCTTGCTTTCGTTCCTATAAAATCCACTCTTCCCGGCATAACCCGGAAAATTCACTTTCTGTCCAATGTCAACTAAACAACTCTACCGGAAAATTCATCGTTTATGCAGTTTTCAACACATATATCTATTATCAAACAAAAGGGCACTTCCCTTTCATCACCAAATTCACACAAAATCCGATGACTGTGAGAACTATGCATTAAAAGTACAAACCCTTCTCAAGATTGAAGCAAATAAATCATTAACTGACATATTTCAATCTCTCAATCAATACAACTTTACATTATCTGAAGATTTCATTCTTGATGTGCTTAAACGACACCGTTCTGATTGGAAACCAGCTTTTACCTTCTTCAAATGGGTATTAGCAAGTGGGTATTCACTAAAAACTGGATCTTTCAATGAAATACTCGATATTCTTGGACGTATGAGACGTTTTCAAGAACTCAACCAAGTGTTCGACGAAATGTCTAAGAGAGGAAAAAATTTGGTTAATGAAAGAACTTATGGTATTGTGATTAATAGATATTGTGGAGCCCATAGAGTTGAAGATGCAATAGAGTTTTTCTATAAGAGGAAAATGTTGGGTTTGGAGCTTGATCTTATTGCTTTTCAAACGCTTCTCGTGTGTTTATGTCGATTCAAGCATGCTGAGGCAGCTGAGTTTTTGTTCCATAATAAGAAAAATGAGTTTAAGGATTGTATTAAGACGCGGAATATCATTCTTAATGGATGGTGTGTTTTGGGGAGTTTAAGCGAGGCGAAGAGGTTTTGGAATGATATTGTGACTTCAAAGTTAAAGCCGGATAAATTTACATACGGGATATTCATTAATTCGTTATGTAAATCAGGGAAGATAAGCACGGCGGTGAAGTTGTTTCAGACAATGTGGGAAAAAGGGTGTAAGCCAGATGTTGCTATTTGCAATTGTATCATCGATGGATTGTGTTTCAAGAAGAGAATCCCTGAAGCTCTTGAGATTTTCGGCGAAATGAATGAGAGAGATTGTTTACCGGATGTTGCCACTTATAATTCGTTGATTAAGAATTTATGCAAGATTAGGAGGATGGAGAAAGTTTATGAGCTTTTAGACGAGATGGAAATGAAGGGGGAGAGTTGTCTGCCAAATGCTAGAACTTATGGTTACTTGTTGAATTCCGCCAAGGCACCTGAGGAAGCTATTGGGATTTTGGAAAGGATGAATAAAAATGGGTGTAAGATGAGTGGAGATATCTACAATTTGTTGTTAAGGTTGTTTATGAGCTGGGATAATCAAGATAAAGTAAAGAACACGTGGGATGAGATGGAGAGGAGCGGGCTAGGACCCGATCAACGATCGTATACAATTATGATTCATGGTCTTTTTGAAGGGAGAAGGTTAGAAGAGGCTTTGTCTTATTTTGATGAGATGATATCGAAGAGTATGGTGCCCGAGCCAAGGACAAGATTGTTGGTGGATGCCATGAACATCAAGTTAAAGGAGAAAGGAAAGGAATCGAAGAAGACCGAAATAACGAAGAGGGAAAGGAAGGATAAGAATACTAGGTAATACATGCTCAACTAATTTGTTTTTGCTTGGCATGCTATTTGTTTGCATTGGAAATGAGAAGAAAAAAAAGCACTTGGAGGGGTTTCTCCAAAACGAGGAGCTACTGAACTAAATCACTTGATGTCATTCCTCTTCAATTTTCAGTTGAGGTCGATCCGGCAGAGGTACTCAAATTGGGCCAAGAGGAATTTGGAGCGAGCTTTTGGCTTGTAACAAGTTTTCTACATTCTTATGCTGATATATTTAGAAACAATCTTGGAGACATGAAATCTTGATAACTCTTTCCTCTTGTCATGTCAGTTCTCAAAGCAATGCACTTGTACATACTGGTTTTTACTTTGCAGGGTGTATTTCCTACCAAGGTAGAGGTAAGGTCTGCGTACACTCTACCCTCCCCAAACCCACATTGTGGATTTTACTGGGTATGTTGTTGTTGTTGTTTGCAGAGTGTATTTGTTGAGAAAATTTATCTCCAATGTTACCCCCCACTTTGGAGAACGGGTGATGTAGAATCCAGGCCTCAAGTAGCATGATGAATACATTCCTTGAGTTGCAGAGCTGGTAATTCGATGGGGGGTTTGGTAAATAATGATTTGTGGTTCACAGGTTCGTCCATTCTAATCCTTGTTCGGGATTCGTGGTCATGACGAGTTTACATCATTAGAAGATTTAGATGATGGATTTTATCATTTCAATGAGATGACATCCAAGGGCGAAGCAATGACAAAATTCAGGTGGAGGCTGTAAAAATTAGTCGGGGAATGAAAGAAGTTTGGATACTAGAAGACTGAGAATCAGAACGAGTATGGTTAGGTGATATGTGCACTGCAACTAGTTTTGCTTGATATCATCTTTGGAAATGTAAACATCAATTTAGAATCATTGAGGTGTCTCCTTGGATGTCTTGGCCTAAGCGAAAAGGCTCATCAGCTTAGTTAAAGTGTTGCTTGAGAACTTGCTGGCTACAACATATATGATACACCGCGACATCCATTGGCCTTGAGGAATTTTTCAATATTTACCCAGTGAAGGTATCTGCTTCCTCCCTCCTTACGTCCGGTAGGAATCGATTTAAGAAGATTGATCTGCTTTGTTTGGTAACTCTGCCTTGTTTTGGCTAGTGGGTTAAATCTACGCAGAACTTCTATAAACCTCTTTCAATGTTACTTACTGGTCAGCTAAAACATCACAGTAATCAATATCAATTTGGAAACCACATCGCGTGATTTTTGATAATTCTGTGTATAAGCACATTCTTGCTTGTTTTCCTCTATAATTTTTTTCTTTCAAATTAAGTAAACATATTTAGCTTATTATTCATGGTGTCACAACAAAAACAATACAGGGGTAGTACTTCCAGTTTGGCCAATATAACATCACAGCAATCATATTCATATAATGGGACGGTTTTCTTCATCCCTGCGAATCCCCCTTGCTTTGCCCCCCCCCCCCCCCTCTTCTTTTGATGTTTGTTTCTTTTTTTCTCTCCAACAGTACATGGAAAAGAAAAGTCTAGCTCAAATAAGCCCCTCAGAAATCTAATACATATAAGTGCATTTTGTTCAAGAAATAAAAACTGATAAATGAGGTACAACAGAAAATCAGTGGTCAGTTGCTATAACAAGGTGATAGAAAGGGCAGCTCGGTGCACTAAGCTTCCGCTATGCGCGGGTCCGGGGAAGGGCCGGACCACAAGGGTCTGTATGCAGCCTTACCCTGCATTTTTGCAAGAGGTTGTTTCCACAGCTTGAACTCGTGACCTCCTTATAATATACACACGGCGAGGAAAGGCGATTTGAGAAGACTATAGTTACTTCGGACCGAGTTAAGTTGAGACTTTGACCTTAATGAGGAAATTTCTCCAAATTGATATTATTTTTCATGTATTACGTATATGGGGTTACCGTATATATGAGGTGATTAGCATATATGCGAATAGCAGGTTATATGTGATATGCGGGGTATAGGTTGTTGTAGACATACATACTTTATGCGCTACTTTCTGTTTCGTGACTATTTTGAACATTCTACCATGATAAAATAATGTTATAAGCATCGTATTTCATGCTAGTTTAATATTACAAGCTCTGTATGTCGGAGATCATGTTTAGTTGTTAGTCATGCACTGGATATATACATTATAGTTACATATATGTTGTCACACTTAGATGTGGTTATGACACATGAGTTTTCCATGCGGATTATGGAACGTGAATTGCCCGTGCGACATGTGGATATAGATTCGTCACTGTATAACCCGAGCACCTCGGTCAGTGTGCTCACAGATTAGCGCTAGGAGTGCTAGTATTTATTATAAGAGATTTTTTTCATGCCTATTTGATTCAGACTCATGATTTATGCATTTCATAAAAATTGAAAATCACTTATATTACTCAAGGAGCCTGATTTTTCATGGTGCCATTGGTTTACATTCAACAAGAAAAAGGTCGATGAAATCAAACTATGGCTGCAGAAGCAGTTTCAGCAGCTGGAGTTGGTTCTCTACTTTTTTCTTTCTTCTTGCAAGCCGTGATTTCCTTCTTGCTCCGGTGTTCCTGTGAAGCGTTCCTACTTTGACTGCTTTATCGATTTCTGAATATGCTTCTGCAATCAACTTCTCGATAGGAAGAACTTCCTCCGGCTGTGCCTCTGGTTTCTTCCTCAGGAGGTCCATTCTTCCAAAAACTACCTGCAATATGCAAGCTGCCATTGATAAAGGAATGTAGGTAGCATGCACAAGTAGTTATTTGTATTTTCTATATTTATGCATTGAACACACAAGTTTTAATTACATTGAATCAAATTATGAATCTATACTTTTTTTTATCAGGGGTATAATGGGCACAAAAAATAGCAAGTGACTATAATGTCCCCAAGACTTGTGTCTGTGTGAGTTGTCCATTATTCCCATTCCGGCCACTCTCATTCTGGTCAAGTAGCTTTTCCCTAAAAATATGTTTTAAAAAATAAAAGAGCAATTTCTTGGAAGAATAGAGTGCATATAATAAGCATTAAAGAAAAAGTGGCTAAGTAGATAAATATTTTCACTAATGTTTGTAATATAATTTTTATTATCAATTTTAAAAAATGTTTAGATTTATTATCTATTAATAGAGATAAATCATGCAAATTCAGGTGCGGAGAAAATTAAAGTATTCAGATTTAAATATAATATTTTAATAATCACATACACATATATATAAGAGATACTTCAATAACTATAAATTTATAATATGGATATTTTATCTTGAAAAAAATAATTTTCTATTTCGGCTTCGATCTTGGAGAGCAGAAATTTGTTCATCAGTAGGAAAACTGCGTCTACTGTAAAATTAGATGTGGCCCCGAGTCCCAAACAGTCCCCCCCCCTTCCCCTCTTTAAACAAAAAACAAGCCTTTTTAAAAAAAAAATAAAGACAAAAACAATTTGGCCCCAAGTCCCAACCAGTCGGCTCCCCTCCCTCTTTAAAAAAAACAAACCATTGGATTTCAAAAAACATAGAGCATTAAAAACACCACAAATACAATCCAAAAAACACTGGGCCCTTAAAACTATAGGAACGGCTCTAATTCCACCTATGCCATGACATCATAATCATTTTATTTTTGGGTTCATAATGGTGAAGGTCTGAATCAATTTGCATCCACTTTGACTATATTACTGGATATCGTGTATCATGTAATTCTGTTGCCTGTCAAAACTTAAGAAGATGGTTGTTTGCATAAACTTTGACTATATCATTGAACTGTGTGGCTCTACCCGCTAAAACTTAAGCAGATGGAAAATAATCACCTAATTTAAAATTCTTTTGTCTTTATTGGGTTCAAACCCGTCTACATCATTTGCATTCACTTTATTGGTTAATACTTAATAGGCTACACCTCAAGTGCAACAACATTGTCATTCTTAATGACCAAGACAACTCACTCTTTGTCCCCACTCCCCACATACTTTTTACATATCTTGGTCTTATATATAACTAATCACAAGGGTCATCATCAAACCAACATCACAGTCCAATCCCAAGTCATAACAAACTTCCAGTTTCCTCTTCAAGTTTCAAACACTACCAAAGTTCAAGTTTGGCATAAACCTTTGAACCCAAAAAAAACAAAAAATGAAAGAAACCAAGAACATAGAATTGATCTTCATTCCTTCTCCTGGAATTGGTCATTTAGTGTCCACATTAGAAATGGCAAAGCTTCTCATAACTAGAGAAAAACACATGTCCATTACAGTCCTCATCATCCAATTACCTCATGACAACAAGCTCTCTTCTTATATCCAATCAGTCGCCAATTTCAGCTTGCGTTTGAAATTCATTCAACTCCTTCAGGATGACTCTGTTTTGCAGCTACTCAAAAGCAACATTTTCACCTTGTTTATTGCTGGTCATAAGCCTGCAGTTAGAGATGCTGTGGCAGAAATTTTCAAGTCACAATCAATTACTACACTAGCAGGTATTCAAGTTAACTTCACGTATAATTATTTAACTTTATCGATTTATAGATTAGGCGCACGTCACGAGTTCGAATGCTGCTGCAGACAAAAGATTAGTATTTAAGTTGGAGCCCCACTGTCCCCATCCTTCTTGATTTAATGCGACAGGAAAAAAGTATTTTTAATGACTTCATTGTTATAGCGGTAGAGTAAAGCTTAGTTTTTTTATGCTACAAATGATAGTTTTGAAATTTTAGTGTTACAGTGGATAATGTTTAGTAATTATATGCGAAAATTAATGTGCAGGTATTGTCATCGACTTGTTTTGCACCTATATGATAGACGTGGCAAATGAATTTGAGCTACCAACCTATGTTTTCTACACCTGTGGTGCAGCCCCACTTGGTCTTCAGTTCCATTTACCTCAGTGATGAATTTAACAGAGATATTACTAATTACAAAGATCACCCTGAAGCAGAACTTTCTGTATCAACATATTTCAATCCATTTCCAGCAAAATGTTTGCCCTCTGTAGTGTTAGACAAGGAAGGAGGTTCCACCATGTTTCTTGATCTTACGAGAAGGTTTCAAGAAACTAAAGGTATTATGATAAACACATTTGTTGAACTCGAGCCCCATGCGATAAACTCCCTCTCACAAGACAAGAATATACCACCAGTATACCCTGTCGGACCGGTATTGAACCTTAAGAATGTTGAAGGTGACAACTCGGGTTCATCAGACCAGAATATTATGAAATGGTTAGATGATCAACCCCCTTCATCTGTAGCGTTCCTGTGTTTTGGTAGCGGAGGAAGTTTCAAAACGGAGCAAGTTAAGGAAATAGCATGCTCTGGAGAATAGTGGGTGTCGGTTTTTGTGGTCATTGAGGAAACCACCAGAGAAAGATGCAAGGTTTCCGAGTGACTATGAAAATTTTGAAGAAGTATTGCCGGAAGGGTTCTTGCAAAGAACACATGGGAATGGAAAGGAATCGTTGTTTTTTTTTTGCATATGGTGTCACGTCCTGCTTCACTCTCAAAGCTCGAACCTGAAACCTTTGGTTAAGACCGGAGGAATACTTACCGTCCCACCATAAAATTTGGTGGTGTCGATTTTATTTTGAATGATTTAAAACCTAGCGTGCTAAAACGAAGAACAGTTTTATAAACAATAACATATTCAATTTTTCATAATTTTATCTTTTGGCTCTTCATTTTTTCACCACCTTCAAGAGTCCCTTTTCTCCTTTTTTTTTTCTCTCCAAATTCCAATAAAAACAATTGAGAGATTTAAGAGTTCTCCGAACCTTCTATTTGGGTCTACATTACAAAATTCCTGGATGATGCATTGTATTTAGGGAGTACGTTGTCACATGTTATCTGGATAGCAACTAAAATCTACTCTGAAGACAGCGCCTTCCATAGCATACAATTATTTTTTCACATCCTAACTTCATTTCATCTTTTATTACTAACCATTGCATCTTATTATTTCCATCTCTACTATTTTCCAACAGGTGATAGGATGGGCACCTCAGTTGGCAATTTTATCTCACAAAGCAGTGGGAGGCTTTGTCTCGTACTGTGGATGGAATTCGACTTTGGAAAGCATTTATTTTGGAGTCCCAATGGCTACTTGGCCAATGTACGCAGAGCAGCAAGCAAATGCATTTCAATTGGTTAAGGATTTGGAAATGGCAGTTGAGATTAAGATGGATTACACGAAGGATCCGAAAGTGATGATGGGCCAAGAATTTATAGTGAAAGCAGAGGAGATTGAGAAAGCAATAAGGGAACTTATGGACCCAGAAAATAAACCGGAAAAAAGTGAAAGAGATGAAGGAGAAGAGCAGAGCAGCAACCATGGAAGGTGGCTCTTCATACACTTCTATTGGAGGTTTCATCCAGAGTATCATGGAGAATATTCAATAATTAGCATTGAATTTATGAAAGTATATTAATACAATTTATGTGTATTTTGTAATTTGATCGATATAGTTGGTTATGTACCCTCGTTTCTAAGTTACTAGTAAAGGTTGCCTGTCTTGAGCACGACCGCAGATTGTGTTGGTTTTTATAATGTCCTTGTTTTTTTCTCAGTTTGTTTCACGTGACATACAAAAATTTCAAGCTAGTGATGAAGGGTTTTCTAAGGACAGTAAATAAGGTAGCAAGTAATAACAAATTTCATTAACTACAGGCTCCTATTAACTCTTCAACATACTACAACACACGACGCACTTGAAACTATTTTTCTGAATTTTCTTTCCCATAGTCGTACATTTTTCTTTTCGCAGTGGGCTAATTAGTACAATTGAATGACTAAAAATATTATTTTATCATCCCGCTTTTTTTTAGGTTTTTTACCTGATGTCCAATATCCGTTTTGGGTCCAGTGTACTGATTAGTGGAATCAATTGGTAGTCTCATGGTTGTAATTTCATCTCTTAAATAGGTTTCAATACCATCAAAGTTCTTCTTTTTTAACTTCCTTTCTCTACTATTTCTATCCCATCCTTACTAAAAAGAAAAATGAAAAATAGTGAAAAACATTTGGCAGGCTCATCGAATTATAATTTAGAAGTCAGAATTCCTTTTTCTTTTGTTTCCTTCTTTTGACACTAATTTGCTTATCAGTCGTTGCTTTCTCTCCAAAAGCTTCATTCTTCTTTTTTACGACAATTATCTGAGTTTAACCAATTTATTGCTCGGACATAATTATTTATTAGAATATTAATAATCTTAATTATTTTCCTCTTGTTTAGCTACTGGTCTATCGGAAACGGCCTCTCTACCTCCCAAGGTAGAGGTAAGGTTTGCGTACACTCTACCCTCCTCCCCAGACCTTACTTTGTGTGATTTCACTGGGTATGTTGTTGTTGTTGTTGTTTAGCTACTATAAGCTAACACGTGTTAAGTATTTAATACTATTACAATACCAGTACTAATTTAAAATGCAATAGCCGACATGCTCGCTTTGATTCGACAAATAAACAAATCAAAATATAGGGGGTGATTAGCTGGAGCAAGATCGCTGAAGAAAGAAATGAATGAAGACGCAGATTTTGCAAGGAAAATACCTTGATGAGTCAGAGGGTTGGAAGCTGCTAAATGCTCCACCATAGCAAGCTTTCCCAAATATGACTGATGCAAAAGTGGCTAAAGAAGTCGGAGAAAGGAAGTAATTGGACAACTGTATATATGAGGTACATTAGTATTCTGGGAATTGCAAACATTGACAGATAAGGTAAGGGGTAGGAATAAATTTTTACAAGTGTTGCTTTACTAGTAACTGGTAAAGTTGATGTCATGTGACCAGGAGGTCACGGGTTCAAGCCGTGGAAACAGTCCCTTGCAGAAATGTGAGGTAAGGCTGCGTACAATAGACTCTTGTGGTCCGGCCTTCCTTGGACCCCGCACATAGCGGGAGCTTAGTGCACCGGGCTACCCTTTTTTTGCTTTACTAGAGTGGTCGGCCTAACCTTCCATTTGCCGAAACCAAGTTTTCTTTCTCACTCCCTATGTATTTTTTTCCTTCATCCGCATTTCTATACTTTTTCTTGGGCTAGGTAGGAAAATTTTAGCTGAATATAAGGATCGTTTCTTATCCTTTTGCACATTGAAGCAGAGAAGATGATAATAATCAAACAATCGCACACAAGATGAGCCTCAGGTCAATCCAACTAGAGAAAAAGAGGCTGAGCGTCTAGTCAATCCATCTAGAGAAAAGGAGGCATTACTTTCTAAAAAGCGCAATGTACAACGGAAATTTTTTAAGGTTTCAGTCTAGGAATCAATGCCACAATCATCACCTAAGTTGTGCGGACTCTCCATTTTTGGTGCCGTTCCTGTCTCAATCCCGCGGGATACGGTCAACCAACTTCGAATATTTTGACCGGAGTCCATCAACAAATTTGGGGGAAATTGAGATTCTGATTTCTCAAAATTAAAGATAAACGGATTTCAGATAAGAAAAATGGCATACCTTCAATATTATAGTACTTTTGTCTCATTTTTGCAGAGAAACCAATAATTCAAGGTTGTGTTTTGAGTTCGGATGGTAAACAGTAGCAGCTATATAGATGAAGAGTTGTTGGAAGGCCTTGAATGACTTTATTTTTCTCTTTTGAAGGAAGAACGAAGACGTGATCTATTTTTTATAATTTGAATTTTCTTAGCTGAATCCCCTCACCCGTATCCATACCTGGATACGCACCCCCGAATCTTAAAATTTAGATTTTGCCGAATCCGACACTCGGATCCGTACCCGTATCGGATAAACGCACCCGAGTCCGAGCAACTTAGATCATCACAGCATACTGCATCATAAAACCCTTCAAAGAAAAGAATCTGAACTGAATAGATTAACATATATTTGAATCATATCCAATGAAATTATGAAACAGGTTACTTTTGAGATGCTCTTTTGCTCAAGTTAGGAAAAATGCAATCATCGAGAGAGTTTAAAGGAGAGTACCTGTCAGAAATCAGAGCGGTCAATACTCAAAGCATTGGTGGAAACACTCGTGAAATGGGAGAAATAACAGCTTCTGGCACATATGTCTTAGAATTCCTGGGATCAGGGGCCCAACGTATCTCACTCATGTTTGGCGTCTCCACGTAGGCCATGGTAAACTCTCCCACCTTTTCAGCCTTGCCTCGCTTACCTGCCCTTAGTACATAGCTATTTCGGTTATAAGAAGAAAAGATGCCATTTTCTAACTGGATAATATCCCCAGGCTCAAAAGCATCACATTCATCGCTCCACATCTGAAAGTGAACTGCAGCTGTCTCATCTGCCACTAGCGACAAACACATCTTTTGTTGCCGTTCTAAAGCTATCCTCCCTTTGTCCAGAACGACAAATTTTGTGTTTATATTGTTCGATGCAGCTGGTACAATGTCTTTTAGAGACTGCATCATATCTGCAACCAAAAGTTTCCAAACTGTTCTACTTACCACAGGCAAAAAAAAAAAAACTAGAAAAAAATCAACTTTTCCGCACTCTCTTTTCAAATCAAGAAAGAAGGCACCCATATATATTGCAATTTAATGAATTTTCTCACTATTTACTGGTCATATTTACTATATTCTCCTGATTACGTAATATGTAATCTCTTGAAATGGTACATTTTGTTTATAAAATTTGCTTGCATTTCGCTAAACGATGATGTACTCTTACCTTCATCTATTGGTTACGGTCCAAATAACTAGCTATGCTTCTCCCCTTTAAGAAAATCTAGAAAACAAATACAAGCACACACACCCCAACCCCTCTTGATTTTCCTAAATTTCAAGTATGAAGTGTGACATGTAAGCATATATTTCTTGAACACAGAGTCTAGGAATCATATAAAGAATACAAGGCATCAAACAGCATACATGTTATACGAACCTTACATTCTTACTTATGACTGTAATGGATAAGAATGAGTTGAACTGAGTACTTAATGACAAGAATTTTTCCTAAGGCGTTTTATCGAACACATGGAGTACATGGGTTCTATTAGAATTTCCTATCAGGAAAGTAAGCCTTAACGTACCTTGAACGGCAAGTTTAACTCGCAATTAACAATTTACATTGCAATCGGGTCTAATTTGATCCATACTATTTTAAGCAATTCACGTTCTAATTAGCTAGAGGCTTAAACCGTTCAACTTAGCTAATATAGTCCATTAGGTTCCAATCAAGGCATAATATCATAATCTTAATCAGTATTCCAATATATTAGCACTCATATCCAAAAAGATAGTAATAAACAAGAAATAAGATTCATTAGTACCTTCTACACGGTAGTGTTGAAATTGCAGATTAGGAAACTTCTTCTCTGTCCTTTGTTCGTTATAGAGAAAATCAAGTAATATTCCTTGTATATCTTGTATATCTTTCCTTGTAGCATTCTCTCCATGGGACCAAAGCTCACAATTCCAGCATTTATGATTTTAGATCCTTTGGGCCTTTGTATCATGAGAAATCAAGAAAATATGGGCTGGCCCACCACTTTCACCGTTAGAAATGGCCGTATTTCGACTCAAAAATGTCCGGGTCATTTGCACTTTTTCCTATTTTGTGCCGGTCTTTAATTTTTTCCCTTCAAAATTGAGCTTATGCCTATACGGGCATAACTTACGCATCTTACTATCCACAAACTATGTAAATAACTTATGTCCCTATAGGCATAAATTCAATTTTAAAGAAAAAAAATAATAATTAAAGATCAGCCCATTTGAAGGACAAAAAATAAAGACTAGTCCATTTGAAGGGACATCGTGCAATTACTTGAAAATGTCCTTCTTCTACTTAACTCTAACATCATTTTCACGCTTAAAATTTTCCTTAACGTATTAGAAAAGACTAAAAATAATCTCCTTCTACCTATTGGATCAACTTTGTCCATAAGGTTATTTTCATATATAAATTTCTCCCTATATTAACAACACAATTATATGTCATTTAATTAAATTTTAATTAAACATATGATCTTTATTATTGATCCACATAATATTCTAAACCCACCCAAAAAGGACCGACTCACTCATGATCCAACCTAACATAAAATCTATTTTAACTTAATTAATATTAAGATGTGTGAATATTAAGATTGACATTAAGATTTAGATGTCAGAATCTGAATACACATTTAAATATTAAGATGTTGTGTTTGTGTTAACACCTGAATACTAAATAATTAAGACTATTTATTTTTTCAACATTTGAATGTAATAAGGTAGTACATTTTATATTTATTTAAACATTAAAAATATAAATTTAATAAGATACTAAATTAATTTAATATTATATCAAAATTTTATTTTAAATTTTTAAATGATAGTTTGGTGGTGGTGATGGCTAGAAGTGGTAGTTGTGGGCGCTAATTTGGCTAATGATGATATTATGGGAGTTGCTAGTGACGATGATGGCTGACAATAGAGGTTGATGGTAGTAGTCGGTGATGGATGCTAATAGTTGTGGTGGATGACAATGATAGCTAATGATGATGGTTGACGATATATAGTGGTGACAGATTGTGGTGATTATCGTTAGTGATTGGTGGTGATGATGGTTAATTATGATGATTGTAAATGGTGGCCATAATAGTGACGACATCGATGGTTGTTGTGGGTGGTAGTGGTAGGTGATGTTAATTGATAATGGTGAGAGATGACAGTTTGATAATGGTAAAATTGACGTGAATAGATGAAATTGGTGAACTGATATCTTTGAAGAAATTTTTAAATAGACTTAATGATATTAACACTTAGCTACAAGTCTTAATCATTCAGATCTATCTAGACCCAAGTGATTGTAACATAAAAAAACACAAACACACTTAATAGTTAAGATCTGAATATTTTCTTTGTCCCGATTTATATGATGTAATTTGACTGGGTACGAAGTTTGAGAAATAAAGGAAAACTTCTGAATCATGTGGTATAAAATAAGCTAAAGATATTTGTGTGGTTATAAATAATCTCGTTAAGCGTAAAAAGTAAAGTTTAAGTTAATTTTTTTTCAAATAAAAAATGTGTCATTCTTTTTTGGACTGACTACAAAGAAAAATGTGTCATATAAATTAAGACATAGGGAATAATTAAGTTTCAGACCTAAAAAATAAACAAATTTACTTACTGAAATTTGAATGATTAAGATTAAAATAAGTGTAAATAAATGAGGGCTTAATCCTTACCTAAATTTTTCGAGAGAAATGGATAAATAGCCACTTACGAAATGCTAATTAGCATTTAACTACTATTTCAAAATTCTTCACAGTTTAGTCAATTTTTATGCAAAAATAAAATTTGGATATAAGTATTCATAGCTAAAAACATGGAAAAGCTTTAACACATGATACTGGAGTTCGAAACTTTTATATGTAAAACGCTAGCATTCTCAACTACAGCTATCATTCTCAATTCGAACTCCGAAAAAAAATCACGGGTTTGAACTTTTATTAGTTCAAACTCTCATGGAGTTTTATTTGCACAATTTTAACACTGAAGGATTTTTTTTGGAGTTCCACTTGCATCATCTTGAACTTAAGGCATGTTTGAACATCAGAATTTTTAATGAAACTTTATGACATTGTCGTGGAATTTCAACGGCGTAAGTTTAAATTTCAGAATACTGTCTTAAAATTTTACTTGTAGAAATTAAAATTTGAGTTTGAGAGGTATCATGAGTGATATAACTCTAACATTATTTTACTTTAGCACCTATTTCACTTTTGGTATCTACTACAATAATTATTTATCATCATTTTCACTCATGTATCTGAAGAAATATTATTCTACTACAATATTATAAACTTAACACACTCCTGATATTTGAATATTCATCAGTTTAAACTTTATGACAATTTTGGAGACTGAATTGTGGCAGATGAAGTTAGGAAGAAATGGTGGAGTTTTGAACTACCAAAGTTCAAAAGAAGATTAAAATTTCTTGAAATTGAACTGCATATTTGAAATTTCAAGAATATTTTGATGTGTTGGAGTTGTACTTGTCAAAACTTCTAACTTTAAGGGTGTGTTTGGTATGAAGAAAAACATTTTCAAAGAAAAATATTTGTCTAGAAAAAGTTTTCTTGGAAAATGAGTGGATCTTTTTATTTTCTAAAAAATATTTTCTTGAAAAAATAAGTGGGTTTCTTACTTATTTTCTAACATTTGGTAAGTAATTAATCAAATATATTAACCAAAGAGCATCCATAGATAATCTAGTAAAATACTATGAGGAGCGGATGTGATGTAGTGGGGGTTTGAGGGTGGCGGGGATGGAATGACCAAGAGGCGTAGGTTGGGAGGGTTGATGAGTGGTAAGAAGATAACGAACTTGGAATATGACTTATGACACTTGTTTTCACTACTTTCATAAGAGAAATTATTTTTAAGTAAAAAGATTCTAAAGAAAACACTTTTCAAAAAATGTTAGACCACCAAATATGAAATAAAATGGAATACCAAACACACCCTAATAGCTGTGTGGGAGTTTTTTCATATTTTAGCTAAAAAAAATTATAAATTTTATTTTCGCCAGAAAAATTAATTATATCTCATTTGCACTTGGGCTAAAGATTTTTGGGTAAGACTGGAGTCAAACTGTCAAAAAGGTCCTTACTATGGGCACGTCCTCCGTGAATTCCGACTAACGCTGCTCTCAAAGTGCACACAAATTAGTCTAGGAATCTTTTTACTTATCTTCTCAGCATTATCAATTTGCCTGACTTGCTACTCACTTTTTTTAAAAAAATATTAGGTGTCCGCATTAAAATTCGATTAACTAGTATTCGTGCGGCATTAAATCTATTTAAGAGAAAAACGTTTTTTAAAATATTTCCATACCCGGAGTTATCCATATATTTTGTACCTAATCAAGATACGTATATAAATTGAAACGACGAACTTTGTCCCCACCACTCCATAACAAAAGAAGTACCAAATATTTGATATTCATTGTCTTCAAGCATAAAAGTAAGCAATTGGGAAAGGCAATATTACAAAAGATAAGAATCTCTGGGAAAAAGATACTGCACCATTTGTAACTGTAGTTACGTTACTGACACGTTCATATATATAGTCACGAGCAAATCCGAGTACACCAAGTGGGTTGAAGCAATACTTTCCTAGTATTTTGTTTTGGGTGAGATGTACACCGAAAGGAATTGACGCTACAAACACTTTTTCACCTATAGAGGGAAGGCATAATATATGGATATAATTTTAATTTAACCTCAACTAACAATTAAATACTTTAACTTTGGGAGTATACATGCTGACACAATGAAGATGAGAGTGGTGTTTAATGATCATTTTGTAAGTTGATATGTTCTAAATATCAAATTTAAATGTCTATGCAAAAAAAAACAACAAAGGAATCGAGGGGATTCGGATTCAAGGACAAATGTGTTGGAAATTTGCCTTTGACGGGAGTTGTGTCCAACCATCTTTAATGACTTAAACACTAGTGTTACGCATGTTGGAACATTCGGTTCTTCACACGTGCATAATCTACTAAGTAAGTAGATGACCGTAGGGCCAAGGATCGTCAAATTTTGTTGAGAAATGAAAGAGATATTGGTCCACGAAGTGAGGTGTTTGAAGCATGAAAAAAGGTGGTAAAGAGCAATCCTCCCTCATCGGTGGGGGAAGAAAAATATTTTTAGTTAATAAGTCTCAAAGTTGACTTGGGGTTTGGGACCCCAACGGGTATCCCATGTGTTTAAAGGAGGGAGGACCAAGATGTGCTTCGGTTCGAGGATAAGCTCACACGCGCGCCGCCGCCCGTCCCGTCCCGTGGGCTATGGCTTCTTCTGATATTATCTTTTTGGACCAGAATTATTTCGTATTTACAGTTTGGTCCCTGAAATTTCAAGTAAGTCAAAATTGGGCAGAGAACTTTGCTGTTGAGTTTCGAGTAAGTCATTTATTTTGGCTGAATTACTCTCCCTAAAGGCCAATCCGTTGCACATCAATTCACCATTTATTTTGGTGAATTACTACCTCCGTAACTGTCATTACTTGGCCAGTAACAACAATTATGTGGGCAGTTGGTAAGCCTCTCCTTCAACTATATAAAGGAGTCTTTGCACAATTGTTGAGACACACATAAACATACAAACGAAATCAGATTCTTCCTACATTCAACATCATTTCATTACTCAAAATTATTCAAGGTAGCACTTGAGTTTCCTTTGCTCAATTGTTCAGTTGTTGTTTTATCTTGGGAGGCTATTGTCCAGAACGTAGAAATGATACATACGGGGCAATCTTGTCTTAAAGACAGAGTGCAATCACTCGACTCAGCATACCAAAACTGTTCCAGTTTCTTGTTCAAGTTCATTGAAATTTCAGTTTATTGTAATTTCATTGTGTTGCAATACTTAGCAGTTACTCATTTTCGTTTCCTGCATCATTGTAAACAACAAAATGTACATTGAAGACACTATATATATATATATATATATATATAGGACAATTCAACTACTCCTTTCAACCTCAAATACATTTGTTGCAAGATGTTTGACGGTTTAAGAAATTAAAAAGCATTTGTGACTTTCAAATACACTTTTACTGCTTTAAGTACTGAGGTGTTAATTAAGTAAGATGCTTAAGATGGAGAAATGAAGGACATTTAGATAAATATTTGTATGATTACCGCTATAAAGTATCTTTTTAAACAGGTGTATAAAAAACTTTAAATATAGATAGTATATGTTTCTAAATAGGTGCATAAACACTTTAAAGATAGATAATAAAAACTAAAGATATATAGTATATATTAGGGGTGGATCTGTATGAAGTCCAGGGGTTTCATCCAAACGCCTTTCGTTAAAAAATTATACTTCATATATAGGGTCAAATATTTTATTTTATGTGTATATCTAAATGTTGAACACCTTAACACAAATCAAAAGCTTAGTTCATTGGTAAAGAGGGTTCAAGAGCATGCAATATTTGGCTAAGTATATTTAACCTTCAATTAACTAAAACGTATGTTTTTAGTTCCTTTATATATGATATCGTGATGTTTAGAGTATGTTTAGAGCAATATTACCCTAAAATATATAGTAACAACACGAACTTAACATAATACATCTATAATTGGACATATTAGCACTTAATAATTCATTAAATTTGTGAAGATTCACAATTTAAGAGATCAAAAGCGCACATATTTATAATTAAGTGAAGGTTAAATGTAATCACCAGGACCAAAATCAGAATTTGTCCATATTTGAGGGACAAAAAGTGCTAATATTTTTCTAATAAATACAAAGGTTAAATCTATTGTTCCATAAAGATACAGTAGATACATTGTTCATGTTGCCTATATTAATTTCCAATTATAGATCTGTTTTTAGTTGGAACTGGCTGTATCACATGATAACAAACAAACCACAGATTAGCAAACAAAACCAGGCTGTCCATTTAGAAATGTTTTTAAGTATCTATAACCATATTAGATTAATTACATTCACAAATGGTACAATTATATATTAGTGCTTCATTTCATTGCGAACTCAGAATTTGAAATTTATAATTAAAAATTAATAATTTTTAAATGTTTAAAAATAAATATTATTAAACTAAAGTAATACTCTCCCTCCGTCCCTATTTAATTTAGGTTGGTCATTTAGATATGGTCAAATTTTCTCGCGTGCATTCAATCACGAGTAATGAGTCATGTCCAATTTTCAGAAACATTTAATATATGAATTAAAAGAAGCAAAATCTTTTATAGATAGACGATAAGAGAATGCTACACTGTACTACTTTGGCAACATTTCTTTAAATTATCATTGTACAATTAATTTATTAATAATTTATAAATGACATAATTAAATAGAATATCCTTAAATCTAGATCAAGTCTAAATAATAGTCCTGTATTCTCGCATTTACCAGCCCAACAAACCCTTGTCCAAAATCAATGACCCCTCCCTAATACTTTGCAACAATTTCTCATATCTTATTTTAATAATAATGGTTACAATTATTTCGTTCCATACTTTTGGGACAAACAAAAAAGAAAGTTGTCGGCTAATTGGAATTAAGCTTCAAACTTATTCACTTGCAATATAAGAATATGTCTGTATACAACAGATTATTTAAAGTAAACAACACATTAATAGGGTGGTTAGTTAAGCTCATAATTCTGTCAAATTGAACATTACATTAATAGAGTATTTAGCTAATTTTATAAGTTGGTTAAACTGATTTATATGTATCTTTTTGACTTATTGACGCGTTTCATAAATATTCAAACTGTTTATAAGTTTCGTGCTTATAAACTAAAATTAGTCAAAAGCCGTAAGTTGATCATCCTTAACTTATAACTTTTCATCGCTCTTCAATGATGTTGTCTTTCTATGGAAATCCTTTTCTTTGTGATCTAAATCATTGTATATAAGATAGCGCATAATATTTCACTAAGAACCAAGACTCATGATCTACTAAATATTTTTAATTTAATAAAATATTTTACTATTTTGTTCTTAATATGTTTTAAGATTCTCAAAGTATTTTTTTCGAAAATAAAATTCTAACCTTCTCTTTACTCTGTATACAACATCTGGTTCACATTTTCTGTATAAGAATACTTTAAATTTATATAATTTGTTGCAAAAGTTTTAAGGCTATTTAGTAATTTTAACTAAAAATAGTTTATTAACGCTTTTTTTTTATCAAACACGCTTATTATCAATTTCATAGACACAAATAATTATTTATTAGTAAAATAAGTCTCTAACACTCAAAACTTATCAACTAAGCTTAACACAAACAGGATCTAAGTATCTGCAGTAATCAAAGTATAAACTGATCATATGAACGGAGAATAATTTGATAGAATTAGAACCGATAAAATTACAAAGTACATCATGGATAATCTTAAATTCAATCATGAAATATTCAAAATTCTAAAAACTGAAAACGGATCAGTAATGCTTAAAAAAGGGCAGCCCGGTGCACTAAGCTCCCGCTATGCGCGGAGTCCGGAGAAAGGCCGGACCACAAGAGTATTATACGCAGCCTTAACTCACATTTCTAAGAGGTTATTTTCACCGCTCCTAGTTATATGTCAGCAACTTTACCGATTACGCTCCCTTCAGGATTAGTATTGCTTCTACTACTAAAAATAAATTCACTGATGATAAAAGGTTTAAAAGAAAATGTACAACCTGATTACAGTATCCGGGTCTGTTCAAAACCCGATTCCAGGCGACCCGAACCCATCGGCTCCGACTTGCACCTCGTCAACACGAACGGCTCGTAAGCCAGTTTCTGCTCTATCATCGCCGCCGGTAACCTCGATGGTTGTGAGTCAATGCTGCTCCTTGTCTTTATTTCTTCTTCTTTCTTCTTCACTGTTTTAGCTTGTTTTCTATCTGGTAAATTGAAATCAGTGCTGCATACCCATGTTTCTCTAGAAACTTCCATTGATTCACTTTGTTGTTTTTTCGACTCCATTTGTACCAAATCTGAAATTGCGTCTAACAAGATTACTTTCTTTATGGTTGATTTGAATATCTCATCTTCTATGTTTTCCGTTTGATCTATAATTGATTCAGGTAATACTTGTTCTGCCTTTATCTCTCTCTCTTTTTCGTCTTCATTTTCCACAGAAACAATACTTTTGCACTCTTCCATGTTTTGTGCATCTACAATTACTTGTTCGCCTTTTCGATAAGTGATATCAGCCATTTTCATAGGATCAGATCGACATCTCATTAAAAGCAAAGCATTTTTAGGTGGAATACAAATGCTAACTCTAGCTTTCTCTTCATCTACTTGTCCTTCATTCATTTCAACACTAATATCTTCAAACACATGCCTTGTTGAACTTCTTCTCATTGTATTCTGCATTTCCTCTGTTTTTCTATGCACGTCTTCCATTCCTCTCGTTTTTTCTGCTTCCGGCCCATCTTGCAATGCAACTAGCCATCTAGGAACTTCCCTCATACATCCGTTAACTTTCTCCTCCTTTACTTTCTCATTCGTTGTAAAACACGAAGAACGGCATGGAAACAAACAACTATACTCCCTCAAAGCTTCGTATATCGTCCATGGCAAATGTACCCACCTCTGATTTCTATGTACCGCCGCTGCACATGGATGATCTTGTGGCTGAAAATGCACACTCGAACTCCTTTGGGTCTGAATCAATAATCCCCTTTCTTCAGGGGCTTGTTCTAGTTTTCTGAAACTTACTCCATCACTCCTTCTATTGGGCAAGCTACGTGTTTGTTTAACTTTCTTTTTGGTTTTCATTTTCACTTGTCCAATACAAGTTACCTTAGGGGAAGAAGGTTCGGGGTTGTCAAAACCCGACTCGCGTTTCTTCCCAGTGGTGGAAGGAAAGGTGGCCGGGGACTGGCCACCTTTCATGCTACCGTTGGCTTTAAGCCGACGGCTAAGGGAAGTGGGAAGAGCGAGAGGCGGATCGCGTGCGTGGCTAGGGCTAAGTATGGATTTGGAAAGTTTCATTGAAGATGAAGAAAGACGAAAAGTGAACCAAATGAAGAGCTCACTAGTAGTAGTAATAGTGGTGGATAGGTGAGGGAGTTTGTCTAAGTAGAAGAGCTAAAAAAGTCCCACTTACTCTAGAAATAAATGAAAAAACAGCAGAAGTTACAAAAATTGTATCTCTACATGTGAGTTCTCGTTAATCTTTCATAATTTCCGTCAAATCTACCTGAAGAGTTAAATAAATAATTATCGGAGACTAAAAAAAATATTAACTTTTGACAAACGTAAAGGAACAAAACAATTCAGCGCATACTTAAGAGACTATTAGGAATCTACTCTTAAATACAAGGGACCTATTTTGTCATTTTCTCTTATAACCAAGGATGGATCTAAGTAGGGATCATAAAGTGTAAAAAAGGCTGTGTTTTGTATGGTGGGTTTTTTGTTTGGCAGAATAAACAGAAATGCAGTATGGAGTTTGTAGAATGCAAAAGCTATGGAAGAGATGATTGAAATGTTGTTTGTCTTTGCTCCAAAAGGTGGAATCTCCCACTTCAGGAGTCCCACACCCCGGTTCGACAGGTCTGTGAATGAGATAAATCATGGTGACTCAATTGATTTCAAAGGTTAGACCACTACCACGCTGTGCACAAGGGGCCCTCCTTTATTTCAAGAAGAAACTCCCACACTGCCGCTGACGGGATTCGATCCTTGGTCTTTGCTCCAAATATCCCCCTTGAAACCAATTGAGCTGCCCAAGCGGACGAAATGTTGTTTGTCTTTAGTTGAATGTGAAGATGATTGGTGGTTGGGGGTAGGGTAGGCCTAATTGCCAACAAAAAGGACTTGTGAGTTGTGTGTGCACTCCAACTCCAAGCCCCAAAAATTAGCCATAATGAGGTCTGATTCTATTATTTCTATCAACGGTAAACTTGCCATCACAAAAACAGTATTAAGGTGTATTTTGCAACATAAAATGATTAAATTAAGAGAAAATTTTGGGAAACTTTGTTTTGTCGCAAATAAATTTTTTTGTGAGCTGCAATACTAAGCTCATCTTCTCTGTATTAATTTCTTTGCAACGAGTGATAATTTTATTATTTTATATTACTCCTTCTGTTTCACTTTATTGTCATAATTTCACTTGACAAAGTTTAATTAAGAAAAATTATTTAAAATATGTGTGTTTTGAATACTCTATAGTATTTATGTACCTAACTATAAAAACTTTTTAAACTTATTATCTTAACAATATTTGTGTTATTATAAAAAATTCTCATAATAAAAATATTAATGGAAGAAAGTGTTCTAAAGCTAGTCTTTTGTTACCTTAGTTATTGAATACTCCATTAAACTTGTAATGCGCATGCCTTCTTAAACTCTGATGTAAAAAAAAAAAAGGGAGCTCGATGCACTAAGCTCGGGGTTCACAGAAGAGTCGAATCACAAAGATCTATTGTACTTAGTTTTACTTTGCATTTCTGTAAGAAGTTATTTCTACAGCTTGAACCCGTGACCAGGAGGTCAAATTTAAAAGTGTATAACTATCAAATTTATTTTTGTTTATGTTTTCTCTGTTCCTATAGTGCTCTAGCATATTAAAACGTCCTCTTCACTCTAGCTTGCACAGCATGTGCTGCTGCTAATTTTGTCTGTCATTCATTCTTGAGCAGAGATGGGCAACTTTGAGTAGCAATAACTAAAGGCCATATATATGCTGATACAGACAATATTGATAACATAATTTAGTCACTCACTAAGCACAGCATTTCTACAGTTTTACAAGTTTATATTAACCTCGATCAACGTGGCCAGATCACTTAACGTTCAGTAATGATTTGAACAGAAACAAATTCAAGATTTAAGCATTATAAGTTTGAGTTAGAAATACTATTGAGTCTGAAATTATTAGTAGTATATATTTAATAAATCATTTAACACATTAGAATGTGAATTAGAATTACTGTACTCAAATAAACGCGTAACTTATGTTTACATCTGCCTGTAATCATACCAGGCCAAGAAACTAACAATGGTGGTTGTCATTGACAACATAAAATTAAAATCAGTTGATATAAATATCACCGTTATTAAGAACTAATTATATTTTTCTAATAATCTGAGTAGGGTCACTGACATTGGAATTTGCAAGTCGGCAATTTTGAAGTGTGATTTTTCCGACAGTTGGCTGTAAATTAGAGATTATTATACTACCTAATAAAACAATTATTTGTCCTAACGTCCAATGGCATAACCGTAATTAAACCCCATTATTGGGGTGAATTTGAAGGCAGGTCACATGGGAAAAACAAAAGAATCCAAGAGTGCACGTGACTAGCGAGTCCTCTCAAATGCACATTTTTTCTCACGCTTCATCTGTTCTCACGCTTCATCACAATCGCCAATATTATCAACGTTAACATGATTTGGTCCGCTTGGGCAGCTCAATTGGTTTCAAGGGGGATATTTGGAGCAAAGACCAAGGATCGAATCCCGTCAGTGGCAGTGTGGGGGTTTCTTCTTGAAATAAAGGAGGGCCCCTTGTGCGCAGCGTGGTAGTGGTCTAATCTTTGAAATCAATTGAGTCACCATGATTTACCTCCTTCACAGACCTGTCGGACCGGGGTGTGGGGGCTCCTGGGTGGGAGATTCCACCTTTTGGAGCAACGTTAACATGATTTGTAAGAGTACGCACGCTCTCAAACGAGAGTGGGAGTTATAGTCTACTGAAACAAGTACCTCGTTGGCTGAATTCCTAGCTGAGCTAGATGCTTCCATGCACAACATAAAAAGCTGCGCAGCAGACCGCGCGTGCACTATGAGTAGCCGTTATAGATTTTAATCACCTGTACTAATCCTCACTAACTCCCTGTACATCCTGGTTACTATATTTAACATCCACAAAAAGAAAGTCGTAAATTTAACACCAGTAAAAAGATAGGTAAAAGATTTTCACTAATAGAGTAAATCCAACTCGTCTTCTAAAGTGGACTGAACTTTATTATTTCTCTTTTGGTTATGGTCTTATGGAGGGCGAAATCTAGAGCATCGTTAATAGCTTCATGTGAACTCAGTAACATTCGTTCAAATTTAGTATATGCATTAAAAAATTCACTAATAGTGGGTGACTTACAAGAATGATTTTAGAGGCGGAAAATCTTAAACTTTTAATTTTACCTATGACTATGAGCAAAGCTTCAGATTTTTTACTTTGACCTTGAAGATTTGCCGTTGATGCAAGGAGTTAAAAAATGTAAAACCATCCTTAGGGTCATTGGATATGACTTCTTGTAACTATTTAACTATAAATATTTAGTTATGTAATATTAACTAAATATCGCCTCTGAGAGAAAGGGAAGAACCTAGGTAGATACAAAAGTTAAATTTAGTGAGTTCAATATTTATATTTTCATTATTAAATTCATTTACTTTTAATAACGAGTTCAGAATTTGACATTTAATAATTTTTAAATCTTTCATTATGCTTATTGTGAAACACACTGAATCCACTTAAATTGATCATAGGAATACCCTGCATCTACCTCTTGGGAGGAGGGAGAAAGTGGGGGTAATGAGAGTGCTTTGGCCTTTAGCTAAGAGATACTTGAAGTAAAGGGCTTTGACCATTTATTCAGAAAAGGACAAAAGCACCGTTGATAGGGAAATAAAGAAAAAATATCTTTCACTAAAAGCAAATGGTTTCCCTTTATTTCACGTAAAAAAGTTTTGCTTTTGCCTTTAGAAGGAAAATAATAGTGAAAAGCTTTTTAGCTCTAGAGAAAGCAAAGTAAATATTAAAGGTGACAGGTTGATACATTTGTTGGATTGCCAATTATAAAAAGCACATGGAATAGGGATGACCAGATAAGGTGATCCATTGCATCTCCTACTCAGAGCATGTTGAAAAGGACACTTTGTAATTGAATTTGTGTAATTATTAGAATAGTTACTACACCATCTTCTAATTATATAAATCTGTTTGTTTGCCATAACATAATTATACTCTATTATAACAAACAAACAGATTTATATTGTTACTTTCATTAAATTCTATTAAAAAGATAAATTATACACACCAAGATATTGAGCAAACAAACACCCTTAACTGACCAGTATGCCAATTTGAAAACAGTATCCAACAAAGACGTGAAGAAAAGTGACTCCCCGGCACGAGCACGACAAGTGACTCTCTTAAACGTATTATAGCCATTTGCTAAGCATCTCCCTGGCACGAGCACGACAAGTGACTCCCTTAAACGTTTTGCGTGACTACTGAATTAAAGACGTGAAGAAAGAAAAAAAAATTGAGAATTTACAGGTTGCACATTTTCTTCCCTAGTAGCTTCCGAATCCTATATATTCCAACAAAGTGTAAATTGCTTCTGGTTATTCTGTAAAGACAGACAAAGATCGTATATGTGGTATTAAGTATTCAGTGCAATACCAGGTAGCGTGGGATATTAAAGCCTTGTGCACTGAACCCATGTGTTGTTGGTTAAGCTCGTCAAGATAAATCAGTCAATTTCCAGCACCACTTTGCCAGGAATTCGTCGTCTATCCTTGGCCTCGTGAGCCTCTCTCACCTGTGAAATTGGGAAAGTTTTACCTACTGGGACTTGAAGCTTCCCAGCCTCAGATAACCGCCGGATCTCATGTAAACCCTCAGCATCAGCCCTCATGTAATTCCACCAATATTCTGTACCATGAGAATCACAAGAAATGCATTACTTAAAGCACCTATAACGGCTCAATATCACAGCTTTTGACCTGTCTATTCATGTGTTTAAATAACAATAATAAATGCCAAATAATAGCCAAGCAACAAAATTTGAAACCTCAGATGAATGACAAAAATGAGCATTTCTCTCTCCGACTGAACGAACTGAAAGAGAAGCCCTTTGAGTAGGATGATCTCATGGTGTTCACTATGACCACTCTCGATCAAACACTCTAAACGCGGTCACATACTATCTTTAAAAAAAAGTCACGTGCTACAGGAGGAATCAATCTGCAGTTTGAAAACCTTAAACTGAGAGTTACTCTGGGCATGCTTTATCCTTATTTGCCTATCATACTATAGAGATCAATAACCTAAAATTGTTAAAAGATATTCAAGGTCTGTCCAAACTGATTCGGTCCACCCAGCGGTTCATTTGAACGGAATCTAGATTATCTCCTCCAGAGAACTATATTAGAGAATTATCAATCATAGTCAACAGGAACCCCACAAGTTTCTCGGGAGACGAGAGATTTGTGCGCAGGGATCCTCTCACCTATGTTGTTCATATTGATACATGAGCATTAAGCAAAATGATGAACAGAGTAGCGGGAGGATGAATATCTGAAGGGATTCAGTTCACAAGTAGGACGGAGAATTAAGATAGTCTAAAGGTGTCTCATTTGCTATTTGAAGATGATACACTTGCACTGTGCAATCCTGAGAGAGATCAACTTCAACGTGAAGAACACATACATTTAAGTTTAAGAAGCTTAGAGGTTGTGAATAAACTAAAAGAAGAGTGAAATCATACCTGTTGGGAAGTGAGAAAAATGGAAGAATTGGCAAATTTCTCAGCTGCAAGGCTGATCTCTTTTGGTGACTTATTTAGGGTTACCTTTGGGATCGACATGACTGAATAGAACAATATGGAATTCAATCAGGTAAATGAAAAGTTGAGAAGAGACAGATGGTAGAAGAGATATATTGATCAAAGGGGGGAAGATACTCATAACAAGTACTTTCCGTAGCATTCCCTATATACTACATGTTATTACTACCTTTGTCAGCATAAGTGGCAACGAAATGGGAGAAGTTACAACGAATTCTTTTGGTGGTACATGGGATGGAGGTGACGAGTCACCTCCTAGTTAATTGGAATAAAGGGCAGCCCGGTGCACTAAGCTCCCGCTATGTGTGGGGTCCGGAGAAGGGCCGGACCACAAGGATCTATTGTACGCAGCCTTACCTTGCATTTCTGCAAGAGGTTGTTTCCACGCCTTGAACCCGTGACCTCCTGGTCACATGGCAGCAACTTTACAAGTTACTCCAAGGTTCCCCTTCAACCTAGTTAATTGGAATATTAGTCAGATAACCTACAGGGGATGCAGGTCTCCGGAGGCAATTGAGAATTCTTAACAGAGATTTATTATGAAAGTTAATGGAGGTTTCAAGTAGATGGCTGAGCCTTGTGAAGAAGAATAACTGTCGACAAATACGATGCTCAAAGGGGGTGAATCGAGAACAAGTCAGATAAAGCAACCATATGGAGCAACACTAAGAACAAATATAATGAAAGGGTGGGATGTGAGATTTATAGTAAAATGGAGCTAAGATTAGCTTCTGGAAGCAGAAACAGTGCACTGACGCCCGTTTATGCGAAAGTTTCTGGTTATTTACTGTCAAGTCTGTCTACAAAATATTACCGGGAAAGGAAATCTGGAACTTACTCACATGGCTTCCCTTACAACTCAATTTGGGTTCCAAGATCCCACACAGGACGTTTTATTTTCACAGAAGGGCAAGGGTCCATCCTTGCAGCTGAGAACTATAAGGATGTGGGGAAAAAATCTCACACATTATTAGCAGGTGCTTCATATATAAGACTACGAGAGAGGATGTAAATCATTTATTGCTTCACTTCCCAATGGGATACATAGTGTACAGAAAGGTCTATGTTTTAAATTGAATGGATAATGGCATAATGCTACATACAATAAGAGACTTGCTACTTTAATGGAAGTACAGAAGGAAAAGACAAATAAAACATGGGAGGTGCTTCTTAAGTGCTTATGTGAACAATAACAACATACCCAGTGTATTCCCACAAGTGGGGTTTGGGGAGGGTATGATGTACGCAGACCTTACCTTTACCTTTGTGGGGTAGAGAGGTGGTTTCTGATAGACCCCCGGCTCAAAAGAAACATAGTCAAAGCACAAATTCAAGGAAAATAAGACAGCAAAATATCACAATACAGAACAAATGAAGCAACACATAGTAATACACAAATAAGAGTATGGATCTACGCGAAACCTAAGTAATACTACACAAAAGGAGAAGAGCGAAGAGGCTAGCCTCCTATCTCTCTCACACACAATGCGACAAAACTCAACTATCTACTAACCTTCAATCCTAATCCCGGACCTCCAAATCTTCCTATCTAGGGTCATGGCTTTTGCTTCTGTTCAATACATAATGACTGAAGCCAACTTTGGTTGGTTACTCCGATCAGTTCATCGATGGTCGGCAAGTATGATGGACCTAATGATGATCCTGCATGTATTTCGTGTGTATCTCACCGGCGGATTTAAAAAACCTCGCGAATTGACTTGGGTTACAAGTGTGGTTCTGGCTGTATTAACCGCATCTTTTGGCGTAACTGATTATTCCTTACCTCGGGACCCTCCAAGTCAATTTGCTGTCATTGAAAGCCCAATCAAATAATCCAAACGTTGCTGCTCTAAACCTGGCCGTAAGCCAAGCATGGAGCTCAGTCAGCTGAACAACACGGAAGAAAGGAAAAAAATAAAAGAGCCTCTGAAGGATTGAGAACTCTTGTGTAGTCGCTAGTGGAATTTTTTTTTCTTTGTACATTTTTCTAGTACAGATGATATTCCAATTAATTTGATGATTTCTGTAGAAAATCATTCAACATGAAGGCTTACTTGTTACATGTATACACCTTGTATGCAGGTTGTTTCCCAATATATCAATAAAATTAATTACTTTTGTCAACAAAAGAATTAGAGAACTATCAAATAGGATTTTGAACCAAAATCACCTCAACAAACATGCAATGGAGTTTGTCCTGAACTACCTAAAGGTGAAAACCTTTGTGAATGAGAGAGACCAATTAACAAGGAATGGAGGTCCGCACTTGTTATGTTATTCTCACCCAGGTAATTGGAAAGTCACCCAGGTAATTGGAATTTGATGTAATTACACAATTTGGCATGTTTGTCTGACCAAGTAATTACTTGGTTAGGGAGGAATTGGGTGTAATTACACTCCAATTCTAAAGGGGTTGAGAATTGGGTGTAATTACACCATGTAATTACAAGGTTACTTTTTAGTTTCTTTCTGTTTTTTTTTAAATTTAATTTCTTTTCTTTTTTAATTTATTTTTATTTCTACTATTTTAATTTCTTTTTTATTTTTATTTTTTAATTATTTTTATTTTTAAAATATATTTTTTATTTTGTATCATTTAACTTTCATTTCCTTTCTTTTTATTCCCAATTTTTACTTCTTGTGATTCCATGTAATTACTCATATTTTTTTATTTTATTCATTTAGCATAATTGTGTTATTATCCTAATTTTTGAAACTACAACACTTGCTATCACAAAGAATAAGTCATTAACAAATTGACATATAATGAGTGATGCTATTAAAGTAAAATTTCGTGGTGAATGAGGTTATAGACTTATATTTTTCCTTTCTTTTGAATTATATTTATTTAAGTAACGTTGTGACTTACTTATGTAATGTTGGAATTTGACATAAGAGTATTGTGTTAATTCTGCTTTAGTACTATTAACTTGTTATTTCACATTGCATGTTGTTTGTTTTTCACTTACAGTTGATAAATTTTTTTATCAAATATTTGAATAATGTTATGACATTATATTTATAAATATTAATTTTTTCTGTCAAACATCCAATCCATGATATTCTCACAAAAAAATTCTGCTTTTAATTTTTATAATTAATTAAAATTAAAATATTATTAATTCAAATATGTCAATTATTTTTTACAATATTAGTTACAAATATATGGTCATTAATTAATATATTTCAAGAAACAATGTGTTGGTAAATACCTAATTTGATATCATTTATAAAGGCATATATTTTTTAATATTAATTTTTAATTTTTGATAATTACATTTTATTTTTAAATAAAATTAATTGTGTAATTACACTTGTGCAACCAAACAATACGCTTGTAATTATACATTTGACAAACAAACATGTCGTTGTAATTACAATATTGTGTAATTACTAGGCTGTGTAATTACTACCCTAGTAATTACACCAATTCCAATTACCATGTGACTTTCCAAACAGACCCTTAACCTTCCTTCTAAAATCTGTTAAATGTTAACACACACTATCCCAAGAATAAGGTCATAGCAATATCAGAATGACTATACTGTCTACTTAATAAAGTATTTGATATCGCTATATGGATGAAGGTTTCTTCCTCTTATCTACTTCAATGAAGATCAGTGATCTGTATGTCAACAAGAACAACAAACCCAGTGTAATCCCACAAGTCGGGTCTGGGGAGGGTAGGATGTACGCAGACCTTGCCCCTACTAGAGAGACTGTTTCTGATAGACTCTCGGCTCAAAGAAAGATGAAAAAGAAGGCAGTAGCAACAATCATAAACAACAAGATAATACAATAAGCGAGGTTAAAGGAACAACAGGCGGTAATAGAAATCTAAGAATGCGAAAGTACAAGTGATCTGTATGTTATTCTCACTTAAAAGTCCTAAAACCTGTCAATCAGCATAAAAATATGCTGATGATTATATTATTCCAAAAAATAAGGTCATAGCTGTATCAGAATGACAATACTATACACTTGAAAAAAACATCTTTATTTTTAAATAGATGAAGAAGGTGTCATCCCCTGGCTCACTTCTTGCCTTAAAAAGATAAAAACCTAGGTACTATTTCACTATTAGCTGCAAATCCTACAATCAGATTGATGATTTAGATGTTATTCAAGACTTTTTGTGGCACTATCTCATAGGTTGGTTGTTTCTTGTACTTGAGCAATTGGTTGAAGAGGTCGACAGAGGTTATGATCTGAATAATAGTAGATAAAGCAACCAGAGAACAGTTCTAAATTAACCTACAGTTCTATTTTTCCTGTTTTGCTTTTAACTTCGTTTTGAAAATTCACTGGCACATAGGAAGAACATATCTCATATTGTTCAGAGTGAACTATAAAATCATGTTCTTTTTCATTTTTCCTTTTTGCTTTTTGATAAAGGGGTGTTCTAAATTTTCATAAATATCAGGAAAAAAACATTTCTGCCAAACAGATCATAAAAGCTTCAGAAGATCTCATACCTATTCCATGAGAATATCGATATTGGATTTGCTTCTTCAGCAAGATGGTGGTTGCCATAGGAAGACCAATAGCTAGTCCGTGCCTATCAGTCACTGATGCAGCCTCCCCCTATGAGCAAAGAACAGGAAATCTTGCTTAAGACCGTACGGCAAATTTTTCGGCATTTATAAGAAAATAAGGTAGAAGATTCTTTCGCGGCTATAAAAGTAAGGCAACTCCTAACCTGTAACGTCATGTAGTGTCCTCCTCTCTTTAAAATACTAATACCCATTCTCTCCGTATCTGGAACACCAATTGTATCCAAGACAGCATCAAAATGCCCCTTAAGTGCTATTTCAGCATCCTGTAAACAAGCAACAAGTCAATCCTGGCAAAAGGACGGGAGAATAATGCTATAAATGCCATTAAAAAAACCAATAAAGTATATCATGTTCAAATAAAATAATTTGATGGGGTTAAACACGTGAACTACTACTGCAAGGTCACCTCAGTGGTATAGTCAACGGCCTGCTCAGCACCGACTGCCAAATTGCGACTTATACTCTCTCCTCCACACGTAGTAGAAACATGGCAGCCTGCAGCCACTGCAAGCTGAATTGCAGAGAAACCTACTGCCCCTCCTCCACCTATGACCAATACCCTTTGCCTGAAGTAATTTGATTAAGAAATAATGATATCAATATAAACAGCACACACATATCATTTCGAGGCATCATATTATTCTGTATCCATCAAGATTCATTCACCATCATGAGTTCAATATGAAGTAAAAGGCTAAAGTTTGGAATACTGATCTAAATGTGCTTTGACCTCTCAAATAGGATTAACATCAGATGGCCATGACTTGTGAACAATAAATAGGTAAGCTATTTTCTTTTTTACATATACATAGGTAAAAATAGCAAGTATTATATTCTAAGGTTTTGAATCCATGTTAATCAACATCCTCAAAGAAAAAGGAAAAGCCATCCTTTTGACCAATTTTCATCTCTAGGCAAAATAATCTTATTCCCATCATCAAAGCAACTCCATGTTTATCCATTACGCCAACATAAATGCATCTTGAAACTTAATTCTTTATGCACTTCCAGGGTACAAAAGTTTATACACACTCCAATGGAAGAATCATTATACATAATTACATTCAAAAGAATATAATGTTGGTCCTAGACACCCCACTAAATAATTTTATCTATTGATCACTTAAGTGTTTAGCCAAAACTGAGAAAAAAGTGAATAAATTGATAAAGAGACGCAATAAACAGAGTCATGAAATTTCAAACCCTTCAAATACTTTTCACTCACATGCCATGCTTAAAAAATTTAATGATCATAATTTATTTGAAGCTGTAAAACTCTTTCTAACTGGAAATAGTCTTTGCCGCCATATGCAGAATTTAAATGCACAACAAATTTAGAAAATGCTTATGACTCAGCAATGTAGTTGCAGAGGAAAACCTTCTTAAATTAATAGTTTCATGACACAGTAATACTTGCAGAGGCCAGAGGGAAACCCTCTTGAGTGATTAATTCCAGTTCCTTTTTCCCGGAGAGGTAATTATTCAAGTCTAACTAATGAATTCAGATCCATACAATGTGTGTATAAAGTGCATCTCCAGTACTGAATGTAGAAGTAGAGACTACATATTTCTCATCTTCCCTCTCCTTCACAAAGGGCGATAAAAGAATAGATGATTTCACTGGTGAAAAAATTTAACCTATCAGAAAATAAACACACCCTTCTCTTATTCTGGCAGTACTTTTTAGTGCACGCCAAGCAGTTAGGGCAGCAAATGGGATGGCACTGGCTTCCTGCAGAACAGCATATAGAACCTTAGCATGCTAAAATAGTTAAAAAACAAGATGTGTGATGTGCAGGATGTTAATACTACAACAACGAATTTCAGAAATTGATAACCTAATCTGCAGGCTGGGGAAGGGGAGAGAGGACATCCAAGAGAAGTGACAGTATTAGGAGTAGGAAAACAAGATAGATGCTGATTTTATAACTGATCGTAAATAGCCAGAAAAAAGATTGAAAGCAAAAAGTATTCTTAGTGTTGAAGTGTGACCGTCTCATCTAAAAGCTTAAGCTTTTAGAGAGAGCACATTTTTAATATTTTGATTATATTCTCAACACGCCCCCTCACGTGCTGGCCTGATTCTTTTTTTTATGGTCCAAGCACGTGGAAATTCTTTTTGATAATGGGTGGTGGCGAGATTTGATCCCAAGACCTTTGGTCTGCTCTGATACCGTGTTGAAGTGTGTGACCGTCTCATCTAAAAGCTTAGCTTTTAGAGAGAGCACATTTTAATATTTTGATTATATTCTCAACACTTAGGAAGCCGGTGTCACCAATTTAACCGAACAGAAAACATACCACATGTGAAAGTGATCCTGGCTTTGGAGCAAGTTCATCCTCAGCAAGAATAGCATAGTCAGTATAAGTACCTCTCACAGCGGTCGGATGCAGAGCACCAAATACCTCCTGCCCAACTGTAAGTGACTTAACAGAATTTCCAACAGCTGCAACTTCACCACTTATATCTCGGCCCAAAATCAATGGTAGAAGTGGTTCGAAAATTGAACGTCCATATCCTGATCGCATCTGAAACATATTAAAGCATCCACTAAATGCTCAATGCAAAACAATACGAGATGGATTTGTGATCACAATTTCTATGCCTTTTTAGCTTTCCAGGAACAAATAAGTTCAGAAGATTTAGAAGAAACATTTGTGCGAACATTTTTAACTATTTACAGTTCTCAATAGTAGAATAAGAAAACTTCAGAATGGTATCCATCAAATTTATATTTTGTCCACATTGACTTGATGTATGTATAAACAAATTCTTACATGGTAAAAGGAGAAAAAAAATAGACATTTGCTTTTAGATGTTATCAACATTGCATTCCCTTCCCTTCCCAGTAATCCTGAATTCATCCGGAAGCATGATTTACACTTGATAAGTTCCTATATTTTTACTTTTTATAAAAAAAAATGAATGATTAGAAGAATTTTTATTGATAATCAACTTTAAGAAGGGGTTTACTTATTCCACAACTGCCATGTGGCGAATAAACAAAGAAAATTAAGGGACATGAAAGACGCTCCAGTATGTTTAAGAGATTATTTCTTCAAGTATTCTCCAAAGTAGAATTCTCGATGTCTTCTCAAGCAAACAAAAGGAATAAAGAAATGAATACCATAGATTGCTTAAAAGGTCTCAAAGGCATCAAAGTATGCCCTAATTTGAACAATTTCCTTACATATCCCCTTTTCCTCTATTCACCTTCAAGCACATTCTATTGAGACGCCTCAATTTTCTAAAATTGTCAGACAACTCCATCTACTTAAGTTTCACAAAGTACAGTTGGTTCTAAGCAAAACAAAGCAGGGATGACAGCCAGCATAAAAATAGTCTAAATAAGAGAGTATTCATATAATCATCCAACAAGACAGAATTAAGGTATAATTGAGTTTCAAGTACCAGTACAAAATTGTACTATAGGTGGATTTGGCAGCATTTCCAATCAGAAGGAAGAAACGAAACTGGAAAATAACAATCGAACTAACTCTGGCATCAAGGGGATTGGAAAATCTGCCGTAATATTCCCTTTTCCTCAATTCACCTTCCAGCACATTTTAGTGAGACGCCTCAATTTTCTAAAATCGTCAGACAACTCCACTCCACCTACTTAAGTTTCTCAAAGTATATTTGGTCCTAAGCAAAATAAAGCAGGAATGACAGCCAGCACAAAAATAGTCTAGAAAGAGAGGGTTCATATGATCATCCCAGTGAGACAGAAATTGATGTATAATTGATTGAACGTATCTACTGAAAAACACACCGAGTTCCAAGTACCAACACAAAATTTCAAATCAGAAGAAGTGAAATTGGAAATAACAATTGAACTAACTCTGGTATCAAGGGTTGAGGCAGGATGACGGCCAGCATAAAAATAGTCTAAATCAGAGAGGAAGCATATAATCGTCCCAACAAGACAGCAATTGAGGTATAATTGATTAAAGTCATATCTACTGAAAAGCACATAAGTTTCAAGTACCAATCACATAATTGTACTATATGTCGATTTGGCAACAATTCAAACCAATCAGAAGGAAGAAACGAAATTGGAAAATAAAAATTGAATCACTCTGGTATCCAAAGCATAAAATTCTGCCCTAACTTGAACAATTTCCTACACATCCCCTTTTCCTCTATTCACCTTCAAGCACATTCTCGTGAGACCCCTGGATTTTCTGAAATTGTCAGACAACTCCACCTACTTAAGTTTCTCAAAGTATAGTTGGCAAGCAACATAAAACAGGGATGACAACCAGCATAAAAATAGTCTAAATCAGGATTCATTTACTATACTCCCTCCATCCCAATTTATGTGGCACATTTCGAATTTCGAGATTCAAAAAAGTCTTTCTTTGACTATATATCGTATGAATATGTTGAATTATCAATCATTGTGACTTATAGTACTGTACTTTTCAAGTAGTTTCCAAATATGTAAATTTTATTTCAAAAAACTTGAAGATATCATGCCAGAATCCACAATCAAAATTAAACTATTTAACTCTCGAAATCCTGAACTGTGCCACATAAATTGGGACAGAGGGAGTAATTGATTGAACATATCTACTGAAAAACACATGACTTTCAAGTACCATCACAAAATTGCCTAGAGAGATCAATGCGGTTAACATTTCAAACCAATCAGAAAATAAAAAATTGGACTAACTCTGGTATCAAGGGGATTAATGGAGACAGCACGAGCACGAACAAGCACTTGATTAGGTTTTAGATCAGGAACAACTACATTGTCATGGAACTCAAGCACCTCCGGTCCACCAAATCGCGGTAACAACACAGCTCTACAGGTCGTCGCAATACCTCTTTTGCCTAAACCTAACATCGAAATTGTAGCAATCTCAATCCTCCTCCGCGATACGGATCGCATCATTTTTAGCAGTGATTGGGGGAAATCAAAATTTTGCTCGATGCATTATTCAGTGAGTGTGTTTTATGGACATGCAGAAGAGAAAGGGACGTGTCTGCTATTTTACCGCATAGATTAAAATGGTAGCGTGGATTACAACCTAGGACTTATGTTTCAATTTTACATGAATTAGCCTTGTAATTCTTTTTTATTCGTCTTAACTTATCTTGGTCCAAGTGAATTTTGATTTTCAAAATTACTCTTGAACGAAGAAAAAGGAGATGGAGATGGTGGGAGATCTGGAGCATTCCCGTAGGCATTGGGATTTTGGGTATTGTAGAAGCATTAAGTTTGAGAAGGTTAAGGGTGTTATTCGCAGGATGCGCAGGGGACAAGCGACCGGGCCTAATGAGATCCAGTTGAATTTTGAAAGAGCGTAGGCAGGGCTGGTTTGGAGTGGTTGACTGAGTTGTTTAACGTCATTTTTAAGACTGTAAGAATGCCCGAAGAATGGAAGTGGAGTACAATGATTCCCTTGTACAAAAACAAAGGTGATATCCAGAGTTGCAATAACTATAAGGGTATCAAGCTGTTGAGCCACTCTATGAAAGTTTGGGAAAGAATCGTGGAGACGAGGGTGAGGAGAGGCGTGTCTATTTTCGAGAATCAGTTTGGATTCATGTCAGGGTGTTCGACTACCGAAGTCATTCATCTTATTAAGAGGTTGGTGGAACAGTATAGAGAGAGAAAAAAAGACTTACATATGGTTTTCATCGACCTGGAGAAGGCATACGACAAAGTCCCTAGGGAGATTTTATGGAGATGTTTGAATGTTAGAGGTGTACCTGTGGCGTACACTAGGGCGATCAAGGATATGTATGATGGAGTCAAGACTAGAGTACAGACAGTAGGAGGAGACTCGGAGCACTTTCCAGTGATGATGGGGCTGCACTAGGGATCACATCTTAGCCCATTCCTATTTGCCTTGGTGATGGACGGACTGACGCGACAAATCCAATGGGAGGTACCATGGTGTATGTTATTCACAGACGACATAGTCCTGATTGATGAGACTCGCAGCTGAGTGAACGCCAAGCTGGAGGTTTGGAGACAGACTCTTGAGTCTAAAGGGTTCAGGTTGAGTAGGACCAACACAGAATATTTGGAGTACAAGTTCAACAACGGGAGCGACCTGAGACATGTGTGGAGGTAAGGCTTGGTACTCAGGTCATTCCAAAGAAAGGAAGTTTCAAGTACATAGGGTTTATTAACCAATGGAATGGAAAGATTGATGACGATGTCACACATCCTATTGGGGCAGGGTGGATGAAATGGAGGCTCGCATCTAGAGTCTTGTGTGACAAAAAAAGTGTCACCAAAACTTAAAGGCAAGTTCTATAGGGTGGTGGTTAGACCGACTATGTTGTATGGGGCGGAGTGTTGGCCAGTCAAGACTTCGCACATACAAAAGATAAAAGTTGCGGAGATGAAGATGCTGAGATGGATGTGTGGGCATACAAGGAGAGATCAGATTAGAAATGATGATATCCGAGAAAAAGTGGGAGTGGCCTTGGTGGATGATAAGATGCGGGAAGCGAGGTTGAGATGGTTCGGGCATATGCAGAGGACAGACACAGATGCTCCAGTGCGGAGATGTGAGAGGTTGGCTATGGACGAGTTCAGGAGTGGTAGAGGTAGGCCGAAGAAGTATTGGGGAGAGGTGATTAGACGAGATATGGCGCATGTGCAACTTACTGAGGACATGATCTTAGATAGGGGGTTGTGGAGGACACGGATTAGGATAGAAGAGTAGTAGGTACTCGAGCGTAGTCCTACTTATGCTTACAAATTGATAGTTATAGTGTTATTACTGTAGGCCCAATTAGTCTATCACACTTATAGGCACATTATTGCTTTATAATCCACTGTAGTTTGATTTTCTGCTTCTACGTGTTCTTTAGTGTATTTTGTTTAGCTTATTTAGTTGTGTTAGCTACTGCTCCCTTTTGTTCGAATGCTCTTTATACTGCTTTAATTTCTTATCTGAGTCTGATCGTTTCTCTTGTTTTACTCTTTACTCTTACTTTGTTTTGAGTGTCTTTCTTGTGATTATGCTTTGTCTTGAGCCGAGGGTCTCCCGGAAACAGCCGTTCTACCTACCAATGTGAAGGTAAGGTCTGTGTACACTCTACCATCTCCATACCCCGCGGTATGAGATTTTACTGGGTATGTTGTTGTTGTTGTACTTCTCCATAATTAGATATGTCCAAACGGCTCAAATCTAGCTGAAAGAATACTCGACGGAATTAAATAATGTTATTGAACTAAATTTCATAATTTAGTATGTGGTATTGGTCAAAATTAACTAAAAAGTCAATCTCAAGCACTCCTGATTAAACCTCAAAATAAAATTTATATCCCGATTACCCATAATTTCACAAGTTAAAATTTATGAATTAGATGTCCAATTTGAACACATTTACTTGCTCAAATCATCAATTTATCAATTTTAGGACATAGTCCGAAAATTCTCAAATTTACTATTGAAATTATATTTAAATGCTAAAATTCAATAGGTAACCATGATATAATCTCAAATCAATATTTAAAACACAACCCGTATTTTCTTCATCGGGATTGAGACAAAATTCATTGAGATCGTGATGAATAGACCTCACTCACATAGACCAGTCAACCCATATTTCCTTCATCGGGATTGCGAAAAATCCATCGCAAAACAAATATGTACCAATAAAATATGCAATTTCAGCTTGTTTTGAAATGCGCCAACACTCACACGAGCTCCTCGGATCCCAACCCAAATCATACCAACAAGTCTCAAAACATTATATCAACCTATAGAAAGTTCGAAAACACAAAATGAGACACACACTCAAAACCAGAGGCTGGAGTTGTTACAAAATATTTTCTGCAATTAGTGACGGAGTTAGAAACAGTTGTATGAGTTCCACAAACCTAATAACTTTAGTTCAACTCATGTATTTATGTTATGAAATTCATTAAATATGTATAAAAATTAAATTCAGAATCCAATTATTAACACCTATGTCTATGAGCATTTATGAAATGACCAAAGGTTCTATAATGTAGATAAAGTAATGGATTTACAGCTTAACAAGATTGAGGGAATTTTTTTCCTAAAACGCCATTGACAGAAAGTCTTAACCATGAGACATGTGATGAAATTTGAATCTAAGTATAATGACCATGTTTGGATATAGTAGGCCATCGTCAGGTAATGTAAATTCTTCAGAATTTTTCATGTACTGAATGAAGGAATAAGTTAACATCTCATCCTTTAAAGGTTGGTAATGCCAAGGATTGGAATCAAGAGAAATGTTTAAGATTCCGTATGTATACCAGAATATATTAGAACTAAGAGGAGTACAACAAGTAAGAAGATGAGTGATCAAGTGTCAAAGGTAGTAAAGAAAGGGAGTTGTTTATAATTACGAGTAATGAGAAGGTACAAATTCATTTCAGATCATGAATGAGAGATAATTGCGATGATACACGCACTTCAGATTCGATAATGTTGTCCATAAAGTGTTTACGATCGAGATACTACAAATGTAAGGGTTTTTAGCACACCAATTAGTAAACAAAGCTAAGTTGATAATAAAATCATTCACCTACAAGTGGCTTGACTAATGTGAGGATGAATGAGAAATTGACCTAAGGGAACACATTAGTTAGTTAAGTGGGAGTCCAATTGGAGGATTCAGATAGTGATAGCCCTATGACTCAAAATACAGCAGGGTCATCCCTCATACTGGAAGAAAAAGAACGTCATGATGAACATCCTATTTTTTAGGGGAGATCGGGGAGGACATCTAATAAAAGAAAATCGCGACCCTCGAGCATAATGAGATAGAGACCCCAGGTGAAAGGTTCATTTGTGTACTCCAAATGTAGCAGGATTCCGAGATAAGATTATGAAGGAGATACATTGCTCACAAAATTACGTTCACCCTGGATCTACTAAGATGTGTATCATGATCTCAAAGGTATGTATTGTTGGAACGACATAGAGAGGAGGAACATTACGGAGTTGGTAGTTTAGTGTCTTAATTGTTAGCAAGTAAAGTAGGGCACCAAAAGCTCAGCGGCGTGACTCAGAACATAGGGATCTCTATATGGAAATGGGAAATAATTAATAGGGACTTTGTTACGAGTTTACCTCGCTTTTATCGTAAGTTTGATTCTACTTTAGTAATAGTTGATAGACTAACCATGTCAGCTCAATTCATGGCGGTTAAAACTACCTACACAGCCGAAGACTATGCGAAGTTGTACACTAAGGAGACTGTTCGCCTTCATTTCACAACTAATTTATGGAAATCGTTTCAAAATGGTTTAGGCACCCAAGTTAATCTTAGTACATTTTTCCATCCTGAAACAGACGGGAAGGCCGATCGTACGGTTCAAACACTCAAGGACATGCTATGAGCTTACGTATTGAACTTCAAGAGAAGTTAGGGTGATCATCTATCCCTTATTGAATTTGTGTACAATAACAGTTATCGTGCTAGCATTAAAATAGCTCTACACGAGGCGTTATATGGATGAAAAATATAGATTTCCTATCGGATGGTTCAAAGTAGGCGAATCAGAATTATTTGGGTCTGATGTAGTGCACCAAGTTAGAGAAGGTGAAGTTTATCCAAGAACGAATGTTAATTGCTCAGAGTCGTCGAAAGTCATATTCAGATGTGCGACGGTGGAACTTAGAATTTCAAGTAGATGATTGAGTCTTTTTGAAGATTTCGCCTGTGAAGAATGTAATGAGGTTTGAAAAAAAAAGGAAAGCTTAGTCCAAGGTACATTGTGATATATCGCATAATTTGACGAATAAGGCAAGTGGCTTACGAATTGGACTTGCTTTCGGAGTTAAAGGTTGTTCACCCAATTTTCCATGTTTCTATGTTGAGAGCATGTATTGGAGATCCTTCCCAAATTATGTCAATCGACGACGTGACGGTTACAAAGGATTTACCATATGAAGAGGTTCATATTGTCATCTTAGATCGACAAGTCTGCAAGTTGAGAACTAAAGAAGTAGCCTCCGTGAAAGTTCTATGGTGGAATAAGAATGTAGAAGAAATGACATGAGAGGCAGAAGAGGAAATGAAACACAAATATGCATACCTATTCCAGATCAACGCCGAGGTTCCGAGGAAAGTATAATGTGGATTTTATTTCTTAATACTTAAGGACCATGAGAGGTCTGATGTAATGATGTGTGTTATATTATATGCCCCGTGAAGCGCAGTTGTGTTTTCTGGCTACGTGACGGGGATTAGATACGTCATCCCAACATTCGAGGATGAATGTTTCTAAGGGGGAAGGATGTAACATACCGTAAATTCGTGCGATGGTTTGAATCGCTAGGCGTATGTAAATAGACCCGAGCGTTGGAAGATTTATGTCATACTCACGTATGCAAATAAAGAAGCTTAGTATATAAATGGATGTGGTCCCGAAATAATTTAGAATTTAACAAGTATGATGACGGGGATTGGAAAAATAATATTTTATGTGTACCGAAGAAGGCTACGGACTAGCGCTATATCACTTGACCATGATAATGAGTATATGAAGTATACCAAAGTGATTACTATTTAAGTGAATTGAGATAGCGAAATTAATTATGTGATAGTAGTCAAATGTGGCCTTGTCGGATGTAATGTGTGTGTCAGCAGAATATTTAGTAGCGGCCCTTGTGGCCATGATTGATTACAGACATATGTTAATTATGTGAAGAGCGGTGTCTGGCAGGAAGCGTCCGGGTGCCTGTCGCGTCCCTCCGGTTTGGGTTGTTACATTTTTTTTAATGCAAGGACTTAGAAGACTTCTTCCATTTAACTTTAATTAATGATGTTTGCTGAGAATGTTTCATTAATTGACCAATTAAAATGTTATTCTGGTGGGTTTACCGCGTTAATTAAATGTCACATACACCAATTAGATCTTTGTTTCTCTACAAGTGAGCCAAAGTTTTACACTATATATACTAGCTAAAGAAATCCCAACTCCACCAAGTTCTTAATCCAACATTAGATTGTGAAGTTGTTGCTCTTCTATAACATTTACAAATATCACCAATTCTTGATCAAAGATGGAAGTCTCTACATATTCTTTCATTCTTTATCTTCAACAATGGCCACTATTTTGGAAACTTACATTGTTCAAGTTGAATCCCCAGATAACCAAATTTTTACTCATTCATCAACAATGGATTTAGATAGTTGGTATCGTTCTTTTCTGCCAATACAACCATAGCCAACTCAGTTGAAGAGACACGGATGGTTTACGCTTACCACAATGTGATTAAAGGGTTTGCAGACCCGAAATGGAGAAAAAGGAAGGGTTCATTTCTGCGCGACCTCAAAGGGTGTTGTCTTTGCATACTACTCATACTCCGAGCTTTCTTGGTTTGGGATTTTGGAGAGATTCTAACTATGGAAAAGGCGTGATCATAGGAGTCTTGGATACTCCTGACCATCCTTCGTTTAGCGATGAAGGAATGCCTCCTCCGCCTACTAAATGGAAGGGCAAGTGTGAGTTCAACTCTAGCTGATTGGAGCTAGGTCTTTTAGCTTTGGGAGGGGTACAACATTGGATGATAACGGTCATGGTACTCATACTGCAAGCACAGCTGCTGGAAGTTTCGTGAAAAATGCTGATGTTTATGGAAATGCTACATAGCCATGTATAGAGTATGTACTAGTCTTGGTTGTTCGGAGAGTGATATTTTGGCAGCTATGGACGTTGCTATTGAAGATGGTGTCGATATCCTCTCCCTCTCGCTTGGTGGAAGTACTAAACCTTTCCATGATGATGCCATTGCACTAGGGGCATACAGTGCAACGGAAAAGGGGATTTTTGTTAGTTCTTCTGCGGGTAATAAAGATCCAACTCCTAGGTCTGTGGGAAATGAAGCCCCGTGGATTCTCACTGTTGGTGCAAGTACCCTTGACCGGATTATTAAGGCTACCACCGTGCTTGGAAACAAGGAAGAGTTTCAAGGCGAATCAGATTTTCAACCAAAGGATTTCCCTTCAACATTATCGCCTCTTGTTTATTCTGGTTCGAATTCAAGTGATATTAACGCTCCATATTGCAGCACAACATCACTAAACAATACAGATCTCACGGGCAAAATTGTTTTGTGTGAAGTTGGTGTTGGGGTAACAAGAGTGGCCAAAGGTCAAGCGGTGAAAGCTGCAGGAGGTGTAACCATGATACTCATGGATCGTATGCAGGATGGCTTCACAACATCAGCTGATGCGCATGTACTCATAGCTACAGATGTTACCTACGAAGATGGACAGATAATTCTTGCCTATATAAATTCAACATCAAATCCTTTAGCCACCATTACATTCCAAGGGACCATAATCGGAGATAAAAATGCTCCGGTTATTGCTTCTTTTTTCTTCCCGATGTCATAGCAGAGCAACCCCTGGAATTTTGAAGTCTGATATCATAGGTCCTGGTGTTAATATTCTTGCAACTTGGCCTACCTCCGTGGAGAACAGTACCAAACCAAAACCTACATTCAACATTATATCTGGTACCTCAATGTCTTGTCCACACCTCAGTGGAGTAGCGGCATTGCTCAAAAGTGCACATCCTATTTGGTCTCCATCAATTTGCAATTATGACAACTGCAGATACTGTGAACTTGGGCAACAACACCATCCAAGACGAAAATCATGAACCTGCTAACCTTTTTGCCATTGGTGCAGGTCATGTCAATCCATCAAAAGCGAATGATCCAGGATTTGTTTATGATATCCAACCTAAAGACTATGTACCTTATTTATGTGGTTTGAACTACACAAACCGGGAGGTTGGGATCATTGTGCAACAAAAGACCAATTGCTTAGAGGTAGGAAGTATTCAGCAAGGACAACTAAACTATCCTTCGTTTTCTATTATACTCGGGTCAACTCCTCAGACATATACGAGGACAGTGACAAATGTTGGCGAAGCTAGCTCATCTTACACCGTGGATGTTGTCTCACCACCAGGCGTTGATGTGAAAGTTGAGCCCACGGTTCTGAACTTCACTGAACTAAACCAGAAGATGTCATATCAAGTGACGTTTTCTCAATCAGCCAATCTCTCAAGCACTGGCGATGTTGAAGGATTCTTGAAATGGAAATCTACCAAGTACTCCGTTAGGAGCCCAATTGCAGCTTATTTGACCCGAATCTTCTAGAAAAAAATTGGTATTAATCTTGTATGCTGTCAAATTTAAGTTATTACTTAATAGTTATGATTTGTTGTACTTGTTCGTTGAATATTTGTTCCACGGTGATTAGAGGATCTTTTGTAAGTGTTATAGGTTACAATTCTATGTTACCAAAAAATTGTAACGATAAGTTTGGAGTTCATTTCATTAAATATATATAGATTTGATTTGTACTAATTTTTCCTTTTGATTCATTTTGCTTACTGATATAATGTGTTTCAAAATCCTCTTGTTTCCATATCGGCTGATTTGTTAAGATGACTACATTGATTTTCTTTCATTTTTCGTTCATACTAAAAATAGTTAGATTCATTTGCAGAAGATGTTTTTTGTTCTTCTTTTTTTCGAAATCATGTCATGTGGCTTGAGGTAGTAGATAGTTGAGCGGTGTCCCGTTTATCTTGTTCTTACTAGTAGGAGTAGTATTATTCTTGTAGCTTCGTACCTTTTGATTTCTACTACTACCTGTTGTTTCTTGTAGGTCGATTATCGTATTAATTTGTGGTAGTTACAACCTTTTTTTTTTCAGATTGCTATATCATGCACTTTATAGTACATCACTACCGTTATTTCTGTTTTCATACTACTTTGTATTGCTTGTCTTTGTGCCGAGGGTCTATCGGAAACAACCTCTTTACCACCCAAGGTAGGGGTAAGGTCTGCGGACACTCTACCCTCCCCAGATCCCACTTTGTGGGATTTCACTGGATATGTTGTTGTTGTTATGTCATGTGGCTTGAGTGTTAATTCGAACCAATATGTTTGGTGAAAAAATTGTTGAGTTGTTGTCGTCAATCATTTATTGTACTCTTGTATATATGCAGGAAAACGACATGAAGAAAAATAGTTTGTTTTATTTAAGCTGCACCAAGTACCAAAAAGATTACTTTAAATCGGTTAAATGAAAAAAAAGAATGAAAGCAAACAAAACAGGAAAACCAAACATTATATATCAACATAAGCCCAGGTCCAGATGGGTTTGGCAGTGGGTTCTTCACAGATACTTGGTCTATTACAGGTGAAGATATAACAGATGCTATCCTAGAAACACTAAGAACTGGGAAGTTACTACACCAGATGAATGAATGCTACAACCATAGCTTTGATTCCAAAGGTGGATGATCCTGTGATTGCTGGCCATTTTAGACCAATTGCACGCTGCAATGTGATCTACAAATGTATATCTAAGCTATTGTGCAAGAGATTAAAACTAGTTTTATCTACACTAGTCAATGATACACAGGCTGCCTTTGTAAGTGGTAGGTCACTAGTTCACAATGCACTTATTTGTCATGACCTACTGAGACACTACAATAGGAAGACCACTCCTAGGTGTCTCATGAAGATTGGCCTAAGGAAGACATGATATGGTGAAATGAGAGTTCTTGGAGGAAATGTTGGTTGGGATTGGATTTCCACAAAAGTTTATACAGTTGATCATGTTGTGTGTCACTACAACAAAATTCTCTACTAAAGTAAATGGACAGTGTTATGGATACTTTGAGGGGAAGAGGGGACTGAGACAAGGGGACCCTATATCCCCTTTGCTCTTTGTCCTAGTAATGGAATACCTGTCTAGAGTGCTAAGTACGATGGGTGGATTACCTGATTTTAGGTTCCATCCAATGTACAAAAAACAACAACTGACTCACTTAGCCTTTGCTGATGATCTAAGGATATTTTGGCAAGGCAAATGAGGCATCTGTGGGGAGAGTTACGGAGGCTCTGCAGCATTTTTCAGTAACAACAGGCTTGATTGCAGACATAGATAAATCTAGCATCTTTGTAGCAGGTGTGAATGATGAACTGAAGGATAAGTTGCTAGCCATGACTGGATTTGCTGTAGGTTCTTTTCCTATAAGACATCTGGGACTTCCACTTTCACCCAAGAAGTGGAACAAGATTGAGTGTCACCAACTGTGTCTGAAGAGCAGAATCAGGAGTGCAGCAAGTAGACATTTATCATATGCTGGAAGGTTACAGGTCATACAATCAGTCCTCTTCTCTATACACAATTTCTGGGGGGGCAGTTTTTATTCTACCTCAAAGTGTGTTAAAGGAGGTGGACAAGCTATGTAGAAGGTTCTTATGGGTAACTCTGAGGAGACAAGAAAGGTGTGTCTGGTAGCATGGGAGAAAATCTGTAAACCTAAGAACCAAGGTGGTCTTAATATTAAAGGAAGCAAATTATGGAACTTGGCATATGGGTAAACTCATATGGTGGATAGTGGAGAAGACTGATTTGTTATGGGTGAAATGGGTGCATGGAATATATATGCATGATGTAGATGACTTGGACTCATGTATCACCTAGTGATTGTAGTTGGTATTGGAAGAAATTACACAAGGTGAAACTAAGCATGGTTAACTGGTATAGGAATGGCCATTACTGTCTCACTGCCTCAGGTAAGTACTCTGTGGTGACTGGATATCTGAACTTATTGGGTAGGAGAGTTAAGTTGGAGATTGCTGACTTGATTTGGACTAGAATTGCCCTGCCTAAACATAGATTTATCCTATGGCTTGCATCACAGAAAAGGCTACTTACTAAAGATAGAATACATGGTATGGGATTGCACTGTGACACAATTGAATGTGAGCTATGTGAGGATAATATGTTGGAGGATGCAGCACACTTGTTTCATGACTGTGGTTGGACTCAAATGATGTGGAGTGAAATGCAAAACTGATTGGGGATTAGGGTACAGGAACTGACTGTGCAGGGGACTTTAAGGGGAGTCAGGACCAGGAGGTGGGAGCAAATTCAAGAAGGAGATCTTAGCAGCAACTTATGGAGCAGCAATCTACCACATTTGGATGGCAAAAAACAATAAAATCTTCAGAGGACACACTTTACAGGCCAATTTCATATTACAACAAATCCAAAGAGTAGTTAGAGAAAGATTATAGATGTATAGGAATTCTAAAAGAGGTAGAAAGTTTGTTAATCTCATAGATTCATTATGTAACTAGTTTCTGAGGCTCACTACTGCTCAGCTATTCTGGCTGGCTGTTTGAGTGCTTTTTAGGTGTAAGTTTTTATTTTGTTGGTATGGTAATAATTCACATTTTATTGCCAAAAAAAGGACACATTAGTATGCTGATATCCAGATTTATTATTATGCATCGAAGAGCTTATTTTAAAACTAAGACTTCACGAAAAACAATACTAGAGAAATTTCCAACAATCACATAATAAATATGAACACGAACTCGAAAATAAACACTTCCGTCAAATGCATGCCTTCAAAGTGGCTATCCCTTTATCCATATAAAAAAATACACCAATTCCACCAATAATTGAAATTTCCCTAGACCCCAATGCATTCTTTGGGTGAGCATCTCGACGGCAGAAGTTTCTTAGAGGCGATCGGTAAATAGATTTGTATGTATAACCACTTCAGTCGTGCTCGTCTTTTTTCGAAAGTATCTTTTTTCTGGAACATGATCAACCAGAAATTATTATATTTGCCATCGATGAAAAAAATGCTCCATTTTTCGAACAAAGAAGATGACTATAGAATCGAATTTGCTCTTCAAGAAACTGCTTGTCCATCGAAGGATCATTACCATCAAAATTCAAACTCCCTCTATAATCAGTGTCATTGTACACAAAAGAGAAGCCAAACCAAGAACTAAACATTTTCTTTTGATCATAAAAACTAATACATCCCCTTTGCCCTACCAACCAACCAGGGGTTAATGCAGATTGTCATCAAACACAATTAAGTCCTTAAATATTGTTAGGGCTAGAGCTATAATATTGATCTTGTTTCCCCATTCTGGTGAAGCAATTTTGGCTAGCTGAAGTCGCATTTTCATTGTTTCTCATTGTAAACAATGTCGCAAAATAAAATACCATCGATCCATTTCTTTACAAGGAGCCTTACATTTATTCTTCTACCTCTACTTCTATTGATCCTAAGCATCTTGTTTTTTAGCCTTACATTTATTCTCAGGCAACAACAAGTGGCAGGTTATGAGAAAGGAGCTTGAGATTGTGGAGGCTATTAAGACTTGAGACGTGTTGAGTTAGCCTTAAATAAGAAGCCTATTGGCTGCAAATATGTATATAAAGTCAAGTATAAAGCTGATTGGAACATAGCGAGGTACAAAGCCAGATTAGTTGTCGAGGGTGATACTCTAATTGAGGGTATAAAATTTGATGCATGTCTTGTTGTCAATTGTCCACAGTCAAAACTTTAGTAGTTGTTGCAGTTGAGAAAAAATGGCTTACTTGTCAACTTGATGTTAATAATGCTTGAAACTTCCACCTAGTCTGGCAATCTCTTCTCCTTGTACAGTTCTATTAGTTTGCAAACTACACAAATTCCTCTATTGTTTGAGACAAGCATCCAAGCAATGGTATGTAAAATTGTCTCAAGCTATATAAACAAAAGGATACATTCATTTTTCTAAAATGATTACTAGATATTTTGGAATTTCTTGGTCATTTTAGCAGTCTATGTAGATGGCATTATATTGACCGACTTAGATGAAATTTCTACCTCGAAAGCCTTCCTCCATGAGCAATTTTAAAATCAAGGATTTAGGCTTTCTCAATTACTTCCTTGTCATTGAGGTTCTTTACACTCCTCGTGTTTTGCTTCATCGGAATAAATTTGTTCATGACTTGGTAAAGGAATTTCACTGTGAGGACTACAGTGGTGTCTTGTGTGGTGTGTCCTCTTGAATTCAATGTAAAGTTGAAAGCCAATGAGGCAGATCTTTCGCCCAAATCCGACGAATATAGGTGCTTGGTAGGTAATTTGATGTTTTTGACTCATACTAGGCCTGATCTCTCTTTTGTTGTCCAACACCTTAGACAGATCATGCAGCAACATTGTGTTCCTTATATTTTTTCATTTGGGCTGCACTTCATATTGCCAAGAATCCAGTTTTTCACAAGACACCAAACACATTTGGATTGCCACTTTGTCCAAAACAAGCTTGAAGATGTGTTGATAGCAGGTCCAATGCTCAGTAACTATGTCAATAGTAGAAGGTTATCCCAATTTCTTATGATATTGCGTTCCAATTGCCAGATATACGGTTGTAGCAAGCATAAGATGCTCAGCTACAGAGAAGAAGCAGAGATATTACAATGATAAACAGTTTCATTAAGTAGACAATCACCGCTTCTCAACTATCATCACAGTAACTCCATAGTCAAATATTTGTTTCACATGATACAAGCTGTTCTGCAAAAACTTCAATCAGAATCAATCATAGTGAAATATTTGTTTCACACAATACAAACTGTTCTGCAGAAACTTCAATCAGAATCAAATAAAAGACCCTCTGGAGAATGTTGTGAGTAAAATATGCGGAAAAAAAGAAGTAAACATAACTCTAGTAACTCTTTCCTAATTGCCCTTTGTATGCAGCTTTTTACTTCTGATGAAGTTCCATTCCTTTATAAAAGGAAAAGAAGGCAAATATGAAAGGACTGATTAATTCTATATGAGAACAATTTAAGAAAAACGCCAACAGGAAAGCTTAGGCTATATGAATCTAATACAAAAGACAGGCAGTTTTGCAGTGAAAAAGCACGAAAGAGATGATGTTTTCCTTTCCTCCTGTTCACTAGAAGAACCCAGTCTCGGGTGGATCCATGTCATGATTCTTGAAACTGAATAATAAGGTCTAGCGAGCACTAAGTTCGGCAGACCATAATAGTTAGAGAGGGTCTAATTATAATTCTTCCTCTGAGCATCTCATCCACAACAATCATTTACCATGTTTAGTCAGCTCTCTCTCTCTCTGCTCCACCCCCGTCAATAGTTTGATGCATGTAAATGAGCAATGAGATAAATTTGAGTGATCATCTCTCATTAGGAAGTGTTTTCAGCATTAATAGACGTGGGTCTTCTCAAGCTCCTGTTCTTTTTCTTTGGTTTACGCTTTTTCTGTCTCTCCTTGAGTCTTGCAAAGTCCTTGATGCTCTTTTCCCATTCTTTTCTGTGCTTTAGGTAAAGCATCATAGCAGCACGGGCATCTTCTATCTGCAAAATATGCAGATGGATACAAGTTGGAATAGATTCGGACATGACCTAGGATAATAAACTGACACGCTGCTATAAAATTCAAAATTTTGAGACTCATTCTGTAAAACCAAATTTAAACACAAGGTAATTCTTGGAGGTCCATTACAGTAAAGCACATACAGTAAGGGGGTCATTTGTTGCTGGTTAGGAAGGGAATTATTCATGTATTAAAACTAGCATAGTTAATACCATGTTTTGTAGCTTTTTAGTCGCTTTGTATAAAATTCAGCACACCTAGTACGGCGTTTGGTTATCCTTTTACAACCCCACATAACTAAAATATGTATAAGTTATGAGTCAATTTAAGTATTACAGAGAGTATGATAAAGTCATTAAAAAGCAGCAATCAAACGACTCCTAAAGGATTCCACTGGTTAGAATGAGAAACTACAAGAAACGAAAGTAAAAGAGCACGATAAAGTCATTAAAAAGCATAGAACTAACTGGGCAGTGCTCTCCATTTTGAATCTCCACTCCAAGGACTTCAGTAGCAAGGTTCCGAAGTGCGCGACTACGTCCTTCCCTACTTATCAACCCAATGTCAGCACCATATTGCAGCAAAATACAATCTAGTAACTGAAAGTTGCAAGTAATGAAGAATTTCTTTTTGGTGGGGGGAGGGGTGAAAATTACCTTAGAAAGTGTTGATATTCAGAAGTGTCACGAATATCCTGCTTTTGATGGCCTAATAACAAGGCCTGTACAGGAAACATTTCCCATTTAGTTATAGAAAGTACTCCAGACAAAAAGTCTGATAAGGTGCACAGTCACCTTAAAATCATTTCGCAGAGCATGGCCGACAAGAATCTTCCCCTTTATCAGTTCTGCCACCTCCTTCTGAACGACACGGAAATCTTTCGCTGCAGATAACATCAAAAGATCACATTACTTAGGCAAACCAAACAAAATATTTTTGATATTGTTTTGAGCATATACCTTGCAGAGGGTGGTGTTAACAGAAATCCAATTACTCAGTCCATAAATATTTGTCCAGGTCAAAGTCAAACTAACACTAGTTCAATCTTCAAACTGACTGCTAAAAATAATTAATCCAAATTGAAAATATAAACCTTTCAGATTAGAGATAAGCAGATAGCCTATTCAACTTCGAACCATTAAACGAGTGATGTGGTTCAACAAATATTGCAATATAATTTTCTTTAATTTTATTTTATACAAATCTTTTAATTAGAATAAATGGAGATAAACTTATCCTTTAGTAAGAGATAAGGTTTCATCTATTCTACTTTATTCAGTTAGAGATAGACAGTCACGAGCCTACTTATATTAAATCCCCCGGGTATTTATTCCAACTGCCTTTCATGCATGATACACAAACCTCTCTTGCTCAAATGTGCATGAGCCATTGAACTCTCTTTCAGACAAGTGAGATGGACTTAGAGTTCTTAATAATAGTTAGTTTAAATTCCATAGCATCAATCATAGATAATACTAATCTACTCAAGCCACAACTTGTATAGCGATTGCGTATAAAGTATCATGCGTGATCGCAAAATGCTCGTTCTGGGATGTTCTGCTAGGTAGCAAACTTCTTATTTCCATGTTCAAGTCACATTAACAATGCTTCTAAAATGACAGCAACTTAAAGTGCTAAAGTAACACCATACTGCTTCTCAGATGGCCTTAACTTAACATACTAAAGTATAATAAGAGTATGTTCTTCAATTTTCTGCTTCTTTAGCAAGGATAGGTTTTTCTGTAGTCATTATCCTTTCAAGAGACCAGACTAAAAACTTCTTCTGTTGGTATCTTTTCAAATGTAAGGGGTGAAGTGAAACCAACCTTTCTTTAAGTGCTGAGGTCTAATACCACTGATTTTGGTGCGGAAGTCAACAACACGTTCGACTGGACGAACATATTCGTCATATATCACATTTCCCCATTTGTTGACCTGCCATAAACTGGTTTGCATTTAACTGTCCATGTATAAGTCGAATAAACAAGCTTACAACGAGATTGAGGTTCAAACACCGAGTAGAACTAATGGAATGTAACCTGGCTAATCAAAACACCCCAGTTTATTTTTTAAAGGGAAACAACAAGAAGCTTTAAAATAGCAACATCAATAACTAGTGTACTAATCTCACATACGAAAGACCAGCTAGTCCCAATTTATGTGACACTCTTTCCTTTTTAGTGCAGTATAAGCTTATACTCCATCGTCCCCCATCCCAATTTATGTGACACTCTTTTCTTTTAGTTAGTCCCAAAAAGAATGAAACCTTGCTATATTTAGTAACAATTTAACTTTAAAATGCTCATTTTGCCATTAATGGGATGGTTTATAGCCACACAAATATCTATGATTATTCTAGATCACAAGTTTCAAAAGTCTTTCTTTCTTTCTTACTTAAACTCCCGGCCCAGTCAAACATTGTCACATGAATTGGGACAGAGGGAGTAACTAATAACCAAAAGACCATTTAGCATTTAAGTAGATGAGAAGGTAAAACTGAATACCAGTGTGACTCGCCCAAGAGCGCTTCTGTTCCCCACAGAGCTTACACCAACCATTTCACAATCCATCGCTATCACATCTGTAACACTGTTATGCATCTAATGATTAAATTATGGAACTGAATATTTAACTCAATTTAACAATCAAAACAAAAATTTACTCAATCACACTGTCACGCAGTTAATGATTCCGATATTATTTTAGTGTTGTGACCAGTTTAAATAATAAATTAAAAATCTTTCTGATTTCCTGCAAATGTTAAAATAACATAGAAATTTAGGTTTAATCAACATCTTTATAACATTTCATAATTTTTTGATAAAACCTTTAGATATTTGAGGAACTCTAAAAAGTACTACAAATCATAAACTTTTTATTTTATCATTACAAACACATAGGGGTTGTTTGGTTGCTGGTTAGGAGGTGATTTATACATGTATTAAATTCTGCATAACTTGTACCATGTTTAGTAGCATTTTTTTGCTATGTATAAATTCAACACATCAAATACAGTGTTTGGTTAGCAATCTAGAATCCCCCATATAACTAATACATGTATAAGGTATGAGGGAATCTACGTATTATTTATGCAGAATAGAAGATGGAATAAACTCTGCATGACTAATCCTTACATTATTAATACATGTATAACTCTAATGGGCAACCAAACAACACCTTAGATAAAAATCCTAGTTAAACAAGTTTCTATAATCTTTTATTAAAGGTATCTAAGCAAATAATGAATCTTGTACGACCGACACCGCCGCCACCTCACCAAAAGGAAGCAAAAAAGGAGCCTTTTTTAGGCTCACCTTGAATCTGATGAAGTTGGAAGAAGAGGATTAGGCCGAGCATCACCAGAATCATCACTGGACCTGCTTTTGCGCTTTCCTACGACACCAAAGAAAGACCAAAAAATCTAGCTCAATGAATGTAATACACGCAGCAGCTCACGTAGCCCAATATACAATATTATACCTAGGGAAAAGCATTATACATAATGTATCAACCTTGTATAATGTGTATAAACAGTGTTTATATACAAATATGTTGATAAAAAGTGTTTATATACAAATATGTTGATAAAAAGTGTTTATACACAAAGTATGGGCTACAAGGCATAAATAAAACAACAACATACCCAGTGTAATCCCACAAAGTGGGTCTGGACCTTACCTCTACATGGCATAAATATTTTCAATATTAGACATAGAGCGTGATTTTTTCAAAAAAGAAATGGATCATACCTAATATGGAATTAGGGTTTTCTGTTTCAGAAGGCTTTGAGAGTTGCTTTTGGAAGCCATTACTCTTCAATTGCTGCAGAACAAGATAAAATCAAGTAAATATATTAGAAATACATTACAAAATAAAGAGAGTGAGAGAGAATGTAGACATACTTCACGGAGCTGAGCCCAATTAGGGTTGAGCTGAAACGGTTTTTTAGGGTTTTTCAATTGACCCGCCATCTTTGTCCCGCCCTGGTTTCAATTATTCAATCTATGTAAGATACAGCAGCGGCGTTCAACGATGAATTAGGCTGAGAAAATGACAAAAATGGTCCCTCGAGTATGGTAATAACTCTTTTGGTTTTTTAACTTTAGTCTCTCTCAAATAGTTATATTTGATACAAATTATGAGAAAAGGAAAATTAAGGAAAACTCACATTTAACGTATAATTTTTGTAATTTTGCTATTTTTTATTTACTTTTAAAGTTTAAAACAGATTTTTAAGATGTAATTTTTGTTATTATTTTACCTATCTTTTTAGTGTCCAATATAGCTTTTATATTGCATATTTTAGACTTTGACGAAATTTTATTGATGTTTATGATTAAAGTATCTTTCCAACCTTTCATCACCTGATGTTCCTTCTTCCTCTATTATTAGTATTATTAGTGGTGTTTCTTCTTCTACGCCGCCGTCAACGGCCGTCGTTGATGGTACTTCTTCACAACCCACTGTGAATTTCATACTCCTCCATAGCTGGTCTTATGCTTGTCATGTCATTGGGAGAAGACCTCTCAAATCACCATCCCCGGAGACAAAGGAAAATATAACAACTTTTAGGCCTGGTTTTTCGAACGTATATACTTATCTGTTTACCCTCGATCTTGATCCAGTTATCGATCAAATAATCAGGGATTTATGCAAGTGTTATAAAGTTTGCCTTGCTCAAGTCGTTCCCTCCGTATGGAGCGCGGTAGCTTCTCTCCGGATTTTGGTCAAACAAGACTCTTTGGACTTTAGCTTGAGCCATTTGATATGGCTCTATGCTTCGAAGTTGTTTCAAGGTGTGGTTGTTAACCTTTCGGAACGAGGAAAAATCGCCATCTTATCTAGCTTACATAAAGACAAACAAAGGCTGGATGGAAAGATTTGTGTCATCCCTACCTCCAAAAAATTTCCGACATCAGAATTACCTTTTTTTGGAGGCGTGAAATTTGCGCTATAAGTATTCTTCACACTAACTTTGCATACATATAATGACCTTCGGAGTTAATACTGCAACTGGAGCTAATGTTGAAGCCCCTCGTGTCTAACCTCCTCCTTTATCTACTTCCGAACAAGATCCTTCATTCAACCCCGAAGTGGTTACAGTAGAATATGACGAGGACGCCGAAGAAGACGAACTTGTCTTTCGGAGGCCCAAATCAAAAGTTGTTGAGGAGTCGTCTCAGGGTGGATCCAATCCATCACATAGCCTACGCCAAAATGAAGTTAATCAACTCTTCATATAAATGGAAATTACCGAGAAAGTTGACTCCTTCACCAGAGCTCCTCATAAATCCACCAGGCCATCAAGGAATCAGCCCAGTATCCCAACCAGGATTTCCGCTTCAACTTCTCGCCTCCAAGGGGCCACTTGTCATCCCGGGCGTGACTTGTCAATGTATTTCCAGCCCCAAGCATAAATCCTCAATTGACGAGTGCACTCTTTGTGGTGCATGTTCAGTTCTAGGTACGCGTCTGAGAACGTAATTTCAGGAGATCATAGTGAGTCGCTTGGCTTATCTGCGATACCCTTCCTTCTCTATCTTTTATTTATTCATGTCTTTCATTTGTATCCGACATAACCTTTTGGTGATGGATTTGGAGATCAAGACGAAGAAGAAGAGGAGTGTTATGAATTACAGGCTAAAAATCAAATGGGGGAGGTTGACCATGACTAGTGCAAATGAGATGGGGGAGAGGTTGATGGCCAAGAGGATTTGGGGGAGTAGTGGGAATGTGACCGGTATATGGGATAGGATATCCAGTTGCATTCGGGAGGTATCTAGAGAAGTGTTATGGGTCTCATAGGGTAGCCGTGGTGGGTATCGAGGGACTAGTGGTGGAATGGCAAGGTTCAAGAGAAGGTGGAAGCAAAGAAAGCAGTATATGCAAAATTGGTAGAAAGCAGGGATGAGGTGGAGAAGTGGACGAATAGGGAATTGTATAAGATAGCGAGGAAGGAGGCAAAGCTAGTGGTTACGACGGCGAAAACGGTGGCTTTTGAACGCATGTATGTAGAATTAGAGGAAAAATGTTGGGACAATAAGTTGTACAGACTAGCTAAGGCGAAGGAGATGAGGGCCCGTGACTTGGATCACGTGAGGTACATCAAGGGCGAGTGATGAGACTCGCAGCGGAGTGAATGCTAAACTGGAGGTCTGGAGACAGACGTTTGAGTTTGAAGAGTTCAGGTTGAGTAGGACCAAGACATAATACTTGGAGTGCAAGTTCAGTAACGGGAGAGAGCATGAGACATGCGTGGAGGTGAGGCTTTGTACTCAGGTCATCCCAAAAAAAAAAGCTTCAAGTACCTCAGGTCTATTATCCAAGGAAATGAAGAAATTGATGATTATGTCACACATCGTATTGGGGAAGGATAGATGAAATGACGGCTAACATCTGGAGTTTTGTTCAATAAAAAGGTGCCACCAAAACTTAAAGGCAAGTTCTATCGGGTGGTGGTTAGATTGACTATGTTGTATGGGGCGGAGTGTTGGCCAGTCAAGACTTCGCACATCCAAAAGATGAAAGTTGCGGAGATGAGGATGTTGAGATGGATGTGTGTGCATACAAGGAGGGATAAGATTAGAAATAATGATATCCGGGACATAGTGAAAGTGGCCTCAGTGGAGGATAAGATGCGGGAAGCGATGTTGAAATAGTTCAGGCATGTGTAGAGGATAGACACAAATGGCCCAGTGTGGAGGTGTGAGAGGTTGGCTATGGACGGGTTCAGGAGGGGTAGAGGTAGGCCGAAGAAGTATTTGGGGAAGGTGATTAGACTGGATATGGAGCAGGTGCAACTTACTGAGGACATGACCTTAGATAAGGGGTTGTGGAGGACATATATTAAGGTAGAATGGTAGTAGTGTAGTAGGTAGTTGAGTGTATTCCTACTTACGCTTACAAACTGGTAACTGGTAGTTGTAGTGTTATTATTGTAGGTCTGCTCACACTAGTAGGCGCAATATTGCTTTATAGTCCTCTGTCACTTGATTTCTGTTGCTATGGGTTCTTTAGTGTACTTTGTTTATCGTATTTACATGTGTTAGTTACTGCTTCATTTTTCAGAACGCTCTATCATGACTCATTCGCTTTTGTTACCATCATTTTCATACTGATTTAAATTTCGTGTCCGGGCCTGACCGTTTCTTTTGCTTTGCTTGTGCTTATGTTTTGTCTTGAGCCGGTGGTCTTTTGAAAACAACCGCTCTACCTACCAAGGTAGAGGTAAAGTCTACATACAATCTACCCTCCCCAGACCCGACGTTGTGAGATTTCACTGGGTATGTTGTTTTCATTTGTATCCATAGAGAGTATTAGTAGATTTCTTCCTTATATTGTATTCGTAATGACTCTTGTACACACGACACTAGTCTTAGGTGGTATTTGTATTTCTGCTTTTGTTCTTTATAAAAGATTTAGTAATTGGATATTCGCCTTTTCTCTTTACTTTTCTGTTTATTTAACTTAATTGAATTAGTAAAGGGTTGGGTTGGCTTACCTATTAGTTGGAAGTATGTGCCACCACGAATTTTGAATTTTGGGCCATGACATATTTATAAAAAAATAAGGATAATTATCAAAAAACAATTATTTAAAGTACGCGTAAAAATACTATTTTATGCTATTTAATGACTAAGAAGCCTGAAAATGTTAATTTCAACTACATAAAATCAAAATTGGGTGTCAACCCAACTAATAATCTGTGCCAAGTTTAAAATTTTTATAGGTACTTTTTCTAAAATATATATAGGAATTAACTGAATATATGATGATATAGCAGTGATATATGAAGTTCGTAAGTATACAATTTTATAACAAAAAAGACAAATAGAGGGGGAAAATTACACAAAATTTTAGATGTTTAATAACTTACTAATAGTATTTGCTATTGATAAGTGGACAAATGAAGGTAATAAATAGAAGAATCACAAAGTCAAATGTTGAGATCGCATATTCCATAAGGTATACGTTACGACAAAATCACTAAGGTTGTTTTTTATATAAAAAATAAAAAAATATTTTATCTTGCAAAAATATTATTTTCTAGATCATTTTAAAAGTTTAGTAATAATACAATGTGGAGATTATGATTAAGAGATAATTTTATAATATTTTTAAATACTATAGGTTGATAATAATATGTAAGTATTGGTTGAAACAATTGAAATGGAGTAACTCGCTTAGATCCCATAAGTGACTGAAGCCATGTTTTCTTATAATTGAAAATGTTTTCTTGAAAAATACATTTAAGTGACTAAACACTGAAAAATGATTTTATTAACATTGACTCCATATTAAATCTCTAAAAGAAAAATAAAAAAAATAAAAATATACCCTTATCTTGACTTAAGGAGAAAAAAAGTAAATAGGTCAAATAAAAATTATTTCTATGGTCACACTAAACATGCTCAATAACCAATAGATGATGTTATATAAGCAGACTTCAAGAGGAAAGGGCACTCAACATAGAACTTCAACTAAGAAATCTATTAAAAGAGTTAAGTGTTTCACTAATAAATTCAGCATTTTCTTAATTTTCGTATCTCCTCCTCGTTATGTTTGAAGAAAAAAAACTTTAACTGTTGAAAGAATAGACAATCAAATGACAGCTCCTTATCATGGTATGATAGACGACATTCATGTGATGATGATTGATTATGACCATGAGTTTGCTGATCAGACGATTGATTTGCTAAAATCTTGTGAATATAAAGGTAAAAATGGTGACATTTCTTTTTTTTCTCTCTTTATAAGTATAGATCTTATAACCTTTGTTTCTTTAATATTGATTTTCTTTGTAGATTTCATTTATCTTGTAGATCTTGAATTTCTCTTTTCCTTGTTGTCATAACACTATTTCTATGCTTGTTTCGGTTGTTTTTCTAGCTAATATATGAGTCCTTTTAGTGGTTATAAAAAAATCAAATTGGGTTACTTTTGGTCCTTGATATAAGTATATCACTCACTCGATTAGCTTCCTCCATAGAGATGTATATGATTTATGGAGTCGATAATTTTATGTTAATCTTTATGTTATTTCAATTTTATTGGATGTCCCTGATGAGATATAATTTATGTTAGTCATTTTATTTATTTAATCAACTCTCATATGCCTTTTACACTTGATCTTTTTGTAAAAGAGGAGAAATTTATTCTTTGCCTTGGCCTAGAATGACATAGAGTTGGAGGAGAAACTTAAATCTCTCAAAGATGATTTTTGAAGGTGTAGATCTTTGACTTTTACATAACTATCTATCTTTTACTTTTGCATTTTGGCTCAACCTTAATGTCATTCAATACATCCTCTACTTTAATTTGTGAGGACATTAAATAATTTTTAAAATATTAGAAAATTTAAAAAGAATTAAATGCTACTATAATGATCTTACTGGAAACTAACATAAAACGAGAATTATCTCGAATTATTTTATTCAGCAAAGAGAATTTATGTAAACTAATATTTTCAGTATAATTTAGTTGTGTTTTTATTTCTTTCCCACTTTTTGTTTTGTTGGATTTCTCAATTACCTTTTAGTATTTATCGATTATTCAAGAGAATCATTTAGTCTTGAATGATGCTTTTGTATGTACCATGTAGTACACATGCATAAAATAAGTAATTATGTAATAGAAACAAAAGTAACTAATTAACAATACAAATAAACTTTAATTTGCATGATAAAATAAAGAACATATATAGCAAAATCTGAAAGAAGGATAAATTTTTTAAATCTTTTATCCGCTTTTAGAAACTTTCGAAACTCAAAGTCAATGGCTAAATAGTAGGTTAGAGTCTCCATTTAGATATGAAAAATAGAAAAGAAATAATATTGTAATCCATCAAATACTATTATTTTAGATAATACCTTTTTCTAAAAAGTATATTTTGTCCACTTACGACTCAATAAAGATTTATGACTTCTGTCGGCTTATTATCTTATAAGTGTTTCTTGTTGTCGCACTTAAGATTCTTGAATTTATCTTCACATTCAATTGGAATAGTTATATTATTGATGTCAAAACTTAAAAGATCATTGCTAGGACATAGACAAGTCAAATGGGAATAATTAAATTTATTGATAAATTCACTCCTCTTTACTAAATCTTATAAACTTATTAGTTGCATATTCATGAAATAAGATTATCTCAAAACTTTTAATACTATTATAATTGAGTGTTGATAGTAATTTGCATTAAGTGTTTGTTTATAACAAGTCATTTGAATAAATTAGAATAGATTCTTTAACAATACATTCCTCTATGATCATCTCTACTCTATATCATTCATTTATTTATCCTAAATAATACTCCATCCATTCATTTTTACTTATCTTGTTTCACGAGTTAATTTGATTAACTTTCAAAGTTAAATTGAATTAAATTTATTTAGTATATTAAATTAAAATTTAGATATTTAAAAATTATACGAAAAATATAATAAATTGTAATTCTTTTCATATTAATATGATGAAAAAATAAATATTAAAATATTGATCAAAGTTCATATAGTTTGACTCTCAAAAAGCGAAACATGACAAGTAAAAGTGAACAGATGGAGTATATAGCTTTTTTTTTTAGGTAAACCTGTCTAAGATTGCACAAATTGATTACAATATAAGTTGATTAATATGTGGAATTACATAAACTAAAGTGTAGAAATATGGAAAATCTCAACCTATTAAGACAAATACAGACTTCCAAGATCAGACCTGATTGGTACACTATATTTTGTAACTACAATGAAAGGCAGCATATCACTTACAGACTTCCACGATCTTATTTTTCCAAATAAACCAATACACTGGGTGCCATACACATTCTTTGAAGCAGCAACAGCACTTAAGGCAGTTGCACCACTATCGTCTGCTCTGCAAACAGCAATATTAGCCTGCAAGTCATGGGCGAAGTTAGATCAAGAAAGAACACTTTCTCACACACACAGATGTCAGGATACCGCTTCTGAAGTTTGACTCTAAATTACCAAACTAATTAAATGTGATATTGCAAGAGAAGCCAGGCATGAGAATTACAGACATTCAACACAAATAGCATAGCTGATGAACCTAAAAGCTTGTGATATGAATAGCCATAGTGACATTATGAGCCTAAAAGAGCTGCAAGCTTCCATGGAACTACAAATAAAATGCAAAAATAGACTTGCTCATTGCGAATGAAGACCTTAAAACAGAAGAGTGTGACCTAGTGTACTTTACCTTATCAAAAAAAAGTGTGATTTAGTGGTTAAGTGAGAGGAGACATCTGAAGTTCAAGCCCAAGGGAGGCAAAAACACTAGGTGATTTCTTCATCTACCTAAGCCTGGCAAAGTTACACAGTACCCGTGCTGATGGTAGGTGGCAAGTACCTGGTGGAGTAGTCAAGGTGCACAAAAGTTGGCCCCGACGCCACCATCATTTAAAAAAAAGACCATAAAGCAGAAGCGAACCTTGTATCTCCTATAGCGTGCTTCATTATTGCCAAGGAATCTCTTGATGAATATATCAGTCAAGAAACCAGCAAGACCATCCAACAACCAATCTGAGAGCATTAACGACACATAGTAAAGATACAGAAGTTATATTTTATCACATGTTAACTTGTCCAACAATTTACCATCGCTTGGCGCTTCCGGGTTAATATACACTCCAAACCATTGTCTTGCAAGGGAATAAGCAAGTTTAATCCTCGTCTCTATGGTCTGTTAAATAAATCTGAACTCATCAAAAGAAATAACAAGGAAGAAGAAAAATAACCAAGATATTTTCTTGACAACCAATTGTTCATGCAATCCAGTAATCACCTACATTCTTTAGGGAGAAGAGTAATAGAAGGGCAACAGAATAACAAGTAAGCATGAATTGGAGCAGAAAAGATTGCAAAATTTGAAGCAGAGAAAAGCACAAGCCACTTCTGCAGATTTTCCTTTTTGACTTCACTATTTTGAAGATCAAAATCCAAAATTTCCAGTGTATTACTTTCCCAATTCATTATACAAGCATACCTTATTAATGACCTTCTCGTCGAATAGTAATTGAGAGCTGAAGATGCTCAAGGAGGCTCCTAGACTCACTGAGGATATTGCTATCTCAGGAGAAATAAAAACTTGAGTGTATGACCCAAATGGAAATGATGCAGAAAGGTAGTCCTCATAGTAGCTGTTCAAAACCAATGAAGAGATTTTCTTTGAGGTCCACTGGTTGAATATGAGTAACAGGGGGGTTGGGTAGGGAGGGTAAAGTGAAAACAAGTCCAAGTATAGATGATTCCATGAGGAGACATTTACATACCTAAAAGCACTGTGAAAAAATCCCCCAAGTCAGCAGGTAGACAAATATGTGATAGATGAGCAATATTGTGGTCAGGAAGAATTTCAAATGGTGCGACTGCCAAGGAAATCCATTGAGCACTAACAGGAGTACTTAGTCTGTAGACATAAGTTTTACACGCAGGAACATCCTCAGTCCAGATCTGACAGGGAAAAAAAGGAAAAATGAAAACTAAGTTAGAACAACTCACTGGGGGAAAATAAAAGCAAACAAAGGATATCATTTGGATACATTGGTTGCATTATATGGGCAAAGTACATCCAGCAAAAGAGAGGAACTGGAAATTAAAGCAACTGTTCTAGGCAGGGAAGGTTTCCAGAAACAACTAGAAGAAGCCTTAGAAATCGAAATTTTGCAACGAAAATAGATTATGATTTTTTTTTTATAAGGAAATAATTTTATTAACAACTGGGAAAACCCCGTATACAAGTCATATACCAAAAGAAGAGAACCTACATCAATAATGAATTTATAACCTAAGATCAGTAATTAACCATTTTCCCTAAGTAATTATCACGAATATATTTATCAAGAAAAGAACAGATGATTAAAAATCATAATTATAGCTCTGTCATCAACTAACCAACTGATACTCATTCTTGTCATCATAGAGGTAACGTCTAATGGACTTCTAAGGAAAAGGTCACTGATCTTAATGTTAGAACACTTTACAATCCATGCAAACCAGTAAACTAGTGCTAGCACAAGTCCACACTCACGGGAACCCCTCACTTTCTCACCATGATTTTCACCTCACAAGACTAGAGCAGAAGAAGAGATGTGACTTATCCACCCACCTGATATAGTAAGCTTCCAGTACTAACAGCCACAAGATTACTGGCCACTGTAAATTTCCAAATCATAGCTGCAGAAGGAGCAACAATAATGAATATAGTAAACTTAAATTCAAACAGTATCCAAAAGTATAACAAGTCTTGCATCTTACCAGCAACATTGTAAATTGTCGTCCATGCAGGGGAACCAACATCGTGCACGCCGGATTTGGTTGTCAGTATGTAAAATGTCACCATCAAAGTGGATTCCAGTTTCAGCCTTCTCTACCCAATAATCAATACGGACCTTCTTCACATTCTGCATCCAACATAACCTACATAAGTCACAGAAGTGTAAACCTCATTACTTAAATATCCTAAAGGAAATCTGATCAAAGTTATAAGACAGAAAATCTCTATACAGATTAAAGTAACCAGATAGACAAATTTTCTTCAATTAACACACTTCTAATCTGACTAGGGCCCTTTAATTTTGAGTATAATATTTCCTTTGGAGACACAACTGGTGTGGGAACATATTATTGAAAGATGATTTCTAGAGTTTGAATAGAATATCTAGCCAAAGAGACTTGACAATTCAACAGATTAGGGACACAAGGTGGGGAGACTTTTTGGAATTTGAGATTAGAAGGAAGTTTCAAGATTGTGAAGTGAACGAGTTTCAGAGTTTGATACATTTGCTTCATAGGCAAGTCAATCCGGTGGATAATCCTGATGTGTGGTGGTGGGGCCTGGGAAATAATAGAGTGTTCTCTGTGAAAGTCTTTTTATGAGAAACTTTTGGTTAGGGAGGAGGTTAATTTCTCATGTAATGCAATATGGGTTCCAAGTGAGTCGAGGAAGGTGTGTTTTTTCACTTTAAAAGCCACTAGAGGGGTGATTTTGACGGTGGAAAATCTTAGAAAGCGGAAGGTTCTCTTTGTCTGTTGGTGTTACATGTGCAAGGAGGCGGGGAAGGACGTCGGCCATCTTCTTCTACATTGCGGGCTTACAATGAGATTGTGGTGGGATATGTTTAGGTGGTTTCGCACTCCTTGGGCAATGCCAAGAACTGTGAAATACTTGATGGTCAGTTGGACGAGCAGGAGGAGGAGGAAAAGACGAAAGGGCTTGAAACATGGCTCTGCTTGCATTGATGTGGGTAGCTGGGGAGAGAGAAACAAGAGAGCTTTTGAAGGAGTAAAGTCAAGTTTTTCTCAGTTGAGGAGGAGACTCCGTACAGAATCATATTTTGCAGATTCTTTATCCATTGTATACAGTCATTTTTTCTTTTTTTTTCCATGATCATGATGAAAAAACTTTTGCTTGATCAAAAAAAAATACGGCTGAGATGTGTCAATTTGCAACTTTTGAGATGATTATGGTCCTTCAGTTTTAAAAAATACAATTTTGTGCAAAGTATGGCAACACATAAATTTCGCTGGAGCAAAGTTAAATTCATGTGTGGACAAAGATTCTACATTTCAAGCTAAGTCACTTGAAAATTATGTGACTAAGGTTTTAATATTTTGGATGAGCTGGAAGTTGTAGAATAACATTTTCATGTTCATTTGTTCCAGACCCAAACATGTTACGTTGAGATACTTGTAAAGAAAATTGAGTTCCGCCCATAAACACAAGTCATTTTCACCTTGTGGTGGAAAATACTTCCATGCAGAAAGTTTTTCACAAAAGAAAATGATTTCCACTCATCAGTGACAAGACTCATTTTCACCTTTTGCGGGAAAATATTTCCCAAACTTCAGGGTAACTAAATACAGGAAAATGTTCTGTTCCAATAAGTCATTTTCCATCAGAAAACATGCAACCGCATTCCATACCGATCACAACAATTATGAAACAAAGATATAGCCAGCAGCACTAAAGCTTGTGCGATGAGCCAAAAACTAAAAAAATACTCAAAAACCTGATTGTTTTCAGCTGAAGAGTTCACCCCATTCTCTTAATGCATTTCCTCTCCTTCAATATCATGCTTCGCTGGCAAATTTGCTAGCAATTCTCGATCTAGATGTGACAAGTAAACTGAACCAGCCGCATCAGCAGCTGAAGTAATTGATGATACAGAGCACCATCTATCCCCATTTTCCAAGGCTAAATAATGAGGGAAAACTTCAAATTCTGTAGGCTCCCCATCAACTGTAACACTATCTATCACCAGATTATCCGCGTGCGAGCCTAAAATTCCATTTTCTGGTACAACTATATCAAGCTCTGTGTAGCTGAAAAGCCAAAAAGTTAACACCCAATTTAGTACTAATGCCAAGTGTTTGCAGAACACCTCATGATAGTGTTGCAGACACTTCAGGACCGCAAGCTTTATTCAGAATTTTCGAAGTGTGAATTTCGGTTGAAATCAATAGCATTTCTAGGCCATGTCATTTCAGGCGAGGGTGTGAATGTGGATTTTCAAAAAATAGAAGCAGTAAAGAATTGGCCTAGACCCAACTCAACGTCCGAGATAAGAAGTTTTTTGGGTTATAGCATGCTATTACAGGCGTTTCATGGAAGGTTTTTCCTCTATCTCAATTATGTTGACTAAATTATCTCACAAAAAAGTTAAGTTCTGATGGTCAGATGCTTGTGAAAAAAGTTTCAAGGAGTTGAAAAAGAGGCTGACTTCTGCTCCAGTTTTGACGCTACTAGAGGGAACCGAAGGGATCTTTGTATATTGCCATGCTTCATGAGTTGGTGTTGGGTGTGTCGTAATGCAACATGTCAAGGTTGTAGCTTATGCATCCAGACAGCTTAAATCTCACGAGAAGAATTATCCTACACATGATTTGGAGTTAGCAGTAGTGGTGTTCACACTGAAGATCTGGCGTCACTACTTGTATGAGGTGCACATTGATATTTCATCAATCAAAAGAGCTTTCAGTACAATTTCAAGTAAAAAAAGTTGAATCTTAGACAGAGGAGATGGCTCGAGTTGCTTAAAGATTATGATGTAAATATTCTCTATCATTCAGAAAGGCGAATGTCGTAGTCGATGCTTAGTCGGTGTTGCATGGAAAGTTTAGCACACGTTGAAGAATGAAATAGGACTATGGTAAAGGAAGTCCATCGTTTAGTTTATCTAGGGGTTTGACTTTGGACTCCGAATATGGTGGTGTTGTCATTCATAATAAAGTTGAATCCTCTTTAATAGCCGAAGTGAAGGAGAATGATCCCTACTTGTTACAGCTAAAAGAGGGGATTCACAAACATAAGATGATGGCTTTTGAATAAGGGAGAGATGCCGATACCTTGAGGTACCAAGGCAGATTATGTGTTTTCTGATGTAGATGGGCTCAAATAGTGAATCATGACAAAAACCCATAATTTCGGGTATTCGACTCACCGAGGTTCCATAAAGATGTATCATGACCTCAAGGAGAATTATTGGTGAAATGACATGAAAAAAAACGTTGCAGATTTTATGGCTAAGTGTCCAAATTGTCAGCAGGTGAAAGCCGAGCACCATAGGCCTGATGGTTTGACTCAGAACATAGACATTCTTGTTTGAAAAAAATGGGAGATGATCAATATGGATTTCATAAACAGATCTACCTCACTTTTTAGTAAGCATGATTCGATTTGGGTGATTGTAGACCGACTCACTAAGTCAAAACACTTTTTGCCCGTGAAAACTACCGACTCAACAGAAGACTACACCAAGTTATATATTCATGAGATCATCAGATTGCATGGGACCTCAGTGTCCATCATTTCAGATTGTGGTGCCTAATTCACAACAATTTTTTGGAAATCCTTTCATAAGGGATTAAGCACAAGGGTGAACCTTAGTACATCTTTTCATCCATAGACAGATGGCCAGGCAGAGCGCACTATTCAGACCCTTAAGGATATGTTAAGGGCATGCGTCCTTGATTTCGAAGGTAATTGGGATAAACACTTCCCTCTCATTGAATTTGTCTATAATAACAGTTATCACTCTGACATCAAGATGGCACCGTTCGAGGCTCTGTATGAGCGCAGGTGTAGATCACAAATTGGATGTTTTAAAGTTGGTGAGGCAGAATTGTTAGGACAAGATTTGGTCCACCAGGCTATGGAGAAAGTCAAATTGATTCAGGAGCGTTTGAAGACGGCTTAGAGTCGCCAGAAGTCCTATTCAGATGTATGTCGTATAGATTTAGCATTCAAGTTGATGATTAGGTATTCTTGAAAGTTTCACACATGAAAGGAGTTATGATATCTGGGAAGAAAGAGAAGCTCAATCCCTGTTATATTGGGTCGTATAGGATCCTATGAAGGATCGGGAATGTGGCTTATGAGTTAGAGCTCCCACGAGATTTGATTGTTGTACACTTAGTGTTTCACGTCTCTATGTTGAAGAAGTTCATTAGGGACCAGTCTCTGGTTATTCCTAAAGAAATCGCAAGAGTTAAATATAATATGTCTTATGAGGAGATTCCAGGGGCTATTCTTGATCGTCAGGTTCGTGAGTTGAGAACTAAGGAAATTGCTTCAGCGAAAGTGTTATGGAGATATCAGAAAGTTGAAGAGGCTACATGGAAGGGCGAAGAGGACATGAAGACCAAGTATCCCTATCTCTTAGAAGAGAAAGCATAAAATGTTGAAGGTAACTAGCATTTTCATTCAGACCTTATGTTATAGTCTCCATGTTTTCAACATTCAGTCAGTTCAGTTTTCATTCAGTACAATACTTATTCAGTTTAGTACCTATTCAGTTAAGTATTCATGTGGTCGCGGCAGTTCAGTGCCCGCGTGTTTCTGTTAGTCACAATTATGATCCATCATTATCTATTTATGTAACCAGAACCATCATTTGAGGACTAATGATCCCAAGTGGGAGCTAATGTAACATCTCAAGTCTCCATACTAGTTCTTGACTCTTTCTAAGGAAATAAATCGAAATTGAGAAAGTTTCACGTTTTGCGAAAGTGGCTTAGAGACATACTTCAAGCAACCATAACCCCTTGATTAAATGAGAATTTAGAAAAGCCTCCTTAATGAAAGTTGTAGTACGTTGAAATACATTTCAATCTATATAAGGACCAGGCCAAACAGAGGTCTATACAAGAAGTTATGCGCATTACAAAAATGTTTAAGGAAGTAGGCCACCCTGCGTTAGCCACGCGTCGCGCATGGTGCGCGTGCGTGTTGGCAACGTGGCGCAGGCCCAGAGCAGAAAAACAATGCTCTGAAATTTGGTCTGCAGAGGGGCCGCGCACTGCATGTGCGACGCAGGCCCAACGTACGTATCAGAATTTTAAGTCTAATTTTCAGACTTCGCATTTTTAAGTTATACTTAATCTTAAGGTTTATTTCCCCAACTCCCTAAAGCTCAAAAATTACCCAAGAGGCAGATAGGACAAGTCCCAAGCCTTAAGAACCCTCCAAGATAAGTTCTTCAACAATTCTAGTATGAATTCAAGTTCTTAATTCCTTACTAACATGATTAAACCCTTCAAATCATTAGATATTCGATTGAGACGCCACTGTTGGGCGAAGGAACCCTATATTTCAAATTCAAGGAGATATAACGTCAAAAAGGTAATCCCTTTTTCCTCTTTTAATTATTAGTAGTTGTGAATTTATGAGTTTTTGGGAGGCAAGTTGATGTGTTTGTTAAAGGAAAGCATGAAATATAGTAGAGTTTTGGGATTGATGATTTAGCATTGTTGTAATCATATGAGTGATGAAGAATGGGGTTAATTCTAGCTAAATAGGATTGTAGAATCACCTAAAAGTAATATAGTGGGAATTGGGTGAGGAAAACCTCATTAATGAAAGTTGTGAAGCTTTATGCCCACAAAGTGTTTGATAAAATGCTTAAATGATTAAAGCATGGATTTTATTATTAATATGGAATCCCTTTTACTTGTATTGCCTTAGATTAAAGTTGAAAGGGTTGAATGATATTGTATTACGCTCGAGAGCATGTAATTAAGGTATGTGAGGCTAACTCTCTACGTTTGGAATGTTATTGATTCTCCCTACAACGCGTTCTTTATTGACTCTTATGAATTGCCTCAGAACATAGTTATGCCTTAGTTTAATGAATAGTTGAAGAACTTATATTCTCTAGATGTCGTAGTTTTGTAATTCGTTCATGATCATAATTTCGAACATTGTGAACTCGGAACATAGTCAATATAGACTCGTGTTTGATACTCACGAGTATCAGTCTAGAAACTCAGCAGGTTTAGAAACAGTTAAGGCTTCAGGTCTCATAATAAATTTATGAATACATGTCTCAGTTTAGTGATGTTCATTATTTCAATAATCTCAGTTCCTTAATAAATAATGAATATTGAACATATGTGATTTGCTCAAGGGCACAATCTCATGTATACATATACTTGTCCATGACCATAGACTAACACACTTACTTAGCCAAGGCCATAATTTGTGCATTTATTATAGGGCCAAGGCCCCACATATAAATACAGTTAAGCAGGTGTTTCAGACGCATAACATGAAATACTTATAACTTCACTTCTCTTGTTCATTTAAGTTATCAGTTACAGTTTCAATATTTATCACTTGTTCATTTATTTGGGTTGCTTTTTCCCGAGCACCTCGCTTACAGTTTTTTATTTCAGTTACATACCAATATAATTCAAATGTGCCGACGTCATTTTTGCTCGGGGCATGCATCTCATGATACATATAACGATTTATAATTTGACGATTCTGCTTGCTATGATTCACGTATCAGCTACTTGGTGAGCCCAATCTTTTGAGGCGTTATCATATTTTCAGTCTTTTACAATATTTTAGTTAGTGATGAATGTCAGAGGCCTTGTCTCGGTGAACAATCAATATTTTAGTACTCTTTAGAGACTTTGTAGACTATAGTCGCAGTTAGTCAGACGCTTTTGTGTTAGCCTTGTTGGCTACTTATTTATACATTCAGACTTATTCAGTATTTCCGCATTTATGATATCTCAATAGACTTTTTAGTAGATAAGCGTGTTGTGTATTTATATTCTGCTTTCAATTATACCACATGTTAATCCATCCAATCAGTTGGTTCGCTCGGTCACATGCAACCAAACACTGAGTGACGTGTTACGCCTAAACCATGATTCGGACTGTGTCATTATGTATATCAATATTGAATTCCCATTTTATAAGTCTATCACTTATAAGCATTTTACTCTGAAAATGAAGTCACCTAGTAAACTTATCTTTAAAGTTTAAACGTGAGAATACAAAGTATCTGAAAAATCTTAACCCAGTTCAAAATGATGAATTATTCTGAAGAAAACTTACATGCAATTGATATTTGCATCAAATTAATAAATATAAAATATATATATGTAGTGACTATATTTATTATTTAATTATAATTAAATAACATACATGTCCACTACATTTAGTCATTAAAATTAAACTATTTAGTGTAAACATCATTATTAATCCATTCTCACACGAAAAGAAGAAATCAAATTAGGGTGGGAAGTGAAATTTGGAAACTCTCTGGGGACGCGGAGATACAGGGAAGTAAATTGGGGCTGCTTTAGCAACTTATTAAATATCTAAGAAAATGAATATTAGGCCTAACTATGCGTAACGTGAATAATATAATTTGGGGTCGGAACAAAAATTGGAATGGGAGAATGGATGTTGGCCATAAAACCCCAAAACCGAGACGTGCTCTCTTCTCTCTTCTCTGCGTCTCATAGCACTCAACCTTTCTCTTCCCTCATATCCATATTCTTTACAAATACTTCCCCAAATCCCCCAATTAAAGGATTTAACACCATTCCACCACCTCATTTTCTCCCTAGCGTCCGCACTAATTTCGGTGAACAGTGAAACATCAAATGTTGGCGAGGGATTTGAGGATCAAATTTACACGTCTCACTGTATGAACTATCCGATTTAATTCGTACAAATGAGTATTGAGCCATTCAATAGGTAAACTTCGTGTTGAATTCACCAATTCTTCTGTTTGTTTTTATCTTTTTTTTTTGTTGTGTAGATTTATTTATTGAAAAATATTGGATAGGTTGGTGAAACTTGCGGCGAGAGCTTTCTATGATGACATTACGACTAAAGGAGACAGTCAACCAAAGTCAGGTAGAAGTGACAATCGAGGAATTGCAGTGGTTATTCTAGACGCACTCACAAGGTTGTTCTCACTTTTACTGTTTTTTCTTAAGTTTATTTTGCAGTTATTTTGTCTCTCATAGGAAGATACAACATTATTCTTGAAACTGAAACATTATAAATGCAACATAAATATACCTTTTCAATTTGGTTCAGTCTTTTTTGAACTTAGAAACTTTATTTACTCCCTCTGTCCCAACTTATATGACACCATTTGACTTGTCACGAAGTTAAGTAAAACGTTAGATTTTTGTGCAATAAATCATTTCATTAGGGGCAAAACGGGAATTTTAAAGTTAATTGTTTTTAATTATAGAAAGATGACATTCAAGAACAGACTAAAAAGAAAAGTGTGCTACATAAATTGGGACAGAGGGAGTATATATTTTCAAGCATTGTATGCTTAGTTTCTGCACAATTCCCCCCCCCCCCCCCCCACACACAAACTGCATTGATGGAGCAGTGTATGTGTGTTAAAATTCGTAAATCTCAGGCGGCAATGGGTGAGGGAAGAAGACTTGGCAAAGGACTTGAAGTTGCACACGAAGCAACTGCGCCAAGACTGCATGTTCTTTGAAGAAGAAAAGCTCATCACACGGGACCATAGGAAAGAGGTTTTTCCTTTACGTATGATTTAATTTTTGGAAGATTTAGCCCTTCTTGCTAACTTTAAGCTATCTTGGAATATATGAGAAATTTGCTGTTTGGTAACCATATGGATGTAAGGTGCACACTAAGTTGTGTCTCTTTACTCCATTTTGAGAATTCTGTAGATTTGTGATGTAATTTATTCAACCTATATCTTATCTAAAAAAACATGGAATTGTTACGTAATATTCTTTTGGTTACCTACCAACACAAACAAACAATAAGGAAGCCAAGGGTGAAGCTCATCTATTTGCTTAATCTAACCAAAAAGAACCATAATTTGTTATTCCTAACCATTTAAAAAAAAATCCTATTTTTTTCTTACCTTATGCATTACTATGTTCTACACGGGAATACTCTTTCAAGTTGATCTTTTTAGCAAATTCTATTTGTTCTTCACTACCATGGTTCAAAACGTTGAGACCTGTTAGGCAAATGCATTATGACCGCAAAGAAGAGGAATTTTTTCAGTTACAAATCCAAAGAAGCAGCATTTTTCTTCTGTGTGCTCATATTCTTTTAACCTCAGCCCTCATTAATTTAATTGCTAATGACAAACTTATGGCGTTTTAATAATGTTTGCATATCCTCCTCCTTCTCCAAAAGCCGTGGTAGGCGGGAAGGGGTTGATTTGATTGCATTTTGTTTTTTTCCACGATTGTTAAGAAGGGGGTGATTTGGCGGCATATTCTTTTCCCTCAGCCCTTATTAGCCTAGTTGCTAATGTGCAACCAACTACCCTCCTTCTCTACCAAAAGCTGATGGGTGAGAAAGGGGCGATTCAATTGCATATTCGTCTGTTATTATCACATACTACTAAGATTCTCCAGATTTTGCCAGCAATTTCTTTGCAAAATAATCTGTCATTCGTTCTCTGACAATTGTTTGTTACAGGGAGCAAAGGGTGCAAAAGTATACAATGCTGCAGTTGCAGCTACTGTTGATGGTTTGCACGGGAAAGAAGGAGATGACAAAGTAAAGATGCATACTCATTCTTATTGCTGCCTGGACTATGCACAGGTTCCCACGCCAAACCCCTGATTTACCAACTTCGTGTAGATTATTGAAGTATTCTGATACTTCTAGTCATAGCATTTTCAGACTTGACTGATAGACAAACAACCGAGACACAGTAGTAAAAGTTCTGTCTAATTTTCGTTGGTTGAATTGAACTATGAGAGACTTAAGTAATCTATAGTAACAGCACTTCTGCTTATTATGGTACTAGCACAAGCATGATCGTTGACCAGGGATAACTTCTCCTGCATCTTGGATTATCATTGATATTTAACTATATTGGTACTTTCATGAAAGTTAAAGACTTGAGGGGTATTTCAAATTCTGCAGATATATGATGTCGTGAGGTACAGACTGCACCGAATGAAGAAAAAGTTAAGAGATGAGCTGGATAACAAAAACACAGTGCAGGAGTATATATGCCCCAACTGTGGGAAAAGGTTCTGCCTTCAGTACTGCCACTGAGTTTTGGCTTTTTGATAGGTACCGTCTCATGACAAATTCAGGATTTTCCTAAAATATGTGAATTCAGATATACAGCGTTGGATGCATTGCGGCTGGTCTCTCCCGAGGATGAGTACTTCCACTGTGAAAGTTGCAACGGGGAACTAGTGGCAGAGAGTGACAAGCTAGCTTCTCAAGGGGCTGCAGACGGGGATGACAATGATAGGAGACGACGTCGCGAAAAATTGGAAGACATGCTTCATAGGGTGGAGGTTTGTCTTCTTTCAATGATATGTTTTAGGTTGTTCTATTTTTCTTTGGAGGTTGATATATAAGGTGCTTTCCACAATTTATTTTGTTTTTAACGTATTCACACATTTGGTCATGTAATACTGGTGGCTCTTGGGTGGGGGGTGTTTTTGTGTTGTGAATATGGTAAATGAAGCAAGAGCAAGAGCGAGAGCGCCACTACAATGAACTCTATAGTGCAATGGTTTTCAAAGCATCTTATTACTCCAGGTCCTTAGGTACACACACACACACAAAGAAGTCAGTGAACTGTTTTAGCATACTAATCTATACACCTTTGCCAGTTTGCTTTTGTTACTCCGTGTATTTTCAATGTCCACAGTTACTAAATTAAGCTGTTTGGTTTTAACTTATGTTCATCTTAAAAGAACTTATGTTCATCTTACACTATATTCATTTAAATTTAAACTTGGATAACTCAGTGTTGCATTCCTAGGAGGCAGCATGCTTTGAGACTACTAACTAGCCATCTACCCATGATAGTGAAGAGAACTAGAGATCCAATGAATGCTAATTATGCCTTTTTCTTCAATGAATTAGTTGAGTGCTGCATAATCTGTGCGTTGGTTGTGTAAGGATGTTCATAACAGGCTCGGTCAAAGAAGTAATGTTCAACTGGACCGTAGGAAGAGGGAAATAGGAGAGCTTTTGAGGGAATAGAGAAGGATTTTGTACACTTGAGGAATAGCCTTTTATCCCTTATCCCTTATCCCTTTATGGTGCTCTAGAAGCATAAATATTGGGTGTTGTTCCTAGAAAATCATATTTTTCTGTAAAATTGTCTTCTTTTTGTTTTACTTCTTGTATAGGGGAATTTGGTGCCCCTCTTTTAAATATATAATTTGATTACTTGGTAAAAAGAGGATGTTAATAAGGCAGATCTATCCAGATCCCACGTTGTGGGATTTCACTGGGTATGTTGTTTAATAAGGCAGATCTATGAAGTTCTGTTTTCATTTTGGTTGAAATGGAGGAGTCTCTCTCTCTCTCTCTCTGCCAAATTGAACGCTTCTTTATATCTTCCTTCGCCGGACCCCGCGCATAGCGGGAGCTTAGTGCACTGGGCTGCCCCCTAGAACATTATTTTTCTAGTAGCTTCGGAAGAATTTCTACAACTTGTATTCACTGAATCATTTAAGGAGAGATTGGATCTTGTCATCCAATTTCATATTGTTTGGCTTCATTTACATCATTTTATCTCATGACTACTTAATCCATGAACTAGTTGGGACAATCCTAACTGTGTTCATTTTAGTATCACTACTTTTCTTGGATTATTTTGCTTTTGGATGAGCTATAGCCCCTCGTTGTTTTGATCTCTATAACAATTGGTGAATTATTAAGAGTACTTCCTCCTTTCTTTTTTCTCTTTTTGTAATCCCTGGATATCTGAGAATAGTTGACTTGTTTTTACTCTCTCTTTCCTGTGCATCTGGTTTAGTTTACTGAGAACTAAAAGCATTGCAGGCACAACTCAAACCATTGATGGATCAACTTGCCAGAGTAAAAGATTTACCTGCTCCTGAGTTTGGAAGCCTTCAAGCATGGGAACTGCGAGCTAACGCTGTGGCACGAGGTGCAAATGGAGATAATGCCAATGATTCAAAGTCAGGACAAGGGCTAGGATTTGGTGGAACACCTATGCCATTTGTTGGGGAGACTAAGGTTCTTGTGCCCAACTGGAAAAGGAAAAAAGAAATACATTTGTTACAGGCTTTTACTTCGAAGCTCGTCATTATGTGTTTCTAGTTGCTTCTTGGAAATGCACTGCAGTGATTTTGGTGTATATTCATGCTCATGCATCATAATTACGACTCCTGCACGCACCATAATTTTTCCAAAACACACTCCAAATCTGAACTGGATTTTAATGCACTGGTCTATACAGTGAGGTTGCACAACTAAGCTTTTGTTCCGTGTTAGGTAGTCCTCTGATAATATCTTGAGAACAGCCTTTTTAACCCCTCCGTTTTAGTGTTACTCTGGAAGTTTTCTCCATTTTGTGCGTATGAACGTCTTGGTTATTTGTTTGTACTACATACAAACTTCTGTTTCCTTTCTCACTAATCACTTGAGTCTTTGTTTATCCGTTAGCAACTGTTTTGTCTCAATGATAAAATATGTAGCAATTGCTCTGAATGCTTTCAATAAAATATCCTCGTCTTTCCTTGAGAATTTGATGGGGAAAATAGTGCCAAGTTATGCAGGATGTAGGGGTTGCAGATTGGTTGAGTGAATAACACCCTGAAACTATGGCGTCTATGAATGTAAACCACTTTTGTTCTGTTGATTGCAGGTTGAAGTTGCTTTCTCTGGTCTTGAAGAAAAAGGAGACATCAAATCTGAGGTTTCAGCTACACCAATGAAAGTTTTGCCTCCATGGATGATAAAGGAGGGAATGAATCTTACAAAGGAGCAGCGTGGAGAGGTCAAGCAAGAGTCGAATATGGAGGGTACTTCTGCTGCAGCGGGATCATCTGAAGACAAGAAGTCCATAGAAACCGAGGACGTGAAAAATATAAAGGTGAAGCTCATTGCCTTCTGTATGGTTCCTTACCTCTTCCTGCCCTTCTCCTTTTCTGCCCCTTCATTTCTTGCTTAAATTCTCTATATGCTGTATCTTGATGCTTTAATGCCTTAAACTTTTTTTTCTTCGTTTTGATAGGATGAATATGTTAAGGCATATTACGAGGCTCTATTCAAGCGGCAAAGAGAGCAAGAAGAATCTGCCAAAATGTTACCGGAAACATCAACTACAGATGGAGTGTATAACACCTCTACTGAGCGCCACGTTGGTATGAAATCCAAACGCGAAGAGGAGGACGAAGGAGAGGATGTTGAATGGGAGGAGGCTCCACCTGCAGGTAATTTTATATTGTTCATATACTTCAATCTCTTAAGTGAAGGGGAGCCTTGGAATCAGGTAAAGTTGCCTCCATGTGACCAGGAGGTCATGGGTTCAAGTCGTGGAAACAACCTCTAGTAGAAATGCAAGGTAAGACTGCGTACAACAGACCCTTGTGGTCCGGCCCTTCCCCGGACCCCGCGCATAGCGGGAGCTTAGTACACCGGGCTGCCTTAAATACTTCAATCTCTTAAGTAGTTGAGGAAAGGAGGGCAGTTCAAAGACGTTGATAATGGAGGCTCAAGTAATTGAAGTTATTAGCTTGCTACATCATGAGTTCAGCTCCTTACCTTAGACGTTGATTGTGCAAATCCTTTGTTTGAGTCCTTATAAAATGGAGAGAAACCATAAATGGAACAAATGGATTAAAATGATATACTTTGTGCATCAGAATCCTGTGGGGTTTAGCTGCTTGAAGTGTTGGCCTTCCTTTTATTCTTGGTCTCCCACAAATTCCAAAGCTTCCTCCACCATGTTTACTTTTACAGCGCGGGCATCCCTTCTTCTCCTGATTGTTGAATGTTATTCTGAAGAATTATCGCTCAAAACATTAAGAAAATAGCCCTCAGGGCTTTGGTTCAATTGTAAGGATGCAACCCTGGATGTGTGGATTGTGGGTATACGTAGTTTTAACTCTGACACTAACACGAAGCGTGATATTTAAGACGGAGCAGGGTAGATGGGTTGGCCTATATTCTGCTTAGTTTCAGACCTATGGGCCCTCTGATTGGGCCAGCTAATCCGAGGGAGATTTTTTGGTTATCAGAAGATCTTTAAAAAGAAAAGGAACATTAAGAAGATTTTGAAGAATATGCAACTTATCGAAGTGTGCTAACAACTCTTAGCATCTTTCACTATTTAATCTGAAAGAGTTAGGGCACATAGTAGTATACTTTAAGAAGATTTTGAAGAATATGCAACTTATCAAAGTATGCTAACAACTCTTTAACATCTTTCACTATTTAATCTGAAAGAGTTTAGGCACATAATACTCATTTATACACTCATATCATAGAGATATCAAGAAATGATTACATACACTATTTTCTGTTCTGTTTGAATAAAAACAACTAGTCTATGATAGCTGAGAACGGGAATATATGGCCAAAAATTTCCAAGGGTGGATGACATAAGCCGTGTGGTAATCTATACAAGAGAGGAGAGGCATACTTTTGTTTGAGAATGCTCAAGGTTGTTAGCATGTGACCAGTAGTTCATGGGTTCAAGCCGTGAAAACAACCTCTGTAGAAATGTGAGGTAAGGCTGCGTACAATAGACCCTTGTGGTCCGGCCCTTCCCTGGACCCCGCGCATAGCGGGAGCTTAGTGCACCGGGTTGCCCTTTAATGCTCAAGGTTCCAGAGTTCATAGAGCCTTGACTTTCTAGGATATTATGGTCTTTGGAAGTCTAGTTACTCAATAAGAAAAGTCGACTGCAAATGCCATGCAAGTTCTGCGGAGTTTATAGTAGTTGGGCCTGTAAATTGAGCAATTGAGCCTAATATCAGTTTCAAGTACTCTTCTTTATCTGTTCCACTAATTAGTGTAAAAAGATATGCTTTAGGTCAAGGAAGATAGGTTTCTTCCTATACCAACTAAGAGGAAAAGAGAGACATGCGTGCTCGTTTCTTGTTCTAACCGTGTTATGTCCCTTCTTGCGTGGATATGTTGACCACTTCCCTCAACAACCAGAATTCATAGCATGCTGTAAGGCGGCACATTATTTTATGATTTTCCTTAAATTTATAGCCAGTGCTGATGGTGCTGGCTGCACTGGCTATTATCAAATTAGAGTAACTAAAAGCAGAAACTTGAAATTACTTCTCTTTCCGTATGAAATTTTCGTGGGGTCATGCGCGAGGGAGTGACAATGGGCGGTTTGATTTTTTTCAAGTTATGACATGTGTAGCGCAGTGAGCGACACATGTCATGCACTTCTTAGGAAGAAGTAATCTTAGACTATTAAGAGTGGCAGTAGATACATTTTGGACAAGGACAAGGTATAATGAGTTTCCCGCGAAGTTTAGGTGCGTAGGTGGAACTTCGAGACCAGTTAGAGTGTTACTTTGTTCTGCCTGCTTGATTAGAGTTCTACATGTGATGATTGCTACTAAATTTTGTCTTCCCCCAATTCTTAAGACTCTTCTTTCCTTTTTCTCTCGAGACCTCTTCTTTTTTGCTTTCAATTTATAGGTCGTGTTTTATTTGTTTAGTTTTGAAGTTCAACTTTCATGTTCACATTGGGTATGTTTCAGGTAATAATACAACTGGAGCTCTCAAGGTAGACTTGAATGTTGAAGCAGATGCTTCGGGAGACGACAACGATGAAGAAGATGACATAGACTGGGAAGAAGGTTGATGGTCAAAGTAATATTTAAGCCACAAAAAATGCAGACTGCCTGAGTCTGCAGGCATAAGAAACTAAGTTATGCAGGAATTGTAAGGACTAACAATGCGGGGATTATAACAGATTATTTTTATTGAGCGTTTGTTACTTTGTAGTTTGTACTACAAATAGGGTATGTAGGCTAAAATTTAAAAATGTGGGTTTATTTTTTGAACTAGATAGAATTGAAAGAGTGTTAATGATGGATTTGAGGGAAAGATAAAGGGTGGTTTTGCCTTTTGATGTTTGACCAATATAGTGTTATTCCATATTAAGTCTAAAATAATACACCAATTGGTGGATTAGCTACTCAGGATTCAAAAGACCAACCAAACACTGGATTAAAATTTTTATACCATGACTATTGTATCCAATCCATCAAATCAAACTGAATGCACCAATTGGTGGATTAGCTACGCAGGATTCAAAAGACCAACCAAGCACTGGATTAAATTTTTTATACCATGACTATTGTATCCAATCCATCAAACCAAACTGAAGACACCGATTGGTGGATTAGCTACGCAGGATTCAAAGACCAACCAAGCACTGGATTAATTTTTTTTATACCATGACTGTTGTATCCAATCCATCAAACCAAACTGACTCTTAAGAGGTTGATTGTGTTGGTGACAAAATTATTTGAGATTTTGCCGCGTCGCCCCTCTCACATTCATCTTCATTATAGGATTGCGGGGATGCGGATCGGCCAGACCAGCTCCGTCTAACTATCAAGTCCTTGATTTCTTATCCGCGAAGGCAGACTTGGACTCATATTGACATCCATGTTCTTTTGATTTGTTGGTTCATATTTCTCTTGGTCCCTTGCTGGTTATTGAAAGTGTACAAGTACAAGTAAAAATCTGTGGCTGCTATAGCGTATTTCTGTTAGGCGTGACTCGTGAGCAATACAATGGCTGGAAAAGAAAAGGGAAAAATAAAGAAAAAAGATGGTAATGGGCGTTGTCATAATTTTAGTTGGAGCGTTTTTTTATTGGAAGCCAGAGAAATACAGTAAGAAAGCAGTAAACATAAATCTTCCCATAACACTCTCTATGAGGCTTTGTTATTAGTAATAAGTAATCTCATAAAATGGTACAAACAGGGTACCGAGACATTAAAGAACCCTAAAAAAATAAAGAATTCCGTTAACTCTCAAAGCTTAAGTCCTAGAAACTGTCTCACACAACTATGCAAGTGCTAGAAATTATCCCAGGACAGATGATAAAAGGAAAGGATCCCAAGCTGCACTTTCACCAGTACCCCCAACGCCCATTTTCAAACTGCAGCAACTGTTGTTCAGTTGGAACTGAAGCTGTTTGTGTTAATCCATTCATATGGGGCATCATCATTGGCTTATTTAAAACATCTACTTCCCCAAATGTAAACAAATCAACCGTTGGTTCACTTGTCCATGTACAACTTGTACTATTACCTCCACCAAAATGTCGGTGTTAATTTATTATTTGTGTTGGATATGTAAAACACGTAGGAGAATAGTAAATAACTATTACAGTGATCGAAAGAATAAACAACAAAGATTACAACAACAAATTGTCAATATCTTGATCTTGAATTGGAACTTCAAATATTGATATTGTATTCGGAAATACAAGAACATGAACTGCTACACTTGTGGCTTGTAGATCCGCTGAGAATCCGAACTGTTAGAGTCCTTTGAAATTCTAGTTCACACCTGAAATACTTAGCAACCAATTAGATAATCACAAAACCACCGGCTGAGTCGAGAGATGACTCTCTGTCTTTAAGACAAGATTACCCCCGTATATAGGCTTTACGGAAGTGTGAACAATAGTCTCCCAAGATGAAACATCAAACTATCAAATGTGCAAAACCTACACAAATGATCCCAGCGAAGAACACGAATAATGAAGATTGCTAAGAGAATGATTGTTTATCAGAAAAACTGATCTCTTTGTGGTGTTGTTAACTTGTAAGTATGTTCAATTGTTCATTTCTGTTCATCTATAGAATTGAGCCAAAGGCCTCAATTTATAGGTGTGCAATATGGTCTTTCAAATACCCCATAATGACATTCAATTGCCATGTAATGGATGACATTTAACCCCGAAGTAATGCAGCAACATAATGGTCCAAGTAATGGTTATTATTGGGTGGATTCAATGCCATTGAAACCACCTCAACAACCAAACCTTTGGGATTGATTCGGCCGAGCGATCGCTGCGATGAAGCTGCGGCTCGCTTACATTAGCGTCGCGGTGCTAATTCAGCCAGAAACTCACGATGCTCATTTCCAATCAGGCGTCGCGGCTCTGCAAGGGGGTGTCGCGGCGCTCCGGCGCCGCGACCCAATCCGGGAGGAGCCGCGGCCCTTCTCGGCTCCGCGGCCCTTTTCCGACTTGTACCATTTTACACTTCACACAATCCTTCATTTATTTATCAACGTGGAACACTTGTTATTTAGTCAATAACCGTCCATCATTCTATGTCTCAAATATTTCACTTACGTACCAATATCTCTTTCATTAACGAAATTTACGATACTTGACACTAAGATTGCACGTGTGTGGAAAAGACATTTTCGACGTGCGGGACCCCAATTGTTTGAATCATAAATAATGGGATAAACTTAATTCCACATTAGTAAATTTCCAACAATCCCCTCTTGAAAGAGATTTTGGCGCACACACAAGGTGTCTACTTTCAGCAATCTTTCAGTGAAAAGATATTGCATCAGGAGATGTAGCTTCCACTTTGAACCTTCCCTAGTTGAATACCATCGGACTTACTTACTGCGTGGTGAAGGTGATGTCTTGAACTGTCAGTGTTTAATGTAAGCTAAGACAACGGTACCAACACAATACCTCCCATTTATTCGTTACTTCTTATCGTTGTGGCCGTGGACACACTTTGATTCTTAAGTGCGTTCATTTGAGGCGGTCTATCCTCGCACTTAAATAGGTGATCTCCTACAAGGTATCCTGCTATACCCCAGTTCACAAGTGTTAGGAATCATTAAAAGTTTCTCCAACCTTAACCCCAACCGTTTGAGGATCGTTAAAGGTTTGGAAGTTTAACCTTTACCCACCATGTAGGTAGCAATTTAATGTCTATCGCAGGAACGACTTTGGATTTACGTTTCTTTACAGAAATCATAATACGAAGTGCTCTTGCTTCCACCGAAGCGCTCAACTGAACCTTTTGCAGCTTAGTTTTCCCATTGAACCAAATTCTTGGGATCTCCAGTCAGTATGGTTGGGTTACCACCGTAAAGATTCGTATTGTTTGGGTTTTAAGCTCATTCCCCTAGACATGCAGAACTCTTGATCTTCGGGTAGTCCCTTAGTTAAAGGGTCCGCTATATCCTTTGATTAGTAATCAAGGAAGTGATACCCGTGGTGATCAATTGCCACACAGTCTTATGTCTCTGACAAATCCGACATATATGTCCAGACGCCGTCATTCGTGCCCTTCCTGAAGCCTACCGGCTAGCCATAATGTATAACTGCTGAAGGCACGGGTTTCTCCCAATAAGGGACGTCCTCTAAGGAGTCGTAAAGTTACTCAACTTCTTTCATGCTTTGTTTAAAGCGATAAAATCTAATTCCATCATGAATCGGCCGATGCAAGTTTGCTTAGAGGATTTTCCAAGACCTACCATACACATTTACTTGTGGCATTAGTGTTCTTCAAGTCTGATGTCCAGTTTGCATCACTGTGTTCTCCCAGAACCGCTGGACATCCAGAATACCGTAATCCGTAGATAAGTGAACATTTAAGACATCGTCATATCCGATTTAACGCCGTCTATCGATCATTTTTAGAATCACGAGTGAACCTTAGTTCAACTGATCTACTTTGTAGGTCGATACCAGGTCGGTTGTAGTGTGTAACATACATTGAACTACATGTGACCTGCGCATATCGCTCCTGGTATATGGGTGCACCATGATTCAAATCAATTATATGATTCCTATCCATTGGTGGCTTCAACGAGACTGTCAACTAACTTACAAATGAGTCTGGATTAAGACCAGTCTGTTAGATGTCTTAGAAATCCCAATTCCTAAGATGTCATATGTGGTACCCATATATTTCATATCAAAACTTTGTTTCAATATGACTTCCACTTTCAGACTGTTGGCTTTCTAACTTCAGAGTCAATATTTCTGTTGTCAGATTCATTGTTTCTGTTTTAACCGAAACTTTCAGGACCAAAATGTAAATATTTCAGGGACCAAAATGAAAGTTCCGAAACAAACCCAACAATCCAACAAACCAACTATGATCCTCTCCTTCAAAATCTCCGGTTAGGAAGGCGGCATCAACATCCATGTCACGCAAGACTGCAATGACCCTGGATGTTAAGCTATTCACAAGGGAGTACATGTCCAAATAGCCGAAGACTTATACACGTCAATAAATCCATCTACTTTGTACTCACTTTTGAGTATCCACTTTTACAACCCAAAGGTTCTTTTCCTGGAGTAAGGTCAACCATTACACAAGTATGGTTCTATATGATAGAATCCATCTCTCACTCTGTAGCTTCTTTCCAAAGCAGCGCTTCTGGAGATGACAATTCTTTGTTAATTATCCATGATTCGTTATCAACCATACAAGCTAGAAGGCATGGAATAAGTCGTTGTCCCCTCTTTGCTCCATCTCGGTTCAACATCTAGAATCCCTGAGTTCTGTAGATCTGGAACATTAAGTTCCGGATAGTTAGCAACTTCCGAGTCCTGTAGCTCTGGAATGTCTGGTTCCGGACAATCAGGCACTCGCGGGTTCTTGTTAACCTCGAGCAATTAATTCTTTTTCCTTCTCAAGGAAAGTTATCCTCAAAGAATCCAGCATCATTTGACACCAAGAGGCGATAAGCACTACTGTTATTTGCAGATCCAGGGGATATGCAATATACCTTCTTAGGTCCAACTTGACCTGTTTCGGTATTCCAACCTCTACCAAGCCACCCCACATCACAACATTTGTAGGTGGGATCTTTTCCATGTTTCACATAGAGGGTTATCCTTATCCTTATGCGGAGTTCTGTTGAAAATCGCATTAGCGGTAAGGATCGCCTTGCCCCGCATATTTTGGGCATACGGCTTTGCGCTTGGCTAGAACTGTTAGACTGGGTGAGTAATAAGCAGTCGTTTGATGAACGATGCTTCACATTCTCCCCTTCTATTACTACGAATTCCTCAATCCGTAGGCTTAGTTGATTTTCAACTTCTGCTTTGTAGCGCTTATCCGCTTCAACAACTTCATCTTTGATTTTCAACAAACAAAGGATGCAATACGTTGTACCATCATCAATGAAGGTCATAAAGTACTTCTATCCCCCATCTATTTTGTACAAACTTCAGATCACCCATGTAGGTGTGACTAAGTTCTAGAGGAGCGGTGCTTCTTTCGCTATTCCTTTGACGGAACTTGTCTTAAAATTGTTGGATATGTAAAGCACGTACGAGAATAATAAATAACTATTACAGTGATCGAAAGGATAAGCAACAAATATTACAACAACAAGTTGTCAATCTCTTGACCTTGAATTAAAACTTCAAATATGGATCTTGTATTCGAAAATACAAGAACATGAACTGGATAAGGTTGCTTGCCATTTTGAGGACTAAAATACCAAGTTATCACCAAGAAACACACCATAACCAGACGTGGAGCATATGGTGTCCGGACACCCTCCCCAGTCGGCATCTACATAAGCGACAAGTGAGGATGTCGACGATGGATATAGATGGAGTCCATACTCTAGAGTGTCCTGAATGTACCACACAATGCGTTTGAGAGCATGCATATGATCATGTATTGGATTATGCATGAAAAGGCACACCTGTTGCACAACATAAGAAATATCGGGTCTGGTGAATGTCAAATATTGCAGGGCCCTTGGCAAGTTGCGGTAGAGTGTCGGATCGACAAACGATTTGCCGGATGATGCTCTCAACTTGGATTTAGTGTCTACTGGAGTTGTTGAAGATTTACAGGAGGTCAGGCCAGCACGTTCAACAATCTCAGCTGCATACTTCTTTTGGGATAGAAATAAACCACATGCATGACGTGTTACGGCTATACATAGAAAGTAGTGTAGTGGCCCTAGATCTTTCATTGCAAATTCAGAACCAAGTTGTGACATGATGGACTTACGAAGAGCATCTGATGAGGCGGTTAGTATAATATCATCCACATATAAAAGAAGATAAGCAATATTATTACCCTGATGGTAGATAAACAGAGAATGATCAGAACGACTATTGGAAAAACCAATATGTGAGATAAAATCGTCAAACCTCTTGTACCATGCAATGGGGGCTTGCTTTAGCCCATATAATGATTTCTTGAGCAGGAGCACATGATTTGGGATATTTAGAGTCCCTATAACCCAAAGGATGGTACATGTAAACAGTTTCATGTAGTTGTCCATGAAGAAAGGCATTTTTGACATCTAACTGATGAAGTGGTCATGTCTTTGACAGAGCCAGACTAAGGACTGTTCTGATAGTTGCCGGTTTAACCACCAGATTGAACATCTCACTGCAATCCACACCAACATGTTGTGTCTTTCCATCATCTACAAGATGAGCTTTATGTCGCTTAAAAGCACCATCGGATTTTTTTTGTGACTGAAAATCCACATAGATCGAATTATATTAGCATTAGGGGGATGTGGTATCAAGTCCCGCATCCTATTTTTAATAAGAGCATGAAATTCATCATTCATAGCCAATTTCCAATTCTGGTCATTAATGGTTGCCACGGGATTACGAGGTAATGGTAATTTTGAGACTTGGGTGTGTAGGATATATTTGGTGTTGGGTTTGACAATGTCGTGTTGACTACGGGTGATGGGCCGATGGGCTGGAAGTGGGGCCATAATTGGAACAGTGGAAGTTGGGCGAATCGCGATTAATCGGGCCTAGTGTCGATAAATCGCCCACCCGGCCGGGTCAAGAATCGCCTGAATGGGCCACCGCTTTGAGCTCAAATTATTTGGGTGAATTGGGTTGGTCGAAACAGTGGCTATGGGGTAGTTATAGGCCACTGTTTCTGGGCCCAATTTACCCAAATAATTTGGGCTGGCCGAAACAGTGGCAGTAGGGCCTTATAGATGGTGAGTCAAATACGGGGATATGCCATCATCTAGAAAATCATAGGTAGGAGGTCCGGACACATGTAATTTTATAAATGGAAAGTGGTTTCATCGAAGAGAACGTGACGACTCACAATGATTTTATTGGAGGAGAGGTTGTAACATTTGTAACCTCGATGATTGAAAGGATAACCCAAAAATAATGCAAGGAGTAGACCGGGGTTGTAGTTTGTTGATGGTGGTGGATGGAAAAAGAGGATAACAGAAACATCCAAATACCCGTAAGTGAGAATAAGATGGGTCTCGCAAGTATATGATTTTTAACGGGGCTTGATATGACAAATTTTTGTGGGGCAGTATGTTCAATAAATACGTAGTCATTTGTAGTGCATGATGCCAAAAAGATGGAGGTAGTGTGACATGGGGAAGGGATGTTCTAATAATGTTATTGATGGTTCGGATTTTTCCTCCCGCCTTCCCAATTTGTGAGGATGTGTGTGGGCATGAAAGGCAGAAATTTAAACTATTTGAATTGCAAAAATGCCTATTATCAAACTCCCTACCATTATCACATTGAATATTTTTAACATACCGTTCAAACTATTTCTGGATGAATGCTCTAAAAACGAGAAATGTGAAAAAGACTTGTGATTTTTTTGACAAGGGAAATGTCCACAATAAATTAGAGTAGTCATCTAGCAATAACAAATAATATCTATGGCCCGAAGAGCTCAAAACGGGTGATCTCCAAATATCACAATGGATGATATCAAAGGGCATAAGTGTGCACGAATTTGATGAAATAAATGGCAATTGAACATGTTTCCCAAGTAGACATGAACGACACATACTAGAATTACGTGTTTGAGTACATGAAATAAAATTATTTTGTTTGAGAGAAGCTAAAACATGTGCCCATGGATGACCCAAACGTTCATGCCATAATGAGGGTGCAAAAGCAGCAAAATTGGAAGGTAACTTGGTTCGTTGGTTTGGTGATGTAATTGGATAGAGCTTCCTTTGACTATCACATCTCATGAGAAGCGTCCCCGTCTGAAAATCCTTCACGGAAAATCCAAAATGGTAAAAAACAACAGACACCCAATTATCAGTAGTAAATTTTCTAACAGACACCAAGTTTTTGATTAATTGTGAAGCATGAAGGACATTCTGTAAAATTAATGGTGGGTTTGATGGTGACAATTTAGTAGAACCATAACCTCGAATTGGAATAGAATGGTCATTTCCGACAATTATACCATTATTTTTGCTCAAATTAAAATAGGATGAGAGATTACCTTGGGAGGATGTCATATGTGATGTCGCTCCAGAGTACATATACCAATTTGCATCAGGTGGATTAAGTCCAAGGGTGTGCATGGCAGACTCAATATCCGTTGGGCTTGCCACTGCCGAATGGGTCTCCTGCTACTGGTTCGGCAGTGGTCTAAAGTTGCTGGAATTGCTGGCTGCACTGTTTCTGGGCCCAAAGTTGTATGGCCCAAACCTGGACTGTTGCTGCTGGTAACCCGTCCCCTGGCCAGTAGGCCTTGGACTGGGCCTGCCCCAGTTACCCGACGGGTAAGGACAAGGTGGCACAGCCCAAGGCCACTGCCAGTCCCACTGATTTGGGCTACCGCCCCATTGTGGCCGGGGCTGCCACTACTGGCCTCCGGTGCCGCTATTCCTGTCGCCGCCACCTCGTCTATCGTAATTCCGATTACCGCTATTTTTTCCATTTCGGTTATTTCCACCTCGATTTTTACCACTGTTTCATCCCTTTTGTCCCCGATTTTGTTGTATAGGCTCAAAGTTGGCTATCATGGCAGAATTTGAAACGGTTGCAGACTTTTTTTATGAAACCCGCCTCTTCAAGAATAAGCATTGAATGGGCTTGATAAAAAATTAGTAGAGTATTGCTTTGTCGGATAAGTGTTCCCACGCCACTTTACGCGTCGGTAAGACCTACAACCAATTGGAGAACCAATCGATTATTGATAACCGGCGAATCAACATTTTTGAGTTGATCCGACAAGACTTTGAGGCGTTAACAATACGCCGATGCATTTGGAAAATCCGCCATATCAGTGGTGGAGAATTCTTGCTCCAACGTGATGGATTTGGAATTTTTGTTGTCTTGAAAAATATCCCGCAAACTATTCCAAGCCTCCATTGCTGTAGAATCGGGTTCCATTATTGTATGCAACAAATCCTAGAGATAGTTGCATAAATCCATGAAAGAACTATGGCATCAAGAGTTTCCCAAAGTTCTTTGTCATCATCGGGTTTTAACTCCTTTTCTTTGCCAGTCGCCGGCAGGATTATGTGATGAATAACCCGGTGGGAACGACAACATATTTTAAAAAGCTCTGCCCAAGTTGCATAGTAAATATTCTCCATCTCAAGAGTGATGGAAATATGTGTTTTGATGTTAGAAATGGTAAGGGCGGGATGAAATGTGGATTTGGAGTTAGACATTGTGGACCGGAAAATGAAGAACAATAATGGAAGAAAGAAAAATAATGCAAAAAATGGTGGTCGGCCGGTGGTGGAGGGAGGGGGATGGCCAAAATTTGGAGAGAAAATTACTTAGGGTAGGATCTTTTCTTAATCTTCTGATACCATGTAAGAATAATTAGTTTATTCTCCTCAATTATTCTCTTTCAAAAGTGAGGGTAACATACCCCTAATACAACCATAATTTAGGTTAGACTTAGGCTATCTAATCTACCTACCATATACATTGATTCTTACTATCAATCACACTAATTACTAAATAATTATAATAAATACAACATTTAATATAATTATTCTATCACTTATCACTATATTAAAACATTTATAAGTACTCAATTATAGTACTTTGTATTGTGTAGTACTGTGCATAATCTTCATTATATTAGGCATTTGAATTTCCATATTCTTAACTTAAAACCCATTTTTTAAATTAAATTGGAGAAGTACTTAAAACCCATTTGATTACATTTCCAAATTACTTATTGTGTTTTTATACGTGTTACTTTCTTTATCATTCAAGTAATACAGAACTTATAGTACTTAAAGTTTTCATTAGAAAGAATTTCACGATGAGCACTCCACGTTAATTTGGAACTTCATTTAAAATTACAAATTCTTACTTCGATGTGCATAATTTAATCCTGAAGCGAGGATTAAGATTAATCGTGAAGCGAATATTAGGATCAATTTTCAAGAAAAAATGCACGTACATATGGAATTTTGTTATCCTTTCAAATTTCAATATATTAGAAATTTATTGGGTTTCATGTTCAAATCCCAGTGAAAAAATAGGTGATTTTTTTCCATCTACACAAGCTTTATTGGCCAGGATTATATGATACTTGTACTGGTGGAAGAAATATAACTAATACATGAAGATATTAATTAAGATGAGTGTAAGTTGATCCGGACATCACCCTCTTTAAAAAATGCTAACGATTTAATGATCGAGATTTGATAGGTTCTTATTTCTTTTTTTCACTTTTATTACTTGACCAACAATTTAAACATATTACTACGTGTTCTGTATGAATAGGATTACTATTTCTATTGAAGGAAATAAGATAGAGAAAATAAGTTAAATGTACCAATATTTAGGTCAAAGCATATGTTCTTGTCTTTTTTTATGTTTTTTTCTTCAAATTTATTTTTGAATTATTAGTTTTTTGGGAGGATAACTTTTCTGATGGTTCAAAATAAGAATATTCGTGGACGGTTATGCAAATTGCGAAGAAAGGGAAATGACATGAGCCGTTAGCTAGCAGTACAAGCATTGGCCTTACGCTTTGTGGGGGCAGGAAGCAACATAATGTGCACACTTCACCCCCTCAGCTAAGTTACATCGGGTTAGTTTGTGGGTACTTCGAATGTTTGACTATTAACGAATTTCGAGCGTTCTATTATTAGAAATTTAGAATTTAAATTCTCTATGTTTAAAATTAAATTTATTAATATTAAATTTATTATATTTTGAGAATAATGGGTTCATCTATTATTTGTTGTAATTTTATTGAATTTTTATACATAAATTTACACTACGCATAGAAAATTTGAGATTCAGATGAATCTGATGCAAGATGCATCCGCCTTTGACTATCTGCTATCTCCTATTATCATAGAATATTTGATAACTTCACCACACAAGTTCAATAGATAAAAAAGATATTACTTTTATCTTTACTGAAATTTAAATTCTGATTGTTAAGATTTCCATTCACTTTATTAATCATCACATTACACTTTTTAATACTTCACTCCTTCGACTAAACTACTACGCTACCCCCGGGGGGAATACTCTAATAGCCCCGGAGGCGGGAATCGGGCTTTGAACATGTGCAGGTTTCCATCCTGATGAGAGACATTTCATGTTCGGTTAAACAATAAGTAGTCAGCTGCGGGCTTCTTAAACAACCTATATCCTCCACACTTAATCATCATTTGATAGATTATGTTAACAAAGGAATAGAAAAAGCTTTGACTAAAGAAGGCCGATTCCCCTGAGCAATTAAAGGGCGCTTCTTCGAGACCAATTCCAACAATATCGAGATTGGAATGAAATTCTACTTGCCTCTGCGTCTGTTGCTATTGATGTGTCCGCTCTGATGGCTTTTCGGATTCTTTTTATATAGAAAATATTGTTGGGATTTCAAAAACTTCAAGTTCCTTGTCAACTGCCACCTATCGACCCCGATCTCTTTTCATTTGTTTTGAATATTACCAAACCTAGCCTAGCCTTCGTAAATCACACTAAAGCGAACACCCAACGGCTAGCCATTTAAAAAGATGGATTTAGTTTTTACGCAAGCAAGCACGAGAGAAGCAAAGGGCAGAACTTCAAGTGACTTGTTAAGGCTTTCGAAGAGCAAAGAAAAAAGTCACTCGAAGCTCCTCTCCTTCCTTATAGTAAAGGCAGTAATATAATTAGAGTAACTAAGCTATTACAATTTGGATCACAGTTTTACGAAGTGATAATTTCTTATTGATCAGCTTTCACTGATTAGACTTTTAAAAATATATTTAGATATACATTATTGGAATAAATATCTTAACACTCAAGCAATTGTTTTATTTATTATTTTAAACTGTCATCAGTATTAATCGAGTTGAAAATTCATTAAATAATAATGACCATCATGTCAAACCAGTCACTTGTAAGAGTAGTACTTAAATTAATTGAGTTTGGTAGGTTATTTTTCCAATTTTCACCTTCATCTGGATTTTTAGTGCTTTTGCCCGTTTAATACTTTGGTATCTACAGAAGTGCAAATGCATATCGACATGAAATTTGTGAATAGCTAAACTTCATATTTAAATTTCAAGTCAAATATTACTCCAATATACTACTGGTTTTTATGAATATTCTAACTAAGTGAAATATTAGTTTCTATATATTCTCACAAACTCTTCAATATTTACCAACAAGAGTTGTGTGGACCAATAAGTATTTTTTCATTCTTAACTAAAAATCTTGAATTTGAACTCCGCGTATAAAATTACTTTTGTTAAGAAGCACTTATCCCGACATGAGACTTCTGCCTTCGACTTCAAATTTAGTTAGTAGGACACTCCCAATATGGAGCTTCTGTGAATTTGAATTTCGTCGGATCGCAATGCAGATACCCGATATCAAGTGACAAACAAAAAAAAGAAAAACTCTTCAAAATTTACAATATTTTTTTGTAATTGGTGAACTTCATTTCTAAATGCTAATTTCTCCATTCTCTTTGTTGACTCCAACTTTCAAATATTTTGTTGTAATGTCAAGTCAAATATTGTTCAAATGCTTTCTTTCTCCTACATTTTCACCTCACCTAAATATAATCCACCACATAAGATCTTGTATAACTGTTTTCCACATGACTTTGAATTGACTACTACTAGTACTGTTTCTACATGAGCTGGAGTTGTCTTTTTCATAATACCAAATTCATTATTATAGTAATAACAAAAATTTTTACCAAAGATCTCAAGTTCCCTACCAAATACATTATCGTTTTTGTCAGAAAATGCTTTATTCTTAATGTGATACTTTTTGACATGAATTCGAACATAGTCGAGTTTTAATGCAAATACCGAATACTCGAGGAAAAACCAAAAATAAAATAAAAATATAATGAATTTTCTCCTAATGTGGGACTTTGGCGTATATGTGGATATAGTTGAGCCCCAATGCAGGTACCGAATACCGGATGAAAAACTAAAACTAAAATAAAAATATAATGAATTTTCTCCTAATGTGGGATTTTTTGGTGCAAATTCGGATATAGTCGATTCCAATGCAGGTACCGAAAAAATAATAAAATAAAATAAAATGAATTTTTACATGAATTGAAATTACTGAAATACCTCAAATGCCTTATCTTGTTAGGGATGACAGAACAGAAAAATAACGTGGCCAATTAATATGAGAATAAAACAGCCAATTAGCAGTTAACCGTAAAATTTCCACTTTTCCATTGAAACCTCTCTTCCAATTTTTTCGTCTGGGATCTATTCGATCGCTTTAATCAAACCTCTATATTTGGTTAGTTTTCCATTATCTATTTAAACCCTTTTGATCAAAATTACAAATATTATCTTTAATTTCATGAATTTTGGTAATGTATAGCTATTTCTTGTTATTCTTGTTTTTTAGCCTCTTGTAAGAAGCAAATATTTGTGGGTATTTTTGTTAAATTTCAACTTGATGGTTATTGATTGCCATTTAGGGTTTTTATTATTATTTTTAAATTTTCTGGTTGTTGTGATTTTTGTAGGTGTCTTCCACTACAGTTAATTTATAATTAAAGGCGATAATCGGGAAATAAGTTGATATTTTGATGATAAAAAGGTGAGGTTTCGATTTGTCATATGTTTTTATTATCCATGAATTGCATGTGATTGTGTATATCAGTTATATATGTTATGTTGTCCTTAACAATGTTAGATCAGTTATATATGTTATGTTGTCCTTAACAATGTTAGATCAGTTAAATATATGTTATGTTGTCCTTAACAATGTTAGATCAGTTATATATGTTATGTTGTCCTTAACAATGTTAGATCAGTTATATATGTGATTATATCAGTTATATATGTTATGTTGTCCTTAACAATGTTAGATCAGTTATATATGTGATTATATCAGTTATATATGTTATGTTGACCTTAACAATGTTAGAAGATTATGTCCATATAATTTGGCAATAATCAACTCTATTGGAGTCCTTTGATTTTTATGTGTGTGTATAGACATCTGTTCACTAAGTTGGTTTGTAGATTTTGAATAATTTATGTAGATTTTAGGTAATGTTTTTTTCATGAGCAACAAGTAGTTGATTAAAAACTGTGTAATTTGTCTTGCCTACTCGTCAAGTAGCCAAATAGGAGATGATTTAATCCCGAAGGCCTAATGTAGCTTTTTGGCTGTTTTTTACAATAACATACATAGTGTAATACCACAAGTGGGTTCTGGGGAGGGTGTGATGTACGCAGATCCTATCCGGTGAGTCCTTATTGTGTGTGCAACCATCTCATCTAAAAGCTTAAGCAGTCAGAGAGGGAGCACACCTTATTTTGCTTAATTATATTCTCAACACGCCCCCTCACGTGCGGGCCTGATTTTGTTTTCCATGGTCCAAGTACGTGAAAATACTTTTTGATAATGGGTGGTGATCTCAGGACCTCTGTCTATTCTAATGCCATATTGAAGTGTGTGACCATCTCATCTAAAAGCTTAAGCTGTTAGAGAGATCACTCTTTATTTACTTAATTATATTCTCATTCCTAGCTTAAAAGAAGTATCCGGGTCTATCTAGTGTATTTTGATTTATTAGGTTTTAAGAATTTGGAGTTCTTTTGATTTGGTTTAATTCTTTGCCTCGGCCAGTCCTTGTCCTAAAGGTTCTTTGAGTTACTTAGAGTAGGTTCAGAAGCCAGAGTTTGTTTGACAGCACACTCTAGCTCTATGATGGTTGATAGGTGTTCCCCGAAGAAACATACCCTGTATGGGTGACAAACAACTCCTCCTATCTTGTTTAAGAGAAAGACTATGTTGCTCGGACTCTCCAAATATGTTGCTTCACCCGTGTCGAATCTTGGAGGACCCGACACGCACTTGTCAATATTTTTGAAGAGTCCGAGCAACATAGGAAAACTATTCATTCTAATCTCTGTGAAGATTATGACCTAGATTACCTGCTGCTTTGCACCTGAGAGGAGAGCAATTAATTCTTTTATGCTTTATATAATTTCTCTTTATATCTTTTTTCTTTTTCCTGTTTGAGTTTTCCCAAGTGTTGTTCTTGTGCAACTCCACAAGAAAAGCAAAGCCAAACTTGCAAAGTTAGCTAGCTGGACAGTATTGATGGTTATAACTAAAAGCCAGCCTGTGCGTAGTGGTTGCAATTCAAAGCATTCACACGAGAAATAAATTGAAAATAAGATACATTTTGAGTTTCCCATAAGTAGCATCAGTTGGAGGCTACTCATCTTTAACCAGAGTCTTCTGCCGATCATCACATATCACGTCTCTGCATTCGAGGAAAAGATGCGGAAGGAAATGCAAACAATGGAGGGATCCGAATCGGACCTAAATGGGAATGACATGAAAAGTCTTTTTCAAAACCTAGCATTAAGGGCGTTACGACGATATACGATAGGGATAGAGAAAAACTCGTGATGACGGGTCTTCTCTTTATTGATTTCTATTTGGACCTGTTATCTACTCTTTTAAATTGATTTTTATTGTTCGTCATTTGAACGCTTGCTATATATATCAACTTCTCATCTTCATATCCATGAGTCTGTGAGTCACTTTTTTATGTTAGTATTTTTGGCCATGGATGCATATGGCAATAATTACTATTACCTAGTATTTCCATTAGTTTCAAAAAAAATAATACTATTACCTAGTAATTGGTTGGAAGTTATTGCTGATTTCTAGCATCACTTTGTTGTTTGGAGGTAAAGCGATGGAATTGGAAATTCCTTTTGATTTCATGAATGGGCATTTATGTATATCACTTAAGTGG